>VXBZ01002690.1:0-12175 GCA_013399135.1 Heliornis fulica
GCTGGGACACATGCGGGCGCGGTGGTGCTGCGGTCAAAACAATTCCGGGTGGCCTCGCCTGGGGTGGGGGGGTGGGAGGTGTGTGATGCAGCGAACCTGGGGATCAGTTCCTGTAGCGGTGGCAGAACTAGACCGGGGTTTGTGTTTTGTTTGCTTCCCCCCATCCGTATTGTATTCTCTGGAAAGCAGCGTTTCTTCAGGTGGGCCCGTAATTCCTGTGCTCTTTCCAAGCCCTTTATGTATGTCTTGGAAAGTAACACGCAACAACAGGTTGCTCTTGCGAGTCGCTCTCATCAGCAGGTGTTGATGAAGCTTTGGTTGCACTGGGTGTAATCTGGTCACACTAATCGCTGTTGTCAGAAATGCAGTCTGGGGGGGAGCTGTATGGAATTACTTCATTTTATCAATTATATTAACTCACCATTATGATTTCCACTCCCCCACCCCCCATTCAAATAAATATGGTGCTATGCGCTTATTTTTTTTGTTCCTGTTTTAACATACAACACCTATTTGAAATACTACTGTTATATGTGTTTCAGATCATCACGGGTAGTGCAGTGCTCAATCAGGCCACAGGTTGCTTTTTGGTGTTATCAATCTATATTTTCTTTAGTGATTTCCCACCCCCCGCCCTCCCAGTTTAGTATGTATGTGAAAAAAAAGTTGTGAAGCCAGTATAAGTAAATGTTCTTGCAAGCATGGGGTAAACTATAAATGTAAGTCACAGCCACATTTGATTTAAGCTGGCGGGTTGGAAAGACGTTTGCTTCTGCTCAGCACCGAGAGTTTTCTCTAAAAATTTTCCAGCTTTCACACTTACTGTGTGTTGAATTTGTTTACTAAGGAGGAAGTGTAGGCAGGGTGATCGCCTCATATACTAACGCCAATCCCATTTCTAACATGAAGTTGCGAATTAGTTTGGAACAGAAGAGGACAAGACCAGGGAAGGAATTTTACCGTAAAATAATCATATCCAAGTTATTAATGGTAAAGCATCTAAACATTTGCCCGTGACTGCAGTTTCTCTTGTGTAAAAGATTGCCAAGCCCTCTCCCCTACTTTGTTTTGTTTTGCTTTGAGTTTATAAACCCTCTGCAAAGGCAGCCAATGTTCTGAGTATATAAAAGTCTCTGTTTATTTTCTGCTAAATTTTCTTTTTAACAATGCATAGTTTAAATAATCCCCATGAAAGTGAATATATTAACACTTTGTCTCCAGGGATTTTTTTTTTTTTTTATTTTTTTGTTAACTGCTGCTGGTTAAGTTTGGCTTGGTGCAATCAGCAGTCATGCTCAATCAAAATACATAGAGTCTTCCGTGTTTTGTCTGAGTGTGCTTTTTAGTAATGGATTGTTCTACTGATTTAAGTGTATAAATGAAAGGTCTTAACTGGTGTATCTTTTCTAGAAAGCTAGTAGCTGTGTGACATTTGTGGTTTGACAACAAATTAATTTATGCATGCTCCATTATCAGCTCATACACCTTCATGAGACTGACAGTGGTGTAATTATTCAGTTCTATATATGACCTGTATGTACAGAGCTAGCTGATAGATCCTCAGCCTATTGAGTGATGAAGCATATTTCTATTTTTTCTTCAGAAAGTATCATGAGGTTTAGGTCACTTTTTTTTCCTTGTAATATTTTTTGTAAAACGAAACTTTTAACTTAGTACTGTGTTGGTTTTGTTAGATTTAGCTTTTCCCCACACCTCATTAGTTAGTGCAGTTTTTCCCTTTGGCTCATTTTTGACTGGGCTCTTGGCTTTGTATTTTTCTATTCAGATCTTCAGAAGGTCATATTTGGCTGTTGTGCATATGAAGTCTCTCCACCTCATTCCATGCCACACTGATAACACAATTTTGCTTGTCTTAGTGGTTATTTGGTAGTTGTAAATGTCCTAGTTTGTCTCCCATATTCCTGATTTTGGGTCAGAAGTTGGATAGCAGTTGTAGAAATAACTGCTTAGCAATAATACCATGAGTTTGAACTACCAGAAAGAAACATTTTTATTTTGAGAAGAACAGCCTATTAAAATAAGTGGCTGTGCTTTGATCCTAATGATGAAGCTTGGTGTCAACTGAAAAGAACATTGTTTAGGCTGCCTCTAGTTATGCTACTGCATGAAGTCGGCACACATCCACATCCCAGTCTGAGCTACAGGAGAAAGGAAGTGAGATGCAAAGCCTTTATGGTCTGTGGAGCTGTTTTCTTTAGATAGAAGCAAAGACCTCTTGGGTTGATCTTGAAGAGTGAAAGGGTGGCATAGGCCTTAGAAAGCATTGGCATGCATGTGTCTTTCATCCTTGAAATATGTTAGGTAAAATGTTGCCATAAGCAGCCAGCTTCAGTATTCTTGAAGCCTGGAGTACTGCAGCTGAACTTCCCTTTCTGGTAGTAGATTAAGTAACAGTTTTCCTTAAATACGTGTGTAATCACAATTCAGTGATACAGGATGAAGGAAGTCATAGTGTGGATCTCTAAACCCACGTGTAGTTTCTGGGATCTGTTTTTGTTGTAGGTGTTCATGGTCACAGGGAGGCATTACAGCCTGAATGATCCAAGGCAGACACAAATAAAATGTTTTCGTAGATTTTTTACTTGGGATTGACATGTGGAGAAGAAAAATCAAGATTTCTGTAGTTGGAAATAAAACATGACAAGCTCAGAGGTTATGTGTCTCGCCAGCTGTTTCTGTTACTTTCTAAAAACTGCTGACCTGGCATTTCTTCCTGTTTGTGAAGTTTGCTGTGTATTGAAACCACTTACATGTTGGAAAAGGCAACTCTGCTGCTCCCAACTTTGACAAGCTAAAGAACATGGTGTCTATAACTATTTTGTAGGTTTAAAGAAATTTGAAAGGTGGTACTGAGCAGAACCCCCCCTTAGTCTAAATATCTGGAAGAGTTTCATGAGTTTCAACTGGTTATGTTACTCAGAATTTTAAATTCTTCCATGAGATTTCTCAGGGACCAGAGCCACTGTGAGGCTCCTGCATGAGCAAAATACAAATTGTGACGAAATGCATGATGAGCAAATAGCATAGATGGCTGCTTTCTGGTTTGAGGGTGGAGGGAGTACTTCTATAATTACAGGCATCAATTTCCAGATTTATTTGGTTTGAAAACAGACCTTAACAGCAAGCTGGAAAATGGATATAGATTACTTCATTGCACTTGAAGTGTGTATAGTTTTATCCTCCAGCTTGAAATTTTCTCTTCAAAACCTTTTCTCATAATGTTAAGTACTATCAAAATACAACAGGTTACTCCATTTCTGTTGCTGTCCACATGGCTGCATAACTTTGCCACGTTGTTTTATGTTGTCTGGTGCTGACTGCAGTAAACACAGGGTGCCTCTGATATAAAGTAACAAGGTAAAGCTGCGAGGACTGGGCACTACTCGAGCTGCTCTTATTGTGGCATCACCTTGTGGCCTTCCAGCACGATCTGACTTCCCAAAATAAAGATTACTACTTTGCTTACATTAATTGGTGGTACCTTGAGTCACTGCTAGAAAAAGAGCTCTTGGCTTTATAAACTCAAAAGCTGGGAAGTATAATTTTTAAGGCACTAGTAGTATTTCCTGGATTTATTGTAGTAGACAAAAAACATAGAGGGGTGTATCTCAACTGTTGTCCATCTCACTTTGTTGGGTTGACGGTGGAGAACCACACACATCTGCTTATTCTGATTTGGGGATTAATACACTTTTGCACTTTTTGTGCCTAAGTTTGAAAGTGCTTGCTTTTGACTCTTTATTTTGAATTTCAAGGCAATACTTATTGCCTTTTCAAATTTTTTTAGTAGACATCCACTCAAAACCCTTTAGGTTATACCACACTTTTATTTTACTAATTTTTGAACTTTTGGGATCCATACCATTTCATACATCATTTTAAGGTCTAGCTATAGAAATCTTGTGTGTATGACTACTAGTATTAGGAAGTGATCTATGTCTTTGCTGCTTATTTCTCTGAGAAAGCATAGTTTGTAACTTTTAACCACCTATTTTCTCTTGTAATGATTTGTGATATTCTGGGGGGGGTCTTGTAGCTTTTTGAATAAATATGATTTATACATGTTAACAGCTCAAATTGAGAGCACTGTTGAAAGGCACACTTGACCTATTTGATGTTTTTCAGGTTGTTTTAAAATGTGTGATGTTGCTAGTTAAGTGAAAGCTTGTAAAAGGCAAACCATACATTGCAGTAACTAAACTTATCCATGTATCAAAAAATACCATAACTACTTGAAGCATTTTCATTTAGAAATTAACCTGTTGTCATTTTCTGTATTTACTAGGTCTTTTTTTCAAGTTTGACTGGTACATTGAATATGCTTGTTCTCACAAGTTACCACAACAGTATTGTGCTGATTGAGATTCAAGTGAAGTTCAGGTTTAAAGGGAAATCCATATGAAAAATCTGGAGCAAGGACCAGACTTTATTTGCTCCCAAACTGAATGTGAAAGGTAGCTCAACTCTGTTGAGGATTACCTTTCTGCAGAGGAGAGAGTCCAGGGTTGAGGAACTTCCTTTAGTGCTTAATGAGAAACCTGATAACCACTGTCATGCAGGACTAGGTTGTGGTAAATGTAGTGCATCTGGCTGTTTGCAGTCAGCTCCTCAGGAGAATTCACAGTAGTAAATGGTTTGCAACTTCTTTATTTGCAGACCTGTAGGTTGAAGGAGTCGGTCTTCAGTGCCCTTGTCAGTAACAATATATGGTCTTTTCTCACATAATCACTTCTCTTTTCATCTGGAAACTTCTCAGTTTTTGTGCCTGCTGCCTTTTTAGCTTTACCCTGAGAAATTGTTTTAAAAGTGGAATTAAGGAATTGGTATGTTAAAAGCAGCAACACTGCACAACTGTACAAAGATGCTTCTGACCTTTCTTGATCTTTGTAATGTCTTTATTCTGCTGCCTTCTTTATTCTCTGTTGCTTTGGAATTTTTCTGTTTCACATACTCAAACTTCTTGGTAGTGCTGCTTCTCCAGTTTTTAATGATTTGTCTCAAAGTTCAGCTTCTGTATGAAAATAAGCTTTTGAGCTTATTTTGTGGTAGCTAGTTACTTACTGGGGTTAAAACGTGACATTCCTCTTGGTCCTATGTGGGGCTTGGAAGGGTTGAGATAATGACAGATCTGACCAGAGCATATTAAAATAAATTTGTCACAAGTAGTTACATTAATTGCCACTAGGCCACTGGTCACAATGTTGGTTTATTTGTTCTCAGAGTTGCTTTATGGAACCTCTTACTTGCTCTGTGTCCTGGATGTCAGTGTTTGTGTGGTTTGTCACCTCTGGGTGTTGGATTAAGGTTATCACTCTACTGTTTGGTGCACTACTGGCTTATGCTATAAAATCAGATAGTCAGACCAGTTTGGTATTTATATTCAGTGGTGGTGGAGCTACATCTTCATCCCTATACTTCGGGGGCTATTTTTCAGAAGCTATTAATAATTATGCCTTTACTTTCTCTCCTTGAAGAGCCAGTGTGAGGGGGAGACACCTTCCTTTGGCTTACCCTTCTTCTCCTGGCTAATTAAAATAGCTCTCAAGAATGTTGAATATCCTTGAAATGCCTATTATCTCCTGAATGTTTCATGTCTTGTTTAGGGGTTAAACTGCTATTTCAGAATACAACCCTGAGAGCTACCTCTGCTACAGGCACTACAGCTACTCAGGCAGCACTGGAACGGGGTGAAGCTTTGGAGCACCTGGAATACATTGGTGATCAAGATGGAATACATCATTGTATGGGTCAGCACGGCAGCGGAGGTCTCAGAGGAAGGGAAGAAAATGGTCCAAATACATATCTGAAAGCCGGCTTCACCATATAATGAGGTGAAGTTCAACAGGCTTAGTGCTGGGTCCTGCTCTTCGGTCAGAACAACCCCATGCAGTGTTACAGGCTTGGGGCAGAGTGACTGGGAAGCTGTACAGAAGAGAAGGATCTGGGGGTGTTGGTTGGCACTGGCCAGCAGTGTGCCCAGGAGGCCAAGAGGGACAGCCATGTTCTGACTCATTTCAGGAATAGTGTAACCAGCAGGACCAGGGAGTTGATCATTCCCCTGAACTCTGCTTTGGTGAGGCTGCACCTCAAATGCTGTGTTCAGTTTTGGGCCCCTCCCTACAAGCAAGACATCAAGGCACTGGAGTTATCTCACAGATAAGTAGCCACAGGACAAGAGGGAATGGCTGCAAGTTGTGTCTGGGGAGGTTCAGGTTAGAAATAAGGAGAAATTTCTTCTCAGGAAGAGTGGTCAGGCACTGGAATGAGTTGTCCAAGGAGGTGGTGGAGTCACCGTTCCCCAGGGTGTTTAAGGAAGCATTGGGTAGAGGTACTTTAGGACATAGAATCACACACTCCTTTGGACTGCAAGGGACCTAAAGATCAAGTTCCAAGCCCCCACCATGGGCTGGGACACCTCTCACTACATCAGACTGCCCAAGGCTGTGTCCAACCTGGCCTTGTGGACACTTCTAGTGAGGAGGCAGCCACATCTTTCCTGAGCAGCCTGTGACAGGGCCTCACCACCCTCGTAGTGAAGAAACTTTTCCCAATACCCCATCTAAATGGACCCCCTTTCGATTTAAAACCATTTCCCCATGTCTCCTATCACTCCATGCCCTTCTAAAAAGTCCCTCCCCAGCTTTCCTCTAGGCCCCTTCAGGTACTGGAAGGCTGCTATACGATCTCCCTGGAGCTTTCTCTTCTCCAGGCTGAACAACCACAACTCTCTCAGCCTGATCCTCCAGCCCTCTAATCATCTTTGTGTCCCTCCTGGACCTGCTCTATCAATTCCATGCCCTTCCTAAGTTGGAGACTCCACAACTGGACACAGTACTCCAGGTGGGGTCTCATGACAGCAAAGCAGAGGCGGAGAATCACCTCCTTTGACCTGCTGGCCACCCTTCTTTGGATGCAGTCCATAATATGGTTAGCATTTGGGGCTGTGAGTGCACATTGTTGGCTCATCCACCAGCACTCCCAAGTCATCTGCTGGGCTTCTCTCTATCACTTCATTTCTCAGCCTGTATTGGTGACAAGGTTTGCCCTGACCCAGGTGCCAGATCTTGTACTTGGCCTTTTTGAACGTCATGGCGTTCACACTGGCCTGTTTCTTCAGCTTGTCCTGGTCCCTCTGTATAACATCCTGTCTTTCTGGCATGTCAACTGCACCACTTAGCTTGCTGTCATCTGCAAACTTGCTGAGAGTGCACTCAATGTTATTAATGATCATACTGGGACCAGTACTAAATAGTACTGGTCCCAGTATGACCAAGATCTGTGACAAGTGACCACTTGTCACAGATCTTCATCTGGACATTGAGCATTGACTACTCTCTCGTAGTCATGTCTAGTAGACTTGGTTTAGTAATAACCATTTAATAATGGTAGATTTAGTAATCTACCATTAGGTGGTAGAGAGATGGTTGGACTAGATGATCTTGGAGGTCTTTTCCAACCTTAATGATTTATGGTCCTGTGACCTGCAGAGGAGATCCAGTTTTTAGGAATAAACTGGCAAGATGTATGCGATCAGATCCCAGTAGGATTTCACATGGGGTCCTGAGCAGCAACAAGCCTTTGAACAATCAAATGTGATATTGTCCACACAGAAGCCGCTGGGAAGTCTGGGCAGAGCCAGATGCAATCAATGTGCACTACACTGCAGCAGACTTGAGGTTGACCTCTGGGGTTTTGGAGATGGGGCTGCAGAGGATTCGAGGCCCATTACACTCCAACAGAAAAGGAAATATTGGCAGCATATGAAGGGGTTTGAGCTACTTTAGAAGTGATTGGAACTGAAGCCCAGCTCCTCCCTGGAACCCTGACTGCTACTGCTGGGGTGAATTCTCAAGTTAAGGGTCCCTTCTTCTACATACCTTGCTGTTGTTGCTGTGAAGAGTAAGTTGCACTGATAATGCACTGTGCTCAAATAGGAAACCCTGGTTAGTCAGAAATCCTGGGAGTGATCATGGGCTGGCCAGGAGGTTGCCAGAAGAGGCCCTACTGTGTAATAAAGTGACAGAAAATGAGAAGCAATGTGTCCTGTTTGCTGATGGGTCCAGTGGGACATCATGGGAAAGCAGGCTGTCAGATGGGCTCATCATCGAGGGGTGTACTTGGCTATGGGTGTTTTCATGCATGTTATCAATTATACAAATTAGCATGAAACATATGCTGCAATTGAGTGGGTAAAGCCTCTCAGGTATGGAGGACAATGGCTGAAATATAAGTGTGGGGAGGCCTGGTGGGTTGATCACATCACACTCTCATGCACCCACCAAGGCAAACCCTATGTGCGTACAATGGTGGAAGCAACCACCCGTTGGCTGGAACCATCCTACACCACTGCCCAGAACATGGTCCTGGACCTTGAAAAATGAGTCCTGGAGCAACAGTGCACCCCAGAAAGAACTGAGTCAGACAGTGGGACCTACTTCTAAAACACCCTCATGGACACCTGGGCCAAAGAACATGGCTTTGAGGGTTTTTATCACATCCCCTATCATGCCCCAGCTTCTGGGAAAATTGAATGGTGCAGTGAGCTGCTAAAAACTTCACTGAGAGGAGTGGGTGGTTGGACTTACAAACATTAGAGTATGGACATAGCCAAGGCCATCTTGTTAGTTAACTCTTGGGGGTCTACCAGTTAAGCTGGCTTTGCCCAATCAGACCTTTTAGGAAGGAGATAGTCTCCACTGTGCATCTGAAGAATATACACAAACTCAAAGGGGTCTGATTTTGGGTGAGAATAACCCATTATTTAAAATGTATTATGTTAACTGTTATGTAATATAGCATGTCATTGCTACTGTGGTTACTGTCTGATGTAAAAATGGTACTAAGTAAAAATCACATAAAGTAATGAAAGATAAACTTTGATGAAACCAAGCAAGGTGCAGAGGTGATGAAACTATAGCTGACTTCAGCATGGAGTGCCCAGAACTTCCTTGAAATCCACGTCTTTGACCACAGATCACAGGCATGGGTCATGCCAGATAGACCAGCTACAAACTCTATGATGTGCAACAGTCCAACAGCACACAGTGTCTCCTGCCCTGAGAGGCCTTTGGAACAGATGGAGCCCAAAGTCATCAACTCAATGAGCTTAACAGACTTTTAGGGGGATGGCATCTGTGCGTAACTGTCAAAAGAGAGGAAAAGTGATGGTGATTAACTGCAGTGTATTGGGTATTATAAGACCTGGCCATGATGTACAGGGTATGGAATAAGGGGTGGAGACTTCCCTGGATTTGGTTGAGATAAAGTTAATTTTCTTTCTAGTAGTGCTGGATTTGGAGTTAGTGTGAGAACAATATTGACAACACATGGGTATTTTCAGTTGTTGCCAGGTAGCTGTAGTGCCTACACCAAGCCAAGGACTTTTCAGGTTCTCAGGCCCTGCCAAGCACATGAGAAGCTGGGAGAGCACAGCCAGGACAGCTGGCCCAGGCTGGCCAGAGGGGTGTTCCTTGCCATAAGAGAATCGTGCTCAGGACAAACCTGGGGAAGTGAGCTGGGAGGTGGGATCGCTGCTCGGAAACAGACTGGGCATCAGGTTATTTTCCTTTTGCATGTGGTCAGCAACTGTATTTATGCATCACTTGTATTATTGTTGTTATTTTCCTTTGTTTTATCCTATTAGACTGTTTTTATCTTAACCCATGAGGTTTTTTTCTGTTCTCTTCACCATCCTTTTTGGTGGTGGAGGGGGGACGGTTGAGCAAGCATCTGTGTGGTGCATAGTTGCTGGCTGGGATTAAAACTCCAGATGCAGGTAATGCAAAAATCAGAAAGTAATTTTGTAGAGCAGTTGTTCAGGTGAGGGAAAGAATTAGTTATACTTTTAACTGAAATGCATCTTAAGTTATGTTTTACTGATGTCACTGGTTGTCTCAATGTATGAACTCATGTGTGTGTTCCAGGGTTGGTAGTTCTCTTTTCCACGTATAACAAAACAATTCCTTAACAATTCTGACTTTTCACTCGGGGTGGGAGTGGTTAATTAAAAGGTGAGAGGAATATTGCTTCTGTTGAGCATAGATATTCATCTTTTAGTCATAAAATCTTAGAGGCATGTTTACTGCGGTGTTGCAGGTAGACAAAACTGCTTTTCCTAGGATTAATACACGGTTTTTGCACTTGTTATGGAAGTGATAGACTGTAAATACGTGTTGAAACTGACTCCTTGGTTTGCTAAAGATAATGAGTGTATGGAACCCAGTCTTAGATACTGTTCTTGCCTCAAGCAGGCTGAGAAGATGGTTATTTCGTTGATTAAGGGTGGGAGAAAGCATTTAGCTTTAAGGGTAGAGCTTTGGCAGAAACTTCTCATAGAATGTGTCATGCTGTTGCTGGGTGATGTTTTCTCTTTTGCCAGAAGTGTGATTGTTTGGTTACTCCTTATATAATATTCACATGTGGATTGCAGTAAAGTCACTGCTTACATACTTTTTTCTTTTTTAGTTAGGCCATATAAAACCAGATTAAACTTTTATTTCTTAAGTAAAGTTTTATGTTACCTAAAATCTTAAAATCTCTTCTACTCTGTTTGGATATGGATATGGAAACAAGGAACTTGTTTGCTGAAACAGAGCAAAATGCTCATCATCTACTAAAAAGGTTAAAAAGACAGTAAAAAAAAGTTGTGATTTTTTTTTCTCTGATGTTTCCAGTAGAGCAAATTTAGTATTTACTCAGGTTCTCTTCTAGAACTTTGGTATCCAAGCTGCTGTCAGTAATTTGTCGGACATGGGCGAGGTCTTAACTACAATTTTTCATTTTCAGGAAACTGTTTTGAAATGTTTAAACATGCCCCTTTTTTCTTGGTATTTTTAATCCTTTTTGGGTCATTCTCTTTTGTGACAGCTACTGTATTTGCTGCTTGTAACAAAAGACAGCTACTGTATTTACCAACCAGCTGTAGCAAGGTCTATGCTAGCACTACATAAAAGATTGTCTCCTGTGCCCTGCATATTTGCACATTTAGTTGTTTGCAGTATTATTTCTCTTGAATGTGTGGAATATATCAAGTAACTTTATGTGTATATTTAACCAGTGAAAACACAGTATTTCAGTTTTTTTTTAATTTTAATATTAAGTCTTTAATTACTGCCTTCTTATTTTGGGGGTTAGATGCTTTAGCTGTGTGCCTAGAAACTTCTTCTAGGAGAATGCTAAGCCTGGTCTTGATTTTTCACTTAATAGGACACATCTGAATCATGGTTTTTCCTCTGAGTTACTCAAACATATTGAGAAAGGGGAAGTAGTTTATTGGGGTGGGAAAAATGTGGAGCTGAATTGAGGGGTTGGTGTCAGAAAGATGCATCAGTCTCTCTTTCAGTATCTGTGCCAATGAGAAAGGGAAGGCGAAGGCCTCAGAGCCTGTTCATTGATTTTAGTAATTTAAAAGGTAAAGATGGCATGGGGAGTGATGCATAGAAGGACTTTAGGTATATATAAAAATTGCATCTGAACAGAATTCTTGAAGGGAATTGTTGCAGAGAGTAACAAAAATGTCATGGTTTTCTGAACTGCATGTTGGACAAGGAATGGGACATGCTGTTTTGACACCATTATATGCTTCTTGTTTGGCTGTCTTGATTATATTGAAATTAGTGTGCTTGTTAAAAATGTGATAAATCAAGTGTAAATCATTTACGACTCAGCAAAATTACCTGGTTTTCTGAAGTGCTCTGATGATATAACTTTACAGCACGAGCGTGAACATACATATGTGTCCCTTCGACGTTTGTTTTCCTTTAAAAATGTCAGAAGTAAAGGTTTTTTCAGATTTTTTTTTTCTGATTGGTTGGTTTGGAGGGATCTTTTTTGATGCAAACCCTTACTGGTGTTCTGAATTACTGTCCTGTTTCACAGATATGGTGTTTTCAGTGTTTTGAACAAAAATAATAAAAAAAAAATGTTAGTGTCTATTCTTAAAAAACCCCTAACTTCCATGAGATGACTTAAAAACAGACACCGAAGTATACATTAAACTCTAAAACAAACATACATTTCCCTGTCCAGGTCTGTTCTGTATGGAATGTATGTGGAGGTTGATTTGGAATTGATTTTGTACTTGGTTTAGCTTTTTCTTTCCCTTCCTGCCCCCGTCTTTTTCTGGTGATTGTTGCAAGTCTGATGAGAATTGGCC
>VXBZ01002702.1:0-25674 GCA_013399135.1 Heliornis fulica
CCAGCATACCCAGCACCCCCCATACCCATCACTCCTTGCACCCTGTGCCCCTGTCCCCGTGGTGTCCCAGGACTGTTCCAACCCAGTGCAGCACTCTGGACGCCTGCACCACGCACCCCTGGACCCCCGTGCCCTTCAACACCTCCGTCCCCTACCACCACTCCCTGGCATTCTTGCAGCCTGCACCCCAAACCATTCCTGCAGGCAGCACCTCTGTGCCCAGCACCCACTGCACCCTGGATCCCCAGCACCCCTGTCCACAGCACCCATGTGCCTGCAGCACCCACAGTGCCCTTTTGCACCCAGTGACCCATGCACCTGGCAGCCTGCAGTGGGCATGGAATCATAGAATTCAGCACATGGCTGGCACCCTGCACTGGCTGGCACATGTCCTGCACCCTGGGACAGAGCCTCTGCAGCAGCTGACACCTGCCCCTTCCAGCCATGCCAGCCGGGCAGACCCCCAATCCTTCCCCTTTAGGTGTCTCCATCCCTAGATCCCAGCACCCCCATGCACTATGTGGAATTGGAGGCTGGGTTGGCACCCACAGCAGCACTGGGCCAGCCTGTAGGGAAGCTCCCCTGCCCTCCAGCCCTGCTGCAGCCTGTTCCACAGTCCCAGGCCAAGACAGTTTGGGTGGCCCGGCAGGAGCCACCCATCTGTCATGGGGGAAGTCGCACAGGGGCTGTGTGCAAGTGCTAGATGCTCTCAAAGGATGATGTGGCAATGTGACACCAGCAGTGTCAAGGGTGAGGTCCCAGCAGGGACCCCAGCTCCTGGGGCTCAGTGGACACTAAAGGGTGTTCAGCCCCATGGGAGGTGCACGGTGGTGGGAGGGGACCTCGTGGGCACAAAGGGGACATCCTCCACCTGCTGTTTTCAGTCACGGGAAGGGGGGGCAGTCACTGGTTATGTGGAATTGGAGGCTGGGTTTGGATCTGGCACTTTGCCCCCGTGCCTCAGTTTCCCCGGGTAATGGGCTGCAGGTGCTCTCATATTTTATCCTTTGATCTCCCAAGACAAGCCCCCTGCAGAGCCCTGGGTGATGTCACGATGAGCAATTTTCCCATGCAGAAGGAGACACGATCCGGAGGCGTGACTTTCTCAGGGGATGCTCCTAGGATGTTTGTACAACCTGCTGCAACACCAGCCTTTAGAGATCAGGTTGAGCCCTGCAGCCTCAGAACTCCCTTATTTTCACCCAGCTACGCTCTTCTGGTTTGCAAGGGGGATACTGAGCTGCTCCTGTGCCCCAAGTACTCGTGCTGGCCGTGCTGTATCTCTGCTTTGCCCTTCCACGTGGATGCTGAGCGTTCAGGGCAGTCTGCTGCTGGCTGCACTGATGGTGGTGTGATGCCAGCAAGGCTCAGCTACATCCAGGCTGGGTTTGAGCCAGTCCTAAAGTCAGGGTGGACAGATTTGCAATACACTTACACCAGGGTGAAGAAGCAGGACCTTTACTACCGCTGTCGGGGAGAGCCCACGTGCAGAGGAGGTGCATGAGGGATGAGGATGCTGAATCCACTGCTGGGGCTTCCCAGCTGCCTGAGACAAACATGTTTGCACAGAAAATAGAGAATCTGAGCTGTGGCTGCATCTGCCTCACAGTGGGTACCTCAGAGCCCATGACAATGAGTGGTGGGAAGGAGTTTCCATCATGTTCTGTAAGTAGCTGAAAAGCTGCCTTTGTTTTCAGAGACAGAAACCATTTTGTTTGCAGAGATGCTGCAGCCTGCTGAAGCTTCCCCTGCTCTGGAAGGGAGGCCTGAGGAAGCAGCAATATCATCACTTTCAGTAATTACTCCACTGTAGCTCCGCCTCACACCAATGCATCATCCCCCAATTCTTGTGTGTCATTTTTTGACTGAAGATTTTTTAATTCAAACAGATATATATTTTTTTTTTCAAGCAGATTCCAGCCTGGGGAATGTCCCTACACCAGTCTGGAGCTTCCCACTCAAAATGCCTGGACTTTACTTCACATCTGGGGCTTTTCCTGCCAGGGAGTGGGTTTGCTCCAGGTGCCATGGGAGGGAGCTGTGCTGGAGGGTCTCTCAGTGTCTGTCAGTCTTCCATCCACTCTCTAAGACATTTGCTCCTTGCAGTGAGTAGATGTTTCAATGTGGATGGCTTTGTTGTGCTATTGGAAGCGCTCTTGATATCTCAAGAGTCTGCAAACACATTGAGAACCACTAAGAATGACAACCAGGGCTCAGGAATACGTGATCGTTTCTGTCATACTGGGTGTTTTTGCACAGTGGGACAAACGTGGGATGCTGTTGTCTGTGGCAGGGATTTAGGAGCTAGGTGGTTGTTAAGTCATAGAATCTTAGAATGGTTCGGGCTGGAAGGGACCTCAAAGCCCACCCAGCTCCAATCCCCTGCCATGGGCAGGGACACCTCTCACCTCATGAGGCTGCTCAAGGCCCCGTCCAACCTGGCCTTGAGCATCTCCAGGGAGGGAGCAGCCACCACTTCCCTGGGCACCCTGTGCCAGGGCCTCACCACCCTCAGAGGGAAAAATTTCTTCCTCAGATGCAACCTCAATCTACCCCCTTCCAACTTAACCCCATTCCCTCTTGTCCTCCCACTCCAGGCCCATCCCAAAAGTCCCTCCCCAGCTTTTCTGAAGGCCCCATCAGGGACTGGAAGGGGCTCTAAGATCTCCCTGGAGCCTTCTCTTCTCCAGGCTGAACAGCCCCAACTCTCTCAGTCCCTTCCAACTCAATCCACTCTGTGATCTTTGAATCTCTCCTGCTTTAAGGCTGTCCAGAAGGTGTTGACCAAGAGTGGAGGCTAAACCAAGCTGTGTGACAGAGGCAAGCCCTGTGCACGTTTCGTACCAGATCATCAAGGTGTATCTTAGGCAAGAGCAGCATGAGGCATGGTGGCAGCAAGACCATCCCCTGCAGGGCAGCCTCTGCCCACAGATGATACCAAGTCAGGAGAGAGGCTCTGTTTATTTGCAGGGTAATTCTCCCAGCTCTGCATCTTACCAGGGTAAAACATTTCCGTGCAGCTAAAAGGAAAACTCTGCTCCCAGTGCTCACCCAGCTTCAGTTCTTCCACACAGTCTGATCTTCTGCTGGAGGATTAAATGTTGCATGTTTTGAAAGCCAAAGCTTCTTTCCAGGGGTGAAATCTGCTTCGAGCCAGCAGCGATGGGCACCTTGAGCACCCACTGAGTCTCAGATGTGAACCCCCCCAAACCCTGCACATCCCTAGGACTGCAAGGCCACAGTCCCCATGGCTTTGCTTGACTGTGTTTATCCAAAGATAGTCATGCTGCTGCTGGAAGGGTTTTGATGGAGACCTCCTTGTGTCTGGTGCAGGGAAGGATGGAGCAGGGAACCAGCAGCCCAGCAGGAGCCCTGTGCTAGTGGCCTCCCACCTCTGGCAGCTGGGCAGCGTAGAGAGCAAGTGTGTGATGGAGGAACTGGTACTGCTCACTCGTCTGGATCATCCCACCTCTGCAAGGGAAAGGCAGGTCCTGCTGACACCTCACAAGCCCACAGCACCATTCCCAGCCCCCTGGTCCCGAGGGACAAATATTCCTGCTTCACCCACCACATCCAGGTACATCTGAAACAAGAGCCAGAGCTGCCCAAATAGTATTTAGGATCAGAAGTATTGCTGAGCTGTTCAAAATGCACATTAGCAGCTGACCTGGCTCTAAGTTTTACTGGTAATTCTTGAAAACTGGCAAAATGGAATGTTTCTGAACTTAGTGGCTGAGCTGGAACGAGCAGACCAGCTGCCAAGTTCTCAGCTCCTCTCCTCCCCCTCATCCTCAGTTCCCCAGTGCTACAATATCCCTGGTGGCACCGAGCAATCGCTGTCACCACACCTGCATCTTTCAGCAACCCTTCTGGTTTCCATCAAAAAATTGTCCCCATGATGCCCATCCCCACATCTCTCCCACGTCCCTCCCCCCAGGCTTGGCAGCCAGAAGGACCCTCCATGGAGCAGCCTGCCCTGAGCACCCACCTGTCTATACGGAGCCGGCACACGATTCCCAGGATATCCACCTGTCCCTTGTCCTCCAGCTCCTGGCAGCCCATCCTGGTAGCGATAAAGCAGCCTGTCCTGCCGATGCCGGCACTGTGGGACACACAGAGCTGTGTGGAGCACTGACAACACTCCCAGATTGCTGCCGTGGTGGTGGGGGGGTCCTGGTCTTTCTCAGCCAGACACCAACAGACACGGGCTGGCATCATTCTAGCGTTCTGCCATGGCAAGGCGCTCTTGCCATAGGGCACAACCCACATGAGGTCATTCTGGAAGCACAAACCAAGTCTGTGCCCCCACCTCCCCGTCCCTTCCCAGCCCCTTCTCCTCCCCACCAGCTGTGCTCTAACCCTGGGCAGCAAATGGGTTGCCCTGAGGCACCCCAACCTTAAACATTGCGTTGCACAGGGACAATTTTTGTCCCTAAAGTCACTTAGCAGTGGGAGAAAATGTCCCGAGGGCCCCTCCTCCAGGAGGGCTCCCCTGAAAAAAACTGCTTCACAGTCATGCCCCAGGTTCTGCTCAGTGGTGGAGGCAGCAGGAGCCTGAGCCGTGGGTCTGCCGTGGGTCTGGTGGTGGATCCTGACCCTGCAGCAACCCTGGGGGTTGGGGGCTCCAGGTGAGGGGAAAACTCTTACCTGCAGTGCACAACGATGGGCCCTGGGCTGGCTGCAGCCTGCAGAGCTTCATCCACCTTGGACACCAAGTGCAGCAGGGGCTTGGCTGACTCGGGGGTCTGCTGGTCGGGCCAGGAAGGGAAGAGGATGTGTTTGACCCGCCGGCATTCACCTTCCAGCTTTCCCAGCACAGAAAGGATGAAAAATCAGGATGAGGCAGCACAGACTCACTGGGCTGGGCTAAATGAAGGGCTGGAGCCCCCACAGGCCAGGCAGTGTGTGACCATCTCAACTGCTCCCCTCCTAAATCACTCTTTGAGTTTCTGCCAGACACCCAGGAGACACCCCTGGGCCAGTGTCCCATCTCAGAAGATGAGAACAAATACAGTGTCCCAGTACTGTCCCCACAGTCCAGACAAAGCCAGCAAGGTCCTTTTGGCTATTTTTGGCCCCGGGTGACTATGGACAGAGCCCAATGGCACTGTTCAAAGAGCAAAGGGCTCATAGAGCTGCTCTCCCCAGCTGACTCCCCCCACCTCTCCCCTCCAGGGCTGGGTCCTGCTCCCTTCCAGCCTTCGTGGGCAGGCAGGCAGGAGCTCTGCAAACCCCTCATCTGGCAGGGGGATCACAAGACTCAGCACTCTGAGCCACGAGCCCTCTGCTCTGCAGACACACAGCATTGCCATCCCACTAGAGAGCCCAGGGGCACTACCAGGCCCTGGTGGGCTCCCTCTCTGACCCCAGGATGGAGCTTGGACCCACCTGGATGGAGAGATCCCGGACCACGTACTCCACACACTCGCTCACCCCCTGCACGCAGATGCTGAAGGGGCCGTAGGTGCCCTCCTTCTCGGGCCAGTAGTGGACACATTTCTGGAAGAACAAGGCAGGGTCTGTGGCTGAGGAGGTGCTCAAGGCACTGGATGTTTGAGCTATGCTGTGCTCAGTGCAAAGTGGAGGGCACAGGGATGCTGCATCAGCCAGGAGAGCAAGAAGGAAGGACATGCACAGGAAAGAGAGTTCCCTCAGCCTCTTGGGCAGGGAGCACAGTGCTCCCAGCTCCCATCCCAGCCTGGACCCACCACCTGACAGGTCCCAACCCAGGAGGAGAGCTACTCAGGGCTGGAGGGATGCTGCTGACCACTACTCCATCTCCCAGGGGTTGCTCTAATCTCTTTATGCTATTATCCAGCTGGCAAAGCAAGCCTAGAGCACATAAGAAGGAAAGGCTTTGCTGGATGGAGCCAGGGCTGCATCCCTGGGCCTGTTCTCCTCCAGGTGGGATTGACCAGGGTACCCTCTGGGAACAAAGCAGAGAAAGCAAACAGTACAGCCATTATTACCCACCCCTTTGCTCCTGGCTGGGGTACTGTGCCCAGGCCAGGGGAGGGACAACAGTACCTCTTTGCCCTCCTGGAGCTTGGTTATCATGACGATGAGGGGCACGTCCTCCTGCCACACCATCTCCCAGAAGTCAGTCATGGTGTTCAGCATGGGGCCCTGGGTGGCAATGTACTCCCGGGGCCGCCCTGCGTAGCCCTGCCAAGCACATGGTCTGTCAGTGATGCTGGGGGAGGACCCAGACGTGTGAGGGGAGGCTGTCTCCAGGTTGTCCTAGCTCTCACGGTGCTCATCTTCCTAAACAAGTGAAAGGTGGAGCCACACAGACTATTTCCTACTAATTCTGTCCTTAAAATGCTTTTCCAACCCTGTTCAGGAGCTACCAGTCATCCTCCCCATCACACTGGCACCACAAACCAGAAGTGAACCACCACACCATGTGCACCCAAGGTCCTTGCAGGTTTCTCCCTGGAGGTGTTTCCACAAGGGCAAGTCATCAAGCTCAGTTCTGCTGGGAGCTGGGATAGTCCCAACTGGGTCCCACCAGCCCTGGGTCCCACCAGGCTCGGGAGGGGATGTAGGTTCAGCACAAGTAAGACTGCAGGCTGGAAGGGGTCATTTGCACAGGAGAATGATTGTCATTAATTAGGCTGCCTGGAGTAACACCCCTGGGCTGGGGATTTCTCAGTGTCTGGAAAGGGACCCCATCAGGTGTCAAAGATAAGCCATGCCTTTGTTAGCTTTCTTCTTGGGAAACTGCAGCAAACCCTCTGAGCAGAGAGGAAGGTCCTGGAGGTGTAAGGGTTACACAGGACCCTGCTGTGATGCTCTGCTGTCACCACTCACCTCTGTGGCTGTGTTAGACAACTGACTAGGAGACAGAGAAGCCCCTGCAAGGCAGCCTATGGGTGCAGCAGGAGCTCGAGCTGCCAAGTCCAAGAGAGTATCCACCTCGTGATGCTTTCCCACCAGAAGAGACGGTGTGTCAGCCCTGGGCAGAGGGAGCCACATCTCTCCAGCTCAGAAAGGGGTGGCAAGTTCAGGTTTCTACCATAGGGCAGCCACAGGACAGTGGATGACAGTCAGTGCCGTGGGATGCAGGTCCCAGCTTGACACCTGCAGCACCATGGAGCTTGGGGCCCGATGCCCGTGGGGAGCAGGACCTGGGAGACCACCTGCTCTCCAAACAGGCAGGACACTCACCGTGATGTAGTTGGCATTTATGTAGCTCTCTTCCTCCTGGTTCCCTGCCCTCCTGAGACAGACCCGGCTCTCAGGATCTGAAAGACATGGCAGGTGTTGCTCCAGGGACAGTCTTCAGAGCCTGACCCTGCCCATCCTCCAACGGCCTCAGCTCCAGCAGCTGGAGATCTCCATCACCCTCCCTCAGAGCCTTCTTGCCCCACTCCACCCTCCCTACCATAGCAGGATACATCCAGCCATGCCCATACCCCTCTGTACTGCAGTGAGCATGTGAGGTAACGTGCCCACCAAGTAGAGACCCCCTGGGGCCTTCCCACAGCACCCAAAGGAGTCCTCCTACAATGTTCTCACCCTTTAAACCCCCAGCAAAATGCCCATGGGTTATGTAAGGCCCCCATGGTTGCAGGAAGCAACCCAGTCTGGGCTGACATGTGCTGCACACCCTGGGAATACCCCCCAAGGAGTAGCTCCCCACACACCACCCCATAACACATTTGGACACCCCTTGCAACACAGCAGCCAGGTCCTGCTGCATGGACAGCAGGAACAAGCATGGCAGGAACACCAAGAGGCCAGAGGTTCCCACTGCTGTGCCAGGGCTGCTCCGAGTCACCCCTTTCCCATGCCCCCCCCCCCCTCACCTTTCCCTGCACATGGCACCTGGGAAAATGTGAGGGAAAGGGATGCAATGGCACATACTGGGGAGGATGGTTTTGTATCTGTCCTTGGAAGCATGTCCAGGGATCTCCAGCTCCTCTGGACTGACAAAGTTGGGTGGGATTTTCTGCAGGAGAAAGGAACATCCATGAGGAAAACCTCTTTGCAGCTGCTTGAGTCCCCTCACCATGGCAGAGCTGGGCCCCCAGGCAAGGAGACAATGACCCAGGCACCTAGCAGCATCACCAGGGATGTGAGCTCTTGGATGGGTCGTCTCCTAACCCCAGATGTGGCAGGACACCTTCCACAGATGCCACCTATGGAGAAGAGCTTGGCATGGCAGGGCAGGGACAGGCTTTCCAGGGACACAGGAGGACTTGTGTGCACCGGGGAATGGGAAGCCAGGGGATGCCCAGGAGAGCCCTCTCCTCTATTTGCCCACATCACCTTCCCTGCCAGCAGTGCTGTGGGCACAGCTGGGGCTGGAGGCTCCCTTACTCCCTCCCACCCCACATCCAGCACCTGCCAGTCCCCATGTGTGGAGGGAGAGGGGAGAGGAACATCGCACCGAAAACTCCTCCTGGAGCTGTGTCAGGCTCTGGGCACGTTGCTGGAGCTCCTCTCTCCTCAGCATGTGGCTGGATGTCCTCAGGAACTTCAGTGTGATGTCTCGAGGAGTACAGATGGACTGGATGGGCTCCACGCTCCCCAGTGAGCTCATGTCCAGCATCAGTGACACATTGGAGCCCCTCCTGCAAGGCAAAAGGGTCTGTGGTTGACCCTCTGCCACTCGGGACAGGAGGGCAGCTCGTCCCACCACAGCATCAGTTGAAACCACTCTGCACCAAGCAAAACCCAGGCAGGCAACAACATAGGGTGAAGAAAGAGGCCAAATAGAGACCCCAGAAGACCAGCAAGGAACTAATTGTTCATTTGACCCTTTTGCTGGAAGTGCCACAAGGTCGAGGCTTGGCCTGGGCTGGTCTGGGAGGGGGGGTCAGGGCTGCCTTCATGCTTGGCAAATGTTGACAAGCAGAGGTCTGGCAGGGATGGGCTTGGGAAGGACCTTTGGGGGAACTCAAGGCCTGAGGATGAGCAGAGCTTTGGGTACCTTCCCCCTGGGCAGTGCAGGGTTTGGGCTGCAGTCACTACCCAGCAGCGCTCACCTCTCCTGAAGATGCACGTGCTTCTTGGCAGGGGGACTGGGCTTCTCTGTCTTGTCCATGTCTGCCCCAGCTGCCCGGGCCGTCAGGCTGCTGCTATGAATTCTGGAGCACACCAAGCAGGCTTGTACCATGCTGTGGCAGCCACAGAGCCCTTGTCCTGAAGCACAGGGAGGGGACACAGGCGGCCGTCAGCTCCCAGGGAATCAAGAAGCCATCAGAGAAGAAGCAGCTGGAAAAGACAAGGCAGATGTAAGAGATACAGTGAAGCTGGGTGGGCCTAAAGGATGCTCCCTAAGTGAGGGACAGGTTTTGGGTCCTCATCTGCTCTGGAATCAGGGGTCCCAGTCCTTGCATCCAGGCAGGTAGCTCAAGGAGAGCTCCCAGCATGATGCCCCCCAGCATGCCTGCAGCACTGCAGCCCATACAGGTGCTCACTGGTGACAGTCACCTGTGTGCACTGAGCAGAGGACAGTCTGGTGTTGGGGGGAGCCCAAGATGTTCTCCACCTCCATGGGAAACATATGCTGCCATGGGTTTCCAGTCCTTCCCTGGCATGCCTGCTTCAGCCTGGTGGCATGGTGGGGAGGAGGGAGAGCTGGAACACACATTTGGTACGTGAGATGAGGTGGGCTGGAGGCACCACAAAGAGCCTGGCCAGCCCCTGATGTTGGGACACATGTGCCAGGCACCCTCAACAGCCTCGTGGCTCTGGTGAGGGAGGGATGACCTTCGGACAGTGTCCTCCATCCCACAGGTCTCAGCAACCATCAAGAGGAAACTGAATTATCTGGATATCTGGGTGGTTGAGCAAGAGGTGATGGGGTAGCCCAGCTGCAGGAGGGTTCTAGGGCTCCACAGCCCCAGAAGAGCCCCTGTCAGGGATGGTGAGATGTGAGTGATGCTGGTTCATCTCCAGGCAAAGCTCAGGCAGCACCCTGGGATCAAGAGGTTCCATCTCACCCCCAGCTCCCTCCATGAGGAAGAGATGGACCCAAAGAGCAGGGCATGTGGAGTCTGAGCTCTCAGAGAGCAAAGAGTTGGGTCCCAGGTACCACATCATCTCAGGGAGGTTCTGCAGAGCACGGGGTCCCCACTGTGGCTGTGCTGCTTGGGAAGGTGGCTGGGGCAGGAGCCATTCCCCATGACACCCTGCTACCCAGCGCCATTACCGGTGGCGCCAATGCAGCCACTGTCCCCATGTCCCACACAGGGCACCCCGAGGGGCCTGTGCTGCCAGAGTGTCCCCAGCCCTACAGGTAGGAGCAGCTGGTCCCCAGGTGCTGCAGCATCAGGGGACATCTTGGCCGGAGACAGCAGCAGGCTGCAACCCCAGTAGCCATTCCCCACTCACCCACCAGGAATCCCCTGGGAAATGCCCCCAGCCAAACCCCTGGAGGTCCCTGTGCAGAGCCCCAGCTGTGACACTTGCAGAGACACTGTCCCCATCACCCTGCCCAGCATCCCAGCCCTGCCTGGCGCTGCTCGGCAACGAGCACGGTGCCCACCGCCCCACGGGTGCCAGCGCTCCCTGGCAGGGGGTGACACGGTCAGTCTGGGGGGCTGCCTACCTGCTGCCCCGCGGCGTGGGCTCCCTCGGTCCCGGCACAGGCCCGCAGGCACCGCGTGTGTCGGTCTGAGACCACGGTTTGAAAGTGTTCAGGAAGCTGCTTATCAAAGGAGCTGCTGCCTCTGCCGCTTCCTCTCCCTCCTTCTCCCCCCACCCTCCCTGCCGCCCACACACATACCGGCCACATCGCCACAGCTCGGCTCCGCCGGGCCGTGCGCAGCCCCAGACCCTCTGCCCGCCGGTGACCCCCCCGTCCTACACCCGTGGGCACCGCTCCTCAAAATCCTGGGGGTCGTCGTGGTGGTCTCTGGCAGGGTCAGGGGGTGTGCACGGTGCCTTGTCCTCTGTGAGCAGCTGTGGCCGGTCCCACATGTCCCTCGTGGGGCATGGAGGGACAGGCAGGACCTGGCTGGGATGGGATACTTCATGTGATGTGGTGGCGTCGCTCTGGGGACAGCAGACCCCACCTGCCCCACAGGGAACCAGGGTGTGTGTCCTCCCATCCCTGTCATCCTGGTTGTAGCCCCTTGCCTGGGCTGTGCACCAGCTGGAGGTCGAGCCAGGGCTTAGCACCTCCCACCTGCATGGTCCTCATGCCACCGCACTGTCCCCCTAACCCATGTCCCCGTGGGTGCCACCTGCCAACCCTCTGTACACAGGACCACCCCTGAGCACCTCAAGGGAAGCCATGGGCCCAGAAGGTCAGGGAGCAGCTGTATTTGGGTGGAAGATCCCTGGAAGGTCTGGCTCTGGAAGGAGAAGGCTGCCCCTGGGGCACTGCGTGTCCTTGCCCCGCTGCCCGCTGTGGCAGCCCTGTCACTCTTCCTGTTTGTTGTTGCCCGGGCCCTGCACAGAGACACTGCTCGCTTCCTTCCTCCTCTGCCCCCACCCTGGTGCACTGCAGCAGCTCCCACTGTGTCCCCTCCTGCCAGCATGTGCCCCACATCCCAAACACCTTCTTGCCTCCCTGCCCCACTGGCCCCTGGACCCCTCTGGAGCCCACTGGCCACCCCCAGCCCTTCTCACTGTGGTCACCAGGGTGTCCATGGGACATTCAGTGCTGGCTGGAGAGGTCTGTGGGACACACATGTAGCTCTGCTGGCTGGGGTCAAGGACACTCAGGACAGAGCCCCTGGGAACCACACTTGGCTGATTTTGTCTTCTTCTTATCCGAAAAGCACCGATGGCGACTGGAGGGACTGTCCTGGCCATGGGTACTCATCCAGGGTGGAGGGAACACAGCAGGGAAGCACAGATGAGGTGCAGGGCCGTGCCATGGTCCAGGCTCTGAGGGGCAGAACAATCTGCACTGCTGGTACCATGGGACCCCTACATGCATCTGGTGGTGCAGGGATGGACCCCGGTGTTCTTCCAATGTCCAACACGGCTCCTGTACCTCCCTCTGCTGAAGCACCATCAGGCTGAACTATGACATTCAGGGAAGACAGAGAATGGGAGGCCACAGCCCAGTGGAGACCCTGAGCACGAAAGAAGACAAGGTGCTGGTGGAAAACTAGGCCTGAGCCTCTGGTGGAGGTAGACATGAGGGACACCACAAGCAGATGGAGCAGGAACACTCCGCTTGACCCAGGGTTCTTCTACTACCTCAGTGCCGCTCCTGCATCAAGCTTTTCCCCTCCACACCTCACTGCACCCACCCACGTGGCTGCTGCCCACCTGGAATGGCACGTGCACCTCCACGTGTGAGCCCACAGCGGCACATGGGTGGGATGCACACCCACACGTGCAGGGGGAGCAGCCTTGTTCACACGCCGGTGTCCAGCCATGCAGGCGAAGGGCATGCAAATACCCCGCTGGCCTCTGCAGGGTAGTGGAGTCCCAGAGATGCTCAGCCCTTCTGGCCACCTCTGTGCCCCAGCTTGGAAGACAATGATCCTCTTAAGGGACATTAAGGGTCTAAAGAGGGGTGTAATGGTGAGAAAAAGAGAGGAGCTCTCAGGCCAGGGGTACAAAGGGCCCTGAGTTGCTCTTCAGCCATTGTCATCCCACGTTGCACCACCAGCTCTGCACTGCGTGTATCAGGCTGGCCTGGGGTACAGAGCATGGGGCAGCTATAGGTCCCATAAGAAGGGGCTGCAGGTGCCATGGGGGACCTGCAGTAGGATTGGCAGTTCTTGCTGTGCTTGCTGTAAGTAAAAGCAACAGCACCAAAGCTCGTGCTTTGGGGAGAGAGATCTGGATTTGCCTCTGACTGGTACTTACTGGTTGTTCACTTCCATGGGGTCATAGAGAGAGACCATGCCATTCAGAAGGACCTGGACAGGCTGGAGTGGTGGGGCCATGTGAACCTCATGAGATTCAACAAGGCCCAGTGCAAGGTCCTGCACATGGGGCAGGGCAATCCCAGGCACAACTACAGGATGGATGGAAAACAGCCCTGAGGAGAAGGACTTGGGGGATTTGGCGGATGAGAAGCTCTACACGATCTGGCAACTGGTGCTGACAGCCCAGAAAGCCAACTGTGTCCTGGGCTGCATCTCCAGCAGTGAGATCAGCAGGTCGGGGAGCCAGTGGTGGTGGGGATTCTCCCCCTCTGTTTCACTCTGGGAGTGGGCTCCAGGAGAGCTGTTTGCAATGGCCTATAGTTATAGGACAAGGGGTAATCATAGAATCACAGAATCATAGACTGGCTGGAGTTGGAAGGGACTCCCAGAGGTCATCCAGTCCAACCCCCCTTCAAGAAGCAGGGACACCCCCAACTAGATCAGGTTGCTCAGGGCCTCATCCAACCTGGCCTTGAACGTCTCCAGGGATCCAGGGGCATCCACCACCTCCCTGGGCAACCTGTTCCAGTGCTCCACCACTCTCACAGCAAAGAACTTTTTCCTAATCTCCAATCTAAATCTCCCTCCCTCTATTTTAAACCCATCACCCCTTGTCCTGTCACAATGGTTTTAAACTGGAAAAGGGAAGACTTGGATTAGGTATTGGGAAGAAATCCTCCCTGGGGAGGGGAGAGGCCCTGGCACAGGAGGCCCAGAGAAGCTGAGGCTGCCCCTAGATCCCTGGCAGGGTTCAAGACTGAGCTGGATGGGGCTTGGGGCACCCTGGCATGTGGAGGGTGTCCCTGCCCATGGCAGGGGTGGCACTGGGGGGGGCTCTGAGGTCCCTTCCAACCCAAACCTTTCTACAATTCTGTGATCTTGCACCCCAGGCATCCTCTGGCCATACTCTCCCAGTCAGCTCTCTGTGCAGAGAGCATTTCCCAGCTTCAGGCTGGTGGTTTTTCTCCCCATAAAAGACCAGCCAGTCCTTCCTCCCATTCCTGCCCTCCGGCCTCCCAGCCTGCTCTCCCTGGTGCCATGCCCTGATCCACACACCCCAGCACCTCCCTTCACCCTCTCCAATCAGCACTGTAGCCCCAGAGCCACCCGAGTCCAGGCAGGCCCTGGGCTAGCACCCAAAATGCAGATGTTGCCCAGTGGTCTCCCCCCCCCAGATCTCCTACCGCACCATGACCTTGTCTCGCTGGGTCCAGACACTTTTGGGTCCAGAGCTCAGGCAGGGCCGCTCCCGCTGCCAGGGAGCTCGGGGTGTCTTGCAGGTTTTTGGAGATCAGCCCATCTCCTTGGCTGCTTAAACATCGCTCAGAGGCTTGAAGGTGAAGTGTCTGCCTCCGGGATTCAGCAGACTCCGTCAGAACCAGCCGAGCAGCTCCCGGCGGCTGCGAGGAGGACTATGCAACCATCCCCCAGCATCCCGCAGCGCCGGCCACGGGGGGATGCGATCAGCCCAGTTATGGCACGGCAGTGGGGGGACTCTGCTGGCCGGGGACAGCCAGGGACCAGGGAGCTGAGCGAAGTCCCTCTGCAGATTGCTTTTCCAGGAGAAGGACGTCTCGCTACTCCAGCTCCCTCCACATGAGCACATTCCCAAGGACAGTGCCGGCACCCTGTGCCTTGGCTGGAAAACGTCCCCCCGTGCGCTGGCCACGTCGGAGGAGCGCTGCACATGAGCCTGGATCAACCTCGGGATCCCGCTGGGATGGAGCTGAGGGAGGGAGCAGAATGTGACCTTCCTCCCCATCGCCAGAGCCCATCTGCGCAGAGTCTGCTCCTGACGCTGCCCAGCGCTGGCTGGAATGAAGCTGTTTCATTTTTAAAAGCATCCACGGCTGATCCCGCCATCCCCCTGCACTCCCGCCCCTCTCCTCCGGGAGAACCAAAACGGGTGGTTTATTACCTGGATTTCTTGCTGAACTGGTTTGTTGTTTTGGTTTTTGTATTTATTTTTTTTTCTCCTTGAATGACTGCCCGGCAGAACCACTTCTGGTCTCTTGAATTAGATATTGTCCCACGTCTCTTGCACACAAGTGGAGCTTTCCTCCAACTTTGCAAGCAGAAAGGCAGAGGTAAAGCAGGTGAGCCACGAGCCCCATCTCTGCGGGGCTACCAGTGCTGTGGAGTTGGTGCTGCTGTGGGCTAAAGAGGGGTGTGGGGGACAAGGAACAGCCCTCCTGGGAATGGTGTTCTCCTGGCATGGAGGTGCTTTCTGTCAGGGTGTTTATTGCTCTCCCCATTGTGGGAACAAGCTCTCCCAGTTTATTTTTAGTTTCACACATGCAGGATTGGTCCCAAATCAAATGGTGAGGGTAGAGGCCCCCAGTATGTGGGGCCAGACCTCCAAGGAGCTGAGACTTTGACTCTTTGACCAATAAATGCCAGAGGGGCATAGCAAGAGCCATGGGGCTGCCTGGTCACTCAGGACACACTGCTGCACCTTGAGAAGACACAACCCCAGCACCACCAGCAGCATCTTCTTGCTTAGGTTTGTCCTGTGCTTCCCTGGCTGCTTCCAAGAGCACGGTGCTTTTGGAAAGGCTGCTGGGAAACCTTTTTGTGCCTCAGTTTCCCCTGTTCGCTGCCATCTTACCAGGCATCTTACCATGTGAGACAGACAGACTAGCTGTGGCTTCCCCAGACCAAGACACACACATGTGCTGTGTCTTCTCAGGAGGCTCTAGACAACAGCACCTGCTTGCAAAACACCGTGAGGTGCGTGGGCAGGAAGAAGGCTCCCAGGAACAAGAGCCCCTCCCAGCTACTCTCCATCCTCAGAGCATCCAGGATAGAGCAGCTCCCCATGAAAAAGGCACAAAAAGGCCTGGAGACCCCGAAGACCCATCATGTCATTCATACCCCGGGTCCTTTGGCCTGCTTCACCCTACAGCAGCAGGGACCTTGGCATCCAGTGGACTGAGACTTGCTACTTGTCCCAGCAAAGGTCAGTTGGGTTTGCTTTGCACTCTGGGCTGTGTTTTCTCATGGTGTGGGGGCACCTAGAGCAGTGACCTCTGGCTGGGTGCAGGGGCTGTTATCAATAACAGGAAACGAACTTGTCAGGAGGGGCAGAAAGGAGAGAGAGAGCCAGAAGGAAAGGAAGTGGTTAGAAAGTGCTCACTTCCATTTTTGCTGAGACACAGCCTGCGCCCACGCGCCATTGGGCTTGGGGGGAGCAGTGCTGGCTCTCTGCAGGCTTATCTGGTCTGGCATCAGCAGTGAGTTGTTCACAAGGAGTGCTCAGATCATCTCCTAACCTGCAATAACAGTTAGAAACAAGAGAGTAAACCAGGGGTGGTTAAAAATCGGCTGGTGTCAGCCAACGTCCGGCATAGACGTAGGTGCAGTGAGTCAAACAGGTGCTGAGTTTGTGATTCCACAGGAGCCAAGTTTCTTAACCTTGATAAAATGAGCCCGTGCATGTGGTGGGTGCTGACTGTAGCACCTGGCCCTGGCACAGGATGGACCTGTGGATGAGGTCACCTGGGCTCAAGAGGCTTCGCTGCAGCATGGCCTGGGCCAGGGAGGATGTGCCAGCAGCTCCTGCGTGGAGCCTCGGAGGTGGGGATGAGCTGGGACTGTCTGAAGGAACAGGGTGAAGGTGACCCAAGAGCTCAGCTCCTCCAGTTCCTGGCTGCTGCTGTGCCAACTGGTGCTGCTGGACAGGAGGCAGCTTTTCTCCATGCAGATATTTGTGTAGCTCCCCCCTGTAACTCAGACCATAGAGTTGAGGCCTGTCGGATCTGTTACCAAAAGCCACATTTTCCAGAGCTTTCCTTGCTCTTTCCCACCCCCCACTGAAGTATCTTTTAAGGTAGGAAGAAGAGCTTTGCTTTCGTTTCCCACAGAAAAGCTCTGCTGCCCCCTGCAAACGTATATTCACTGCCACAGCTCTTATTACACAGCATTCTGCAAGATCCCCCTTGAGCACAGAGGTTCTGTCCCTGAATGTCATGGAGACAATCATGTCCTGCTGCACTAAGGGGACATGTCCTACCGACAGGACCTGCACCTGCCTGCCAGAACCATGTGAGATATGTTAGGATCATCGAATCCCAGAATCTCCTGGGCTGGAAGGACCCATCAGGACCATTGAGTCCAACTCCTGGTTGACGTGGTGCACACAAGCAGTGTGCAGCCTGCTTTGACTCTGGAGCAAATCTTTTGTCACCTCTTTCTCTGCCAGATGTCAAGCAGCAGGAACTTGCCTCCCTGGTGAGGGTCTTCTCTGGGACTTGCCTCTGCATGGACAAGTCTTCTGCCCCAGTGGCTCTGGAAGAACTGCTTAGGAAACAGCAAACCACTTGACCTGGAAAAAGCAGTGAAATGTTCTCTTATTCTGCAATGTTTAATGTTTTATGTTCTCCTGGGAGAGTGGCTCAAGCCAAAGGGCAGCTCAGCTGATGCCCCAAAACTCTGGGCTGTCCCAGACCCTGCAGCCCAGCCCTGCTGCACCACCCACACGAGAAGCAGGACAGCGTGGCTTGGTGGCTTGGTGGCTTCGCAGCCCAGATGCCAAACTGGCTGCTCATGACAGCTCAGGGAGGGGTGAGGAGGCCCAGGAAAGCTTGATGTGTCCCCGTTACCAGCCTGTCTCCTGCTCTCACTCCCTCCCTCCCTCCCCTCTGGCAGCAGGGTACCTCTTCTTCCTGCTGCATGGATGGTAAACTGAGGCAGGGCTGGTGTGTCCCAGTTCAGAGGAGAAAATAGTAGGGCCTGTTGTGACAGGACAAGGGGTGATGAGTTTAAAATAGAGGGAGGGAGATTTAGATTGGAGATTAGGAAAAAGTTCTTTGCTGTGAGAGTGGTGGAGCACTGGAACAGGTTGCCCAGGGAGGTGGTGGATGCCCCTGGATCCCTGGAGACGTTCAAGGCCAGGTTGGATGAGGCCCTGAGCAACCTGATCTAGTTGGGGGTGTCCCTGCTTCTTGCAGGGGGGTTGGACTAGATGACCTCTGGGAGTCCCTTCCAACTCCAGCCAGTCTGTGATTCTATGATTCTATGATTCTAATAGCTTCTGCCCATGTTTTGGGGAGAGACCATCTCTCCACATCTGGCATCTGGGAAGGTCTCCAAGCCTCACAGACCCTCCATGCCCCCAAACCCTCAAGCAAAGACATTCAACTGCATGGAAACATCGCTGGGGACAGCCAAGGCTGAACTCTGTCATACTTCAAGACCCTGTGAATGGTCCCATGGTCAAGTAGCAGAGGTTGTGGCTGATAGGGCAGACACATCACAGGGATCTGGAGCAAAACTGTCAGCTGGAAACAGAGGGGGAGGCTGATCCTGCATCCCTCTGCAATGGCCCTGATCACCCCTGCTCTGGCATTGCAGCAATGGCCTGGTGAGGCCAAACTTGTGCCAGTAAAGCCTTACCAGTCACCAGCCACTAGACCCGAACCGGTGGCCAGGGCATGTCCCAGGAAGCAGCTTCCTCTGTGATGGGTGAATGGAGGCTGGAGCTGGACAAAGTTCCCAGGTCCCCATCCAACCTGGCCTTGAACCCCTCCAGGCTTGGGGCATCCCCCACCTCTCTGGGCAGCCCCTTCCAGCCCCTCACCACTCCCTCCATGAAGAACTTCCCCTGATCTCCAACCTGACCCTTCCCTCCTGCAGCTTGTGTGTAGAAGCAGAGCTGCCTTCTCTTGGGCTCTGGACGCAGACACCAGCAGGCGCCGCTGACAGGCGAGGAGACGGCCTCCTGTTGTGTTTGGCTCCGGGTGCTGCGGAAGATGCCAGGGAGAAGCCAAGGAGCTGTAGAAGCAGACGCTTCCAGGGCTGCAGCCGTGCTGCAGGCAGGGGAGCACCCCTGGGTGCTATGCCACAGTGCCCCGGGCACCAGGAGACCCTGCACCCTCCGGTGGCATCCCTGGGACCCTCCGAGGCATCCCGGCTACCAGCCTGCCAGGGTCCTGCCTGGGTCAGCGGGTCGGTGGGGTGGCAGGGATGGTGCTGCTGCAGGCAGCGACCTGCTCCCAGGGTACGTGGGAGAGGGAAGGCAGCCAGGCAGCAAGATGGGACAATGCCCTGCCTTCCCCCGGGCTGCCAGGCAGGCTTCCCACCCCGAGGCGTGGAGGATGGGCAGACCTTGTGTTTATTCCTCCAAAAAATAAAAAAAGAGACCTTCCTCCCGAAAACAAAACCTTTTGTGTGTAAATGCAGCCGCCTGGCAGGTTTGTTTTTATACAGGAAACTTGGAACCGGAGGGCTGGGACCGGTTTCGTTTTGAGGTGGTTCGTGGTGGTCTTTGGAAACGGAGCCGCTTTCGGGTTTTGGAGACTGAGCTTTGACACAGCTGCTGAGTGTGGCAGCAGCGTCCTGGGCTGCTGCTCCCCACCGCGCAGATAGGATGCTCCGTACTGAGCCAGCATCACCTTCCCTCTCCCTTTACCCTGCAGCGCTTTGCCCCGCCAAGGGGGTGGGAGGGGGGGTGGGAGGGCCACCAGCAGGGGTGGGTTCCCATGGTGGGAAGGCTGATCTCCCTGAGTCCCACCCAGCTTCCTGTGAGGAGACTATAAACATGAGCCCCAGGGCTTGTTTCATCCCTCATCAGTGTCGTGGCTCATGTACCTTCTCCTGCTGCACTTATCAAGGTGGAAGAGGGGATGCCTTGGAACCTACTCCCATGGTCTCAGCTTTCCTCCAAACCCACTAGCAAGACCCTTTTCCTTGCACCGAGGGACCAGCTGCTTTCCACTCACCAGGTGAGGACTAGTGCCATCTTGGGCAAGATCCTGCAGCTCCTAAAACAACCCACCAGCTCCTCTCCACTTCCCCTTGATGTGGGACTGAGAGGGGCCAGGATGATCACACCCCAGGATGATCACACCCCAGGATACTCACACTCCAGGATGGTGGCTGGCTCTCAAGGCAGTGAACAATTCAGCAATCACAGCCCACAGACACCTCCAGGGCTTCACATCTTGGTGTCCCTTCTGGGTCCATCACAGCCTTGGGTCCCTCCCTATCTCTCTTTGCAACAGCAGCAGGAAGGGATGCTCATCATGCCCAGTGATGTATCTCATCACAGGGTGCCTCTGATCTGCAGAATCAAACTTCACAACCCATGAGAGGTTATAAAGCAGGTATGTTTATTATGAAACTGGGTGGTAGGGGGCCAGCACCTCTGAGCTTGCACCCTGTTTCACCAAAACAGCTGGATATTTACTACACAGGGTTATGCATATACATAAGGTTTCCTGGGAAAAGGTTGGCTTATTCTAAAGAGTTCTAAGAGTAATTTAAAATAGTTCTAGGAGTTATTTAAAACAGTTCTGAGAGCTCATTATCAGGAGTCTCCTCCCCCAGCACCTGTGCATTGCCATCTGGTGGTCGTGGGCTGGGGTCTCTGGGAGGAAGGCTTGTAGTGTTCTTCAAGATGCACTCTTGACCTTTGGTGTGGAGTGCCAAATTGTGACAAGTCAGTTGTCTTCTCAAACTGCCCCATATCCCTGCTTATCTTTTCTAGCAGCCTCTGTTATCTCATCCCTGTTACTGGGCGAGGCCCTTTTGTTAAAGACATGTGTTACTAATAATTTGTTCCTCCCTACTATTGTCCAGTCTTTTAGCTGAACCTGACAAAACTAAAAATTCCAAACATGTCAAACTAACATGTGCCTACTAAAACCAGTTCTGTTTACACCACCTCCAGCATCTGGGCTGGCCCCCACAGCACACGGTGCAAACCCAGGCAAGGTGCAGGGAGGCATGAGACACGCCCAGCCTGGCACCCATCTCCTGCCCTCCCTGGTGTGCAGACCCCTGTTGATATGGGGCTGCAGAGACATCTCCCATCCAGCTGATCCCTCCTCCCTGGCATCGTGGAGCAGCAACGACGCTGGGCGAGCCCGGGCGAGCCTTCCCGCAGGACCAGCCCAGACTCGAGCACCAGAGCTGTGCACAAGCAGGAGCAAACGGCGAGTGTGAGCACACCAAACTGCCACTGCACGTGCTGGGCTCGTGGGGACAGGCTGGGGACCACGCTGAGGACACCCACCAGGAGAGGTACTGGTCCCACTCCTTGCCCCTCTCTCTCTTCCCAGCCGTGCGGTGGAAGCTGCGATGCGTGCGGTGGGGAAAGGAGCACGGTCCCTCCTGGGCTCGGGGTGGGTGGCAGGGGATGGGACACGAGGGTTGGGCAGCCTCCTGGCGTGGCTGGGCCAGAAGCAGAGCCTGGCATTATGCCACTGTGCCCTTGCAAGGGAGACCTCACACTTGGGTTCCCTGTGGTGAAGTGTGGGGGAGCGCTGGGGGCTGCTTCTCGGCTACTTCTTGGCTCCAGGGATATGGTATCCCAGTGGCACCATGGACTTTTGTTGTCAGCCTGTGCTGGCACTGTGTGCCCGGGTGGGAGCAGAGCCCTGAGGGCTGTTGGGGACAGGGTGGGTGGTTTTGGGGACCATCCCAGTGCTGTCGTAGCACTTCTTGCGGCAGGTGTGGGGTGGGCGCTCCCCAGGCTGCTCTCAGCCATCCTGCCTCTTGCCCCGGCCCGGGGACTCCTGAGCCCGCTGAGCCCCGGGAGCGGGAGCAGCACCCGCACCCGGGGGGGTGTGAGCAGAGCAGGTCTGCCCGGCTAAGCAGGCTCTGGGCTGCTCTGAGTCACCCGCAGCCCTGCTCTTCCCAGGTCTTCAGGTGCCTCGTTGGTGCCCTCAGGCACCCCGGGCTCTGCTGCCAGGTCTGCAGCAGCTGGGGGGGGGAGAGCACAGAGCATCACTCAAGCACAGGCTCTTCTGCAACTCCTGGCCATCCCACAGCCTGGCCAGAGGGATTGTGCCTGCCCTGGGCACAGCTCTGCCCTGTAGATGGGGTGATGCTCCCCCCCTGCTGCCCGCCTGCCCTCCCCTCGCTGCAAGATGGGAAGGGCTGCAAGGTTTGGAAGCGCAGAGCAGGAGGCAGGCAGTGACACTGGGCTCCAGGGTAAACACTCTCCGGGGGGTGAAGGGACAGTATCCGGGTCTGCAGGGCTTGGGGGTGGAGAGCAGTGACATGTGAGCCTTGAGGAGAGGTCCCAGTGGCACCTGCGTCCTCCGCAGGCTCTGCACCCGCTCCCGATGTTGCCCTTGTTCTCTCTCAGCCCTGGGCATCTCTTGCACCTCAGAAGTGGCAGAGGGGAGAAACTGTGGCCTGGGGCTGGCACAAGGAGTGAAGGGGAATGGAGGGACAGGGACAAGAAGGATGTTGCTGCCAGGAGGAGGTAAGGCAGAAGCCCCAGAGCTGCTCTCAGCCCAACCCCAGTGGCACCAGTGCCCATATCACAGGGTCCCTGGGCACCAAGTTGTCACAGGGCATCAGGTTGGATGCAGGGGACCTCTCCCAGCCCTCCCTGCACAGGACATCCCGCTCATCCTCACCCCAGCTGGTGCTTCCCAGGGAGGTTCTCTGCTTCCTGTGGAGTGCCCTGATCACGTCTGGGAGGTCCCTCAGCAGGGACAAGCCCTGTGCCACCAACTCTGTGCCCAATGCCAGTGCATGGAGTACAAAGGCAAACTGGGGGTGGACTCAGCTCTGGTCTGAAGTTGGCACTGCACAGGACTGCCTGGAGACAAGACCACTGATTGGCTGCTGTCCCTCAGCGTAGTGAAGACCTGACACCACAATGATGGGCATGCTGCCAGAGATCCCCTTTCCAGTCTCCCATCCACACTGAATGATCCCACTGGACCCCAGGGCAAGGCCCATCTCCCAGCCTGAGGCTTTCCCCATTGCAGGAGGTGGTGGCTTGGTTACACAGGTGCTGTGGTCCCAGCCCTGGCCAGCATAGCATGCAAGTGCTCAGCAGCAGCAGGGGCATCCCCCATCCCTCTGCTCCTTGTCTTCGGCGCTTCACGGAAAATGTGATGACTCGGCAGCCCCTGAGTTTCCAGGCCTCATTCCAGCTGCTGGGTGGAGAAACCTTCTGTAGTTGTTTTTGGGTCTGGCACAGCTGAAGGCTTCAGTGTTGGGGGAACCTGAGGGGAGACCTGGTGTCCCAGCTGAAAGCAGGCGCTCTCCCTGTCCTTACCAGTGGTGGCATGGTGTCACTGGGTGGCTGTGGGGAGGCAGCACTGGCATGTAATGAGCAGCTGCTTCTGTCCAGTATGGGAGGCTGCTGAGCCTTGTGGTGCCAGGGAGAGGGTCAGAGTTTGGCTCCCACCAGCACTTTGGGATGTTTCCACTGCAGGCACAGCCCAAGCTCCTGGAGCTCAGGCAGCACAACTGCCTGGTCCCCAGGGTTAAATCAGTGGGACTGGGATGGGCATGTGCCCATGGGCAGTGGGGTCCCAGCTCTGCATTCCCTGTGATAGGCCACCAGCAGCGTGCAGGGACTGGGAGAGCTGCAGGGACACCACCAGGTTCATGTCCAGAGGTCAGTCCCATCCTGGTGGCAGCAAGGCGTGGTGTTGGGGCATCACCCCCAGCTTGTCCTCGTGCTGGGTTGGGGGCCACCTCTCCTGGATGGAGAGGTGCAGGGCAGCAGCACAGCGTGGCAGCAGGCTCTGGAGGAATGGGGACACTCTGCTCCAGGAGTCCTTGCTCAGCTCCAAGGCCCAGAGACCAGCTGGGGCAGGACAGACCCTTCCAACCTTGGGCAAGCCAATGCCTGGAGAAACTATTGTGGTGATGGAGTTATACCACCATGCAGGGCTGTGGCAGCAGAAGTTTTCCAGCAAGCTCCTGAGATGCTACGTCCTACCTAGCTCTGTTGCAGCTGTCCCACTGGGGCAGAGTGGTTGGAGATGGGGAGGACTGGCTTTGCAGGGAGGCTGGTGGCAGGAATGCTGGGCTGTGGGCAGGCAGGTCACAAGCACCCACAGGCTCAGCTTGATCCTCAGTGGGGCAGGGCAGACTCAGCCCAGGTGGAATTTCCTAGGACTCCAGTGCGTGGGTTTGTCCTCTTTCTGGCCTTGACCTGCTCTTTGGTGTGCTTTGAAGCTAGAGGAGACTCATCTTGACTCTGAAGCCTGGGAAAGTCTTCTGTCTGTGCCACTGCGGGGGACACTACCTCCTGCCACCTGCCTCCTGCCTCAGACACTGGGGGATGTAAAATCTCTTCCCAGGGTTTTCCTTGATAATACAGGGTCCCTCCCACCCCATCCCCCTCCCCTGGCCCTCCATCCTAATCTGTGTCCCCTGTCTCATCAGCGAGGGGCTCCTCCAGTTCTGCTTGTGTCACCTGCCACTCTCTGTGACACCACACAGTCACATCTGCCCCCGGGTCCTTGTGCTGCCATGGCAGGGGCCATCACCTGACAGCCTTCACCCTGACACAGACCTACATGGGGACATCCTCCAAAAGCCTTTTTGCAAATGCATTTGGGGAGCAGCCAGCTGTAACCTCCCAGATCCCGCCCTGGGCCCCCGGTAAACCTGGCAGCCCTCGCTGCAGCGGGGAGCTCCAGCCTCCTCCCAGCTGGCTGCAGCTGCCCAGCCCTGGAAAGGGGCCTTCAAAAACAGTCCCCAGCCCACTGGAGACAGCAGCAGCCAGTGCCAGACCTTCTGCCTTGACGTGGGGAGGGGACTCCTTCCCCATCCAGCTAAGTGGCCAGGGGATACAACCTCCAGTATCCATGAGCACCCACCTTGTACTCAGCTCCTGAGGGGAACAGACACCCCCCCCTCCAGCCAAGCTGATGTCTGGCAGCAGTGATGGGTGCCCTCAGCTGTCTGTGTCACTGATGGATAGGTCATGCCAATCACCCTGGGTTCTGGGGGACCTCAGGTCCAGATGCTTGTCAAGGGACCCCTAAGACCCAGAGTTTTTACCCTGGGCCTCCATCGCTTCCACAGATGCACTACTCGCACTTTTGATGTTCAGCCTTCTCTGGAGGTGCCAGGATTAAGGATTTAAAAGTTTGCCTGCACTGGAACCAAGGCACTGCCTTCTGCTCCCACCCTGGGGGCTGTGTCCAGGGTGTGGGGTGGGGGGCAAGGTCTGTGTCTTGAAGGGCTTCTGGTTGTTGAGCTGTGCCTTTCTGTTGGGGTGACCCTGGAGTCAGCAACCAGGAGATAGAGGGGGCAAACACACTGCTGGGCTGAGCAGGGCCCCTTTGCCCTCAGCCCACTGCAGGCAGGGGACTGCACCTCTGCAGGGACGTGACTGTGACCATGGGCCAGGGCTCCTGGCACCAGTCCCGTTTGGCCAGGACCTGGGGAATTAACTGTCCCCCATGCAAATGGGAGGGGACTCTGTTGTGTCTCCTTTCTCAGCTGGTCCCATCAGCCTGGGGGCTGTCAGGAGGTTTGGGGGATGGACCTGGGGTTGGAAATGGGTCCTAGATGAGGGGAGGGGCTTGTGTCCCCCTCTCAGTTACCTGCAGGGGCTTTCCCATGCCTGTGCTGGCGGCTGATCTGTGTGTCACAGGTCCCAGCTGGTGAACTTCTGAGTTTTTTGGGGAGGTCATCTGCTGTCCTGGCATCAGCTGGGGGATGTGTCACACCCTGGCATCACGGTGGCTCACAGCGATAAGCAGAGTTTGAATAGCCCCCGTTGGTGGCTGTGCCGGCTCCCACGGCCACACAGGCTGCGCTGCCTCGCGGGGTAGACGCATCACTGACCCTCTTCCAGCACCGTCCCGGATCTCCAGCGCTGATGTGAAGCCAATGGCATCTCCGCTCTGAATCAGAGCTGGCGCCCTGCCCCGCATTGCACAGCCACGGCCACGCATCGCACGGCCCCGCACGCAGCTCGGGGCGGGTGGGGGAGGCTGCAGCCGGCTCCCCATGGCACCACCNNNCCCCCAAGTACAATTCCTACGAGCAGAAAGGACACGGCTCAGACCCAGCCAGCCCCTCACACGGGCCAAGTGTGGTCCAGGCATCTTTGTGTCTGGAG
>VXBZ01002702.1:25709-43839 GCA_013399135.1 Heliornis fulica
ACCCCCACCCCCGCTGCAGCACCAGCTCCCACAAGTGTGCAGGACGCATTCTGATGGCCCGGCCGGGCTGCAGCCGCGCAGAGCCCCCGCTCCGAGCCCCGGAGCCCCCGCTCCGAGCCCCGCAGCCGGCAGCTCCCCGGCCGCAGAGCGCACACGCCCGCCCAGGGCCGGCTGCAGCGTCACCGCACGGGGACACGGCGACGAGGGGACAATAGCAGATGCACGCAGCGAGACACACACAGGCACCCACGAACGGACACGGACACGGACACACACAGAGAAACACACACAGACAGACACAGACACACGGACACAGACACGGACAGACACAGACACACACACACGCAGCCACACAGACAGACAGACACACACAGACACACAGAGACACACACACACACACAGACAGACACACACAGACACACACACACACACACACACACACACACACAAACACACACAGACACACACACACACACACGCAGCCACACAGACCCACACAGACACACAGAGACACACACACACGGACAGTCACAGACAGACAGACACACACACAGACAGACACACACAGACACAGACACAGACACAGACACAGACACACACACGGACACACACAGACACACACACACGGACAGACAGACACACGGACACACACAGAGGCTCTCGGCTTCTCCCATCGGAGACGAGCTCTGCTCCTGCCCAGGGACAGCTGGCAGGGTTGATGTGCCACGCACTGGCACGAAGCGGCGGTCCCCGCTGATGTCATCCTGTCACCCGCGCTCGGAAAGCATGAGGGGAGACAGCCCCTTGCTGCCATGGGGGAAGGGGCTGGCTGGGGACAGCCGCTGCTGAGAAGCTGCCCTCCCCACCCCACAACTTGTCATCCCTCTCATCTGCAGCCACCCTGGTCCCGATGAGACGGCTGCTGCTGCTCGTCCTGTGGGTGCCACGTCTCCTGGGAGCCCTGGCAGAGGTAAGTCCCTCTTCAACCCTCACTGCTCTGGGTGCCAGGAGCATCTCCCCTGGGAGGAAAGGCTGAGGGGGCTGGGGGTGCTCAGCCTGGAGAAGAGAAGCCTGAGAGGGGATCTCATCCATGTTTATCAGTATCTGAAGTGTGGCAGACAAAGGGAGATGGCCCCAACCTCTTCTCAGCGGCCTGTGGGGACAGGACAAGGGGCAATGGCTGCAAGTTGGACCACAGGAGGTTCCCAGCTGATGTGAGGAGGTTCCCACCCAGTGAGGATGATCGAGCCTGGGGACAGGCTGCCCAGGGGGGTCGTGGAGTCTCCTTCTCTGGAAATGTTCCAGACCCATCTGGACCTGTGTGACCCGCTCTAGGGAACCTGCTTTGGACTTGGTGGTCTCTGGAGGTCCCTTGCCACCCCGTCAGTGCCGTGAGCCTGTGAATCTGTGATGTGGGCTCTCGCACCCGAGCTCCCTGGCAGCGGGGGCTCGGCACAGTCCTACCCCGCCGAGGAATGACGGCATCTTTCTGGGCTGCCTCTCCAGCCCTGCAGCTGCACCAAATTAGCAACGTTTGCAATTACAAGCTGGCTCTTTCCTCCACTTCCCCCCGCCCTTGTCTCCCCCTCTCCATGCCCTCTCGCCCCAGTGCCTGGTGCCATGGCTGCAGGGCTCCTCACCGCAGGAATCGGCTGGCAGCTTTCCCCCGGCTCCGGAGCCCCTTCGCTCCCCTCCATGCACACACACTCCCCAAAGCACCGCAGCCGTGAGGGAGCCAGAAATGAGTCAGCCAGCAGGGCCCAGGGGAAAATAGCTCCAGAAAGATGATTGCTCCTCTGTGGCTTGTTGCAGGACAGGGAGTGGGCAGAGATATTTCCTTTATTGTGGGGGGAACTGGCCCCAACCGAAAGCTGGGCGCACCCTGCTCGCCAGCGGGCTGCGGGGAGATGAGCGTGCTCGGCACCCGCTGTGCTGTGGAGGGTGCTGGATGCTCTGGAGCTCAGGCCAAGCCCTCGTTTAACAGCCTGTGAGGGGTGGCAGCTGACGTGTCAGGGGTCCCTTCACCCCCCACCTCCACCCCCACACTGTGAGGGGGGTGCATGTAGGGGTAATGAGGTTGCTTGGGCCTGTCCAGAGCTTTGTCCCTCCTCAAATCTTCTCCTTGTCCCTGTGTGTTTTGGTGTGCAGTCTTCCCCCCCGTGGGCATGGCCCCACGCTGCTCTGCAGCCCCAGGACCCATGCAAAAGGCCAGGGGAGCCCCACAAGCTACGTCTGCCAAGCCTGGGGCTAGGGGAGGGCGGTGTGAGCAGTGACCTGGGAGCTCCACAGAGAAGGGGTCACGGCCCCCAGATGTCATGGCAGGATGGGATCTGTGCCAGCCTGACACCTGGCTTGGCACAGGGCACCTCTGCTGGGTGTTGGTCTCAGCTCAGAGCACCTCTTGCTCCTCTCTTACTTGACACCTTCAATCCCCCAGGGTGAGGGATGCAACCGGACAGCACAGGCAGGGTTGGAGGGACAGGACACCCGCACTGCCAGAGGTAAGTCAAAGCAAAGGTGTTCTCACTCTCCAGAGGGTGATCTTGGTGCCTGGGACCGGTGAGATGAGCAGATGTGCTGGTCCAGGACTCTTGTGGTTAAAACTAGCTTTGTAAATACTCTGCTGTAGATTTACTGCAGGCTGGATGTCATGGCCAGGGAAGGGGAGGGATTCAGCCCCATCCTCCTCCAGCAACCAGCCTTATGGGGTGCAGTGTGAGAGAAAGATGAGGCTCCAAGCTCTTCCCTTCCCCTGGAGCATCAAGTGGGCTCATAGGTGACCTGCACAGAGTCCCTGCAGTTGGCCAAGCAAGATGGTGCTCCATGGGGCTGCCCCACAGTTGTGCCAGGCTGGCTGGGAAGCCAGCAAGCACCGTGCTTGGAGTCAGCAAATTGCCTGCATGGTGCTGACCTGTGCCAGGGAAAACTCTTCCCCGTGATCTGCAGGCACAGGTCAGGGCATGGGGTGCAGCTGGGTATGGCTGGCTGTGATGTGCTTGGTGGAGCTTATCTACCAGGACATGAGCAGTGTTGTGAGGATGCCCCTGGCCTTTTTAGATACAGGTATGTCTGTGCTGCAGAGGTCAGGTGATTGCAAGGGGACAGCTGGAGGTGATGGGGTCTGTTGGAAACCTGGGGGGAGCAGACAAACGTGGGTGGAGAACTCATACCTTCACGAGATAAGAATGAGCCTGCAGTGAAAAACCATCCCAGCTTGAACTTCACACAGGGCACAGTCCCCCGCTGGCTGTTTTGAGGAGATTAGCTCTGTGCTCCACAAGCTCCTAAAACTGGGTCTCTGCAGACATCCAGAGGAGCAGGGCATCTGTCCCAGGGACACCCAGCTACGTTCAGATAACCCTTCCTGAGCAGCCTGCTCCTAAATCTGCACTTGAATGCTCTCAGGATGGCAGCAGGCTCCAACCAACAGCATTGCATGGAACAGATGTTCACAGAGTTCTGACTGCCCAACTTTGTGAGGAGACCACAAACAAGGTGGACAAACAAGAAGGACTTGGGAGTGCTGGTGGGTGAGAGGCTCAACATGGCTGACAATGTGCTCTGGTGGCCCAGCAGCCAACCGCACCCTGGGCTGCATCCAGAGGAGCGTGGCCAGCAGGTGGGGGAGGGGATTCTCCCCCTCTACTCTGCCCTCGGGAGACCTCACCTGGAGTACTGGGGCCAGTGCTGGAACCCCCAACATGAGAAGGACATGGAGCAGTTGGAGAGGGTCCAGAGGAGGCCACAAAGNAAGGGGTGATAAAGGGTTTAAAATAGAGGGAGGGAGATTTAGATTGGAGATGAGGAAAAAGTTCTTTGCTGTGAGAGTGGTGGAGCACTGGAACAGGTTGCCCAGGGAGGTGGTGGATGCCCCTGGATCCCTGGAGACGTTCAAGGCCAGGTTGGATGAGGCCCTGAGCAACCTGATCTAGTTGAGGGTGTCCCTGCTTCTTGCAGGGGGGTTGGACTAGATGACCTCTGGGGGTCCCTTCCAACTCCAGCCATTCTGTGATTCTATGATTCTAATACCTGAGCAGTGCCAGAGGTGCCCCTGGGGCTCCCAGTCAGGCTTCTGTGCTTGTCTAAAGCTTTCTCACCATGCCAGATCACATGTAAGCCTGTTGCAACGTGTTGTAACTCACACATTTGAACTGCTCATTACTACAAAAATGTCTGATTATCACTAGAGCTGTTGTGGTGTTTCCCAAAGGCTGGAAGCAGTAGAGAGCTCATGGTTCCCAGTAAGGCTGGGTCTGGGGAGCCTGCGAGGATGGGCTGGTGGAGACACGGGGAGGCAGGGATGGAGCCTGCAAGGGTCACGTTGCCAGCTTGGTCCCAACAGAGAGGCTCTGTATGGCTCCTGTTTGTGTAGGTGGTTCCTGGGCAGGGATTCAATACCAGTTCTGGACACTGAGCCACCGGTTAGGCCAAGACCCGTACGCCACTTCCTTGTCACCAGACGCTCTCCGGCTGGATGCCGCAGCACTGGTCCTGCAGCCCCAGCGTGCTGACCTTGCTGCTGTGGCCAGGCCAAGGCAGGGACACACCTCAGCAGGGGGTTGTGCAAACCTGCCTCCACAGTTCCTACATGTACACAGTGTCCTGCTCTTCCCATGTCACCTCTGTGCTGGGCAGAACAGTATGATGTCAGTGCCTGGATCCCTCCAGAGCAGCCTTTCCCTTCCCCTCTGTCGGAGCCCACACAGAGACTATTGCAGGGAGCCTAATTCCCCTGTTGCCATATCCACCCTGCTGCCTCATGGGGATGCCCCTCAATGTCTTTTTGGAGGTTCTAAGCAACCAAGGTGGTAAGCTGCATATTATACCAAGCCAGGGCAACGTTTCTGCCATAAACCAGGGCTGCCTGGACAAAGCGTGCGATGGCCTGAAGCATTCAGGTCTTTCTCCAGTGGAGGAGATGCTCCATGCTTAGGAGCATCTCTTTATCATGGTACCTTTAGCCCTGATCCATGGGGATTTCTGAACCATCTTGTGTTTTCCAAAGGCTGTCTGGACCCTTTGGGTGGCCTGTGTGCAGTGAGAGTGGTTGTGCTGGGGAGCCTGGCCCTGCAGACTGGCCACCCCGCAGCACCACAGCTCACTCTTGAAGGTTTTGGCTTTGCTTCTGCAGGGACCCTCCTGAACCTCAGTGTGAGTGACCATGGCCGGTCTGACGCCCTCCTTCTGTCCTGGGATGAGCCAGAGGGGGGTGCCAAGGGATATTCGCTTGCCCTGTCCTCCTTGGGGTCAGACATGCTGCTGCAGAATGGATCTGCTGGACCCAACATCACCAGCTTCTGGTTCCATGGGCTGACCCCTGGCATGAGCTACCAGATCGAGGTGACAGCCACGCTTGCCTGCATGGAGACCACCAGCCAGACAGTCACAGCACAGACAAGTAAGGGGTTCCCTGGGACTTCAGAGTTAAAGGGCCTTAGTGCTCCTGCCAGTGACCACCACACTGCAGTGTGCGACGTGCGGGTGTGTGTGGAGTCCCATGAGGTCATGGGGACATCAGGCCTTTCCTCTTTCACAAGGGTTCGGGTCTTTCCCTGGTCCCCAGAGCCTCATCCAGAAAAAAAATGATGGTCCAAATGATGATGTGGTCTGCAGAGAGCTGAGGGGTGCAGAATGTCATGCCTGGAGGTCTAGAAAGAGCTACAAGGAGTAGCATCTGCACCCTGATTTTGGCACATCTCTGCCAGACCCTGGGTCACCCACTAACCTGTGCTCTGTGTCCTCCCTGGTAGATGCTGAGGAGTGGAGGAAGGGGATGGGCATGGCAAGCTCAAGAGAGGATGGCAGCTCTTGCCAACATCTCTCCAGAAGAGCTTTGGGTAAATCAGTGCAGGTAGAGGTGGAGAAGTTAGAAAAAAGGAGTAGAGCTGCAGGGGGAGGGTTGGCCAGCTGAAGGGATGGTGTCACATAGTGGTGGCTGCAGGGAGCAGGGTGCTCACAGATAGACAGGAGGAACAGAGGACCTGGCAGCAGGTGAGCTCACAGGTAAGCTGATGGCTTCACCTGGTGGGTTGTCTCTGGCCAAGCCTCCCTGCCCAGTTCAGAGGGACTGTGCAGACTGACCCAGAGGGAATGGCGCATCCCACACGACCAGTGGGAGCTGGAAGCAGGGATGATGGGGCTGGCTTGGGGCATTGGGTCCTGGCAGGACCTCGTCAGATGAAGGCACTGCCCCACCAGCCCTTGAGCAACCTGGCAGGTCAGAAATCACCAAGCAACCAGCCAACACTGTGCCATGTCCATGCAGGTCCTTCCCCTGTCCTCAACCTGAGCCTGAGCAGCGGCGGGAGCTCGGCCACGCTGCGCGCCTCCTGGGCACATGGCCATGGGCAACGAGATGGCTACCACCTTGTCCTCTACCACAGTGATACCCAGACACTGGTGACAAATGTGACCATCCTGCCAAACACCTCCACCTTCCTGTTTGATGGGTTGCTGGCTGGCAGCGAGTACGCCTTGAAGGTCAGCACCCTGGCTGGATCCAGCCAGGCGAGCACCAGTATCCACCAGTGGACAGGTAGGGAGTGATGGGTGTGCCTGCCAAAGAGGGAAGGGATGGGAGGAAGGAGGGGTGGCAGGGAGGAAGGGCTTGGAAGGAGGGGTGTCAGGGAGGAAGGGTTTGGAAGGAGGGGTGTCAGGGAGGAAGGGTTTGGAAGGAGGGGTGGCAGGGAGGAGGTCTTCATGTGTGAGGAGTTGATGTAGGGTGAGGAACAGCTGGGAGTTCTTCACATCCCTGCCATGACCCCAGTGTGCTTGGCCAAGGGGACAACCTTGCGCCTCAGTCCTGCTTTGCAGGACCCACAGCTTGGATTTGTGTGCTCCACGTCCCCATGGACAACCTGGGAGTACTGGCAAAAGGTCCTGGCTGGTGGCAGCTACAGCAATGTTGCGTTGTGCAGGCTGCCACCCCCTCTGCCCTGCAGCCTGAATGAGTGTGACCTCGAGAGCCTCTCAGCCTGCCTGGGAAGGGACATGGGAGAGATGTCCCGCAGCAGATCCCTGCCAGACCTCCAGCCCTTGTGCCAGCACAGAAAGCATCTGTGGGGGATGCTGGGTCATAGGAGACCCTGGAGAAAGATGAGGGTCCAGGGAGTCCCAGCCCATGTGCTGACCCTGCTGCATCCTGCTTTTTCCCTCAGCTCCCTCCACCCCCACCCAGCTGCGGCTCAGCCCGGGCTCCAGCACCAGCCTTGTTGCCTCCTGGGTGGGTGCTACGGGGGCTGCCTGGCTGCACCTCGTGCTCCACAACCTCCTCACCCAGACAGTGACCACGACCCTGTCAGCCAGGAGGGGCCTCACCAGCTACACCTTCCAGCATCTCCAGCCAGGCACCCAGTACAGGCTGGGGCTGAGCGCCATGGCCGGGCCCTACACCGTCGGGGGGCCCAATGCCACAGCTTGGACATGTGAGTAGTGTGGCCAGGGGTGGGGAAGGACTTTGGTGGCTCTGGCTTTCTCCCTGCCTCCCAGTCTCTCAATCCAAAGGTGTCCTGCCAGAGATTTGGGTGCATAGGGCAGTTGTTCTGCTTGGACCTGGCTCAGAGCTGCTCCAACACCCATTTCTGGGGGCAGTGGGGACAGTGAGACCCCAGGGCAGGTGGGTTCCCAGTGCTAGCCTGCTTCTCCCTAGGATGTACTGGGGTCAGCCTGTGGCCATGCTCCCCAAGGAGGATGGATCCTGCTGGTTCAGTGCAGCTGGGGACAGGCTCTCCTGCCTCAGGGTTGTCCAAGGACAGCAGAGGAAATGGGGGCAAGTGGTCTGGTTTGAACAGAAGGGGTTTGGAGGGAGATGGGTCTTTGGTCCTCTTTGACTGCTGTCAAGGGTATGTTTTGGTAGCACCTGATAGCCTCATCCTGGTGCATTTCCCTAATGTGCTGGGTGGTGTGCAAACAGGCAAAGGAAACCAGGCTCTGGCAGGTCAAGAAGGTGATGGTGGCCCTCCCAGAGCCCAGCTAGTTCCACCTTTCAACCCAACTTCTTCCACCTTCTGCCCTCAGGCTGACAAGGGTCCTGAGAGAGGGTAACTTCCACCACTCCAGTCCTGGTTTGCTGCCAACACCACGTCCATAGCACTGTGAACAGTTCTGGACCCAGACTTGTTCTCCCAGATGTCCCCAGAAAAAACAGGGGGAATGGAGAGGGCAAGCCAAGCCTCCTGGACAAAGTCAGACTTATGTCAAATGCCAGGAAATGTTTTGTCCCTAAAAGTATGGAGGTTCCAAGCTGCAGACTCAGGTCTGTTGTGGCCAGTGGTTACTCCTGGCCCAAGGCAAAGACACTGGTCAGGCATATGCTGGAAGGACCTGGGTGCCACCAGGTGACGAGTCTCCAGCTCATTCCTGTTCTGTCTGCCAGTGTGGGAAGCTGGAGCTTGCTCACTGCTGACTCTGCAGCTGGGATTTTGGAAGACCTCCACACCCCCATCTGGTTTGTTTCTGCTGTGAAGTGACTCTGACTTGATCCCTGCTTTTGCTGACTACTGCTCTGATCTACTCAACAAAAAGAATCCCAGTGCCAGATGCACAAGCCAGGGGCATCTGTCCAGGAGTCTGGTCCAAGCCAGTTCCTGGGAATATCAGCAAGCTCCTGATGGGACATGAATGGAGAGGAGGGTCACCTTTAGGAAATTGCCTGGCATAGCTGCCACCTTTGGGCTCTACTAGAGCAGGAGTGGTTGTGCTAGGGAGACAGCATGTTCCAAAATGATGTCTAAGCCTGGGTGTCACTTGGCAGAGGAGGAAGCAGAGAATGAGGCTTAGGAGTGTAAGGAGTCCAGAACACTCCACAACTCTTGACACACACAATCCTGTTCCCTTCCAGACCCCCTGAGCCCCGTCAATGTGACCCTGAGCAGTGCAGAGGCGCAGAGCTCCTTGCAGGCTCGCTGGAGCGTCCCAGCGGGACAGAGGGACTTCTACCTGGTGATGTTGCAGGAGGCCAGTGCTCTGATAAGGAACATCTCTGTTGGTGGAGACAACAGTCATGTCACATTCCACGGGCTGGGCCCTGGGAAGCAATACTCAGTCCAGGTGATGGCGGTGGCTGGACCTTACCGGGCGTCAGCCCGCAGCGCAGCAGCCTGGACACGTAAGCAGAAATCCTGAGTGTGTCTTCTTGAGGCCACTGCTGCCACCTGATGGAGGGGCAGGGAGGGAGGATGGTGGGCTGGGGAGGGGGACTGTGGCAGGGACAGAGATGGGCTGCACAGCGTGGTGGCACCAGGCCACCAGTGGACTCAGAGGCCCTCGGCAGCTTTGTGCCGGTACGAATCAAGACCAGATCCCACTCGGTAACCTTTGGGCTCAGTGTTTGGCAACCTTCAAGACAGCCTCTCCCCACTTAGTGGAGCACCACCAGTCTCCCCAGAGCAGCACCTTCATGTGCTGTCAGCCATGGTTGGGGCTGTCCCAGAGCTGCCACCCCAGGAGGGAAGGACGGGAGCCTCGAGCAGTGGGAAGGGACTTGCCCATCCCCGGTGTGAAAAAGGCTCTTCCTCAAACCCTGGCTGCCTCTGTTTGGGGGTGGGGTGACAGTGCAGAGTGTTGTGAGGCCACTCTGGCTGTTGGACACAGTGTCCTTGTCCCTTGCAGAGCCACTAGCACCATCTGGTGTGAGTCTGGCCAGCCTGGGGAGCCCCCACAGCCTCCTCGCCAGCTGGGAGGAGGCAACGGGGGAGGGCTACGTGCTGGCCCTCAGCTCCATGGGGCACCCTGTGAAGAACAGCTCGCTGCTCAGAGGTGTCACCAACTTCACCTACGAGGGCCTCCACCCTGGGACCCTCTACACCTTTGAGGTCAGCACCGTGGCTGGTCCCTACACGTCCTCACCCCGGCGCATCGTCAGCTGGACATGTGAGTCCCACAGCTCTCACACTCCCAACAGGTTTTGCCTTCCCCATGTGATGCCTCAGGGCCTGGGGTAGCACAGGTCTTCTGCAGCTTCATGCAATACAAGGGCAGAAGGCTCTGGAGGAAAGCAGAGGTGCTGCTGCATGGTTCTGACCTTGGTCTGTGTCCCAGTTGCCCAGAGCCATGGTCAGCAGAGCCCAGTGCCCTCCTCCTCCCTTGGCCACCCGTCTGTGGCACTGCTCAGGCTGCATCTGCCTTGAACCACCTCTCCACCACCCTGCTCTAGGCTACCTGGCCCACCACTTCCTCCAGCAACAGAGCAATTCTCTTGCACCGTGCCAGTTTGACACCTGTGCTGGCCCCAGTCCCAGCCAAACTGGTGTGCAGGTGTCACTGGGTGGGGGGTGACAGTGGCCTGCTCAGACCCTGTGGTTGGCCAGAGCATCTGGACGTGGGCTTCCCCAGGGAAGGGGCTTCATTTGGGGTTGCACGTTTGCCGGGTGACCCCCGATGAGGTGCGGCTGTGACTCTAGAACTTTCCTTTCCCAGATCCTTTGCCCTTGGAGCAGCTGACACTCAGCAATCAGGGCCACAGCACCTCTCTGCAAGCTTCTTGGAGAGCATCTCCCACTGGCAACACCGGCTATGCGGGCACCCTCTGGGAAACCAAGTCCCAGGAGCGGGTCAGGAACGTCACTGTGGGGAAGAACTGGACAAATGTCACCTTTGAGGACTTGGTCCCTGGGCGACAGTATACACTGGAGATGGCTGCTCTGGCTGGACCTTACAGATCCCCTGTGCTATCAGCCACAGAGTGGACATGTGAGTGTGATAGTCCTACCTCAACCCTACTGCAGACTGCAGCTGTGGCCTGCAGAGGAAGCTCACAGCGTGGGGGCAAGGCAGTGGGACCAGGTGTGGGGAGGAGGGGGAACCAGGGGCAGGGATGTAGACCAAGAGTGGAAGGACAGGGCAAGCAAAGCCACATTCACCCAGGTTGGAAGTGACAGGGTCTTCAGTGCAGGGGAAATCCATCACTGAATGGAAAATTGTTCCAAGTGTCTCCCAGCAGCAGAGGTGGGGATCTGCTTCCATGGTTTTTGTGGAGCAGAAGCTCAGGCTGTTCTGGGTTTTGATGTGCCAGGGCTGATTTCTGACCTGAGGCCACCAGAGACAGGTGGTGGAGGGGGCCCAGGACAAGTGTGTGTAGGCTCCTGCTCCACACCATGGCAGCTCCTCTGCAACAGCTTCTCACTGCCTGAATATCTTCTCCTCAGACCCCATGGCTCCAGCTGGAGTGACCTTGGCCAACACCCGACACCCTCTGGGACTCTCTGCCTTCTGGGACAAGGCTGCTGGTGATGTGGACCAGTTCCAGCTCCAGCTCTACAGCAAGAGCCATCCAGTGCAGAGGAACATCTCAGTGGGGCCAGACACCCACAACTTCACGTTCCTGGGGCTGTCCCCTGGCATTCAGTACTTCCTGAAGGTGACTGTACTCGCTGGTCCATACAGATCCTCATCACACTTTGCCACCGAGTGGACATGTGAGTGAGAGTGTGTCCCCAGCCCCCTGCAGGGATGGGTCATCCTGTCACTTGCCTGCAAGACTGGCAGTGGCATGGATCTGTCTGGGTGCAGGGAGGGCTCTGGTGAGACCTACATGCTCCCTGCCCTTGGGATTTGGAGTGTGTGTCATGAGGGGACATTAGATGCTGTGTGCTGGCTTCTGGGCCTCATAAAGAGCCTTTTCCTCAGCTCAGGCCTTCCCCAGCAAAGCTGAACCTTTTGCCTAGACCATTCATGATTTGAAGGCCAGCCTGAGACTGAGAGGGGTGCAAGAGAGGAACTTGCCTGGGTTTGCTGCTCCCTGTCCATGAAGAGAAGCCCACAGGAGAGCCAAGCTCTCTCTTTCTCAGTACAGCACCTGGCTGCCAGCAGTGCCTTGGGGACATGCATTGACAACTTGCATGTCCTCCAGGACAGCTGAGAGTCAGCTGCCACCACTTCTCCTTGGGCTCTGTGCAGAGGTGCAGGCTATGATCTGGCTTCTCCAGTTGCTTTCCTCCAGCACCTCATGGATCACCATGCTGTGTTTCCCCCTAGATCCACTGTCTCTGGCTAATGTGAGTGTCCAGCCTGGCCAGAGACCCCAGGAGCTACATGTGAGCTGGGCAGAGTCAGGTGGTGGCAGAGACCACTTGGTACAGCTCTCAGTGGCTGAGTCCCTGACCATCATCAGGAATGTGTCTGTTCCTCGTGGAGTTTCTCATCTCGAGCTGGAGGGTCTGGTGCCAGGGTCCCGGTACCGTGTGGAGATCATTTCTCAGGCTGGGCCTCACCGTGCCTCCTCTCAGACTGCCATTGGCTACACTGGTAAGGACACAGCTCCTCTACACCCATCCCCACTGGCTACACTGGTAAGGACACAGCTCCTCTGCACCCATCCCCATCCCTGGTGCCCAGCCTAGCTCTGACCTGGCAAGGGCCTTGGGCCGAGAAGGCTGTTCCAGGGCTGTCCTGCAGTAGGGCACTGAGGCCATGCCCCCCCCAACCCCACTGGTGCCTGTCTCCTGCTCAAGATGCTGTCTCTCTTGTTGGGACCCTCATCCTGAGACCAGCAGCTCAGTGGGGCATGTTGTGAGCCCAGCCCAGCCCCCTGGGACCAGAGGGTCTTGGACCATGGTAGTGATGCACCATTATCACCTGGGACACAGAGAGCAGCTCTGATCTGGGAGCAACCCCTGCTCACAGCAGTCTTTAGACAGCATGTTAGATGCTCACAGTCCTGCAGCTTCCAGATGTGTTCCCCAACTAGAGTCAGTCCTGAGCATCCCAGGTTTTTATTTCCCCATGACAGTGTTTCTCTCCCACAGTGCCATTACCTCCAGTCTCCCTGTTGGCAAGGCCTGTCAGCACTGCCTGGGCTCTGGCCGTGCAGTGGGAGACCCCTCCTGGACAGAGGGACAGATACCTGCTCAGCGTGCTCGAGGAGGGCTCCTCATCACCAGCAAGGAGCTTGGAAGCAGGGAAAGACAGCACCAATGTCACCCTGGCACAGCTGGCACCAGGAACATGCTACCTTGTTGGGATCTGGGCAGTAGCTGGACCCTATCGCTCCCTCCCCAAGAATGTCACTGGCTGCACAGGTGAGCACCCACACCACCCACGGGTGACTTGGGTGGGAGCACTGTGAGGAGATACTGAATGGGATAGGGATCAATGTTGGCACCCAGGGAGAGGGGAGGAGGGCACCTGGCCCCAGTGACACTGGCCTGCAGTCACCTCCTGCCTCTTGCAGCCTTCTTGTACTGTGTGGTCTCAGAGCACTTGCTGTCCAGTTGCCTCCAGGCTGCCTGGGGAGAGCAAAACTCCCCCCTGGAGATGGGCTGCATGTTCAGAACTGGATCTTGTTCTCTCTGACTCGTGTGTCTTTCTTTCCTCACAGTTCCTGCTGCACCAACAAACCTGAGCCTTACCAACCCAGGCAGCTCCTCAGAGCTTTACACATGCTGGAACAAGCCCCCTGGCAGGAGGGACCACTACCGTGCTGTTCTGTATAGCCTGAGCACCCAGAGGGGGGAGCGGGTCCAGACCTTGGGTGCAGATGCTCAGAACCTCACCTGGACTCACCTGGAGGCCGGCAGCAGGTTTGCTGTGCAGGTCACTGCTGTGAAAGGCTCGTCCGAAGCGTCCTCCACCAATGTCACCCAATGGACATGTGAGTGTGATGGGTTGGGTTGGACAAGGCACTCCACTGTGGCCCAAAGACTCCACCTGAGACTTGTGAAGTCCCCACTGCCACCTTCTCCATCTCAAACAGTCCCTGCTGTGCCCATAGCTTTGACATAGTTGTCCCACCTCGCTGTCCTCACTCCTTCCCTGCCACAGAGCCAATCCCTCCTACCCACCTCAGAGGTTCAGCATGTCCCCTCTAGACATGTGCAGCTGCAAACCCTGGGGGCATTGTGCCATGGGCACTGTCCACCCATCCTTCCCCATGCTTCCCTCCAGGGGGATGTCTGGTGGCCATCTCCCCACTGCCCAGTGGGAGCTGGGAGCTGGACTCCAGCACTGCCAGAGCACAAGGACCCCCCTGGACCAAGGTCAAAGCTCTGAGCAGAGCGTGGTGGCATGTGGGGGGCTGACTGTCTCCCTCTTGCTTTTCAGATCCCTTGGCTCCTGCCAACCTCAGCCTGGGCAGCCCCTCTGCCTCCATGCTGCAGGCCTCCTGGGCAGCAGTGGGGCGAGGGGCAGGGGGCTACGTGGTGGATGTCTATGACACAGCCTCCAGCAGCCACGTTGGCCACAAGGTGCTGAGTGGGGTTGCCAGGAGTCACATCTTCAGGAACCTGAGCCCTGGCACACACTACAGTGTGACAGTGAGGGCCACAGCTGGGCCCTTCCACACCAGCACCCCCAACCTCACCCACTGCACACGTGAGTATGGTGCTGTCCTTGCAGACAGGTGTCCCTCGGGTCTCCCCCTTGCTGGGTCAAATCCGAGGCCAGACACATCCTGCCTCCCTCTCACCCTTGCAAGCGCCCAGTGCCCTGCTGGATGCAGCATGGGGGTCTTCATGACACCGTGGCCTGGCCACCTGTGTCCCTGGTGGCCATGCACAACCATCCACGGGCCCAGGCAGCCCAAGGGGGGGGTCATCTGCCACTGAAGCAAGGGCAAATCAAGCCCTTGGGACCTTGCAGGGCTGACCAGCCTTCTGCACCACAGACTTGGCACAGACATGGAGACTCTCCTGTCCCTCAGCTCAGTCATGGCCCCTGGCAGTGACCTGTCTTTCCTCCCCAGGCCCACTGCCCCCAGCTGCTGTGCACTGGCTGAGCACGGGGCACCCCGACAGGCTGAGCGCGTCCTGGGCAGCTGCGGCCGGCGGGCGAGACGGTTACACACTGACCCTGTACCACACACAGCTGGGCACTGTGGCAGCCACAGCCTCACCCAGGAGAGACACCCACAACTTCACCTTCATGGGTCTGACCCCAGGACACGAGTACTCCCTGGAAGTCACTGCCACGGCTGGACCATACCGGGCAGCAGCGCCCAATGTCACTGGCTGGACGTGTGAGTGCCTGGAGAAGGGTCCCCTGCAGAGGGGTGGGAGATGTTGCACCACTGGGAAGTCCTGAGGAGTGGTGGGAGGTTTGTAGGGGACCTGGTGCCTGTGGAGATGTGCACACACGTTTGCATGGGTGCAACACAGCACTTGGTGCAGGGGCACATGGATATTCAGTTGTAGACTTGCACAAGTTCATGCCAGTGACATGCAGGGTTGCCCAACTGTGCCCACGTGGGGACTTCCCCCTGCCCATGCTGCCCCATCTCCCTGTAACAAGAGCACTCCCACACTCTCTGAGTCTCCTCCAGCAAGTACAAACCCCATTACCATCAGTGTTTATGAAATGAATCAGTGTAGTCCAAGAGGCAAATGCACAGTCCTCTTGGGAGAACGTCTTTCCTCTGGATATGGACATCTCCAGAACATCTCCCCACCCAGAAAGATTTTAGGGCTGGACAGGGTATAAATGCTGTGAGAGCCCTGCCCAGGTGGCTGCCACCAGCTGGGTGCTGGATGGAGGATGCATATGGGTGCAACACCAGCACAGGTGCTCCAGGGAGCCTACAGGGATGAGGGAGACCTGGATGAGGAGAGTTGGCATGTGAGGGACCACAAAGGCTGAGCAGCATTAAGACTGAGGTGGGATGGAGAGGGCAAAGAGTAGGGGTGTGGCAGAGTGTGCGAGTCCCAGCCCTCAGGGAGCATCTCTCCTACTGCACAAGTGTTTCTTCTGCATGGTCTTCAGTCCCTAACACTGGTCTGGTGTTTCCCCAGGCCCACTGCCCCCAGGCACCGTGCGCTTGCTGAGCACGGGGCACCCCGACAGGCTGAGCGCGTCCTGGGGTGCTGCGGCCGGGGGTCGTCACGGCTACGCACTGACCCTGTACCACGCACGGCTGGGCACCGTGGCAGCCACAGCCTTGCTTGGGGGAGACACCCACAACTTCACCTTCATGGGACTGGCCCCAGGAAGCAAGTATGTGCTGAAGGTGGTGTCCATGGCGGGGTCCTACCAGGCACCTGCTGGGAATGTCAGCAACTGGACATGTGAGTACCCTGTTCTGAGGTGTGCCCTGATGGGCACTCGTGAAGGCTTGTTGCAAAGGACGTGGTCCTGCTGGACTTCACAGCAGACCCTGAGTCCTGGCCTCATGCCAAGGTCACACCAGAGCCAGAGGCACTGGGCAGAGCTCTGCTCACCTTCACCATCGGCTCCAGCAGCTGGAGCTCCAGGGATTGTGCTTCAGAGGAGAGGCACAGAGGGCAGGTGCAGGGGCATTCACCTTCCCCACCCCTCTAGCTGGCTGGGTGCTCCCTCCTCACCCATGTCCAGCTGGGACAGGCTGTCTGCTCAGACAGACACCCCTTGAAAGTTTTCAGAAGCTCCTTTTAGCTGCCTCCAGGCTGATGCTTGCAGTCATCCAGCCAAGACGAAATGCCCTGCCCTGGATGGTGCATCTCCTCTGATGACAGTGCCAGGACACCCAGGCTGTCCCCTCAGGCCCTTCACTGACATGTCTCCCATCCTGTTTCTCCAGACCCCCTGGCACCCCGCAATGTGCACATGACGAACCAGGGGTATCCCAACAGGCTGAGCGCGTCCTGGAGAGCTGAACCCCAAGGGCAAGACAGTTACAGGCTGCTCCTGTATCATTCAGGATCAGGGGTGGTGGCAGCCAACGTGTCTGTTGGGAAAGGCACCAGCAAATTCATCTTTTCTGGCCTGGCTCCAGGACACAAATACCTGCTGGAAGTGGTGTCCGTGGCAGGGCCCTACGTAGCCTCCGCGGGGAACATCAGTGACTGGACAAGTAAGTGGCAAGAGCTGGAGGTCCCTTTGCATCATCCATGAGGTTCAGCCTTCCCCTGTGGTGGGATGGGTCAGGGACATGGCTAGAACTGCTGCCTGGAAGCAGTAATGGGATCAGGGGCTGGGCAAGCCCCCATTGGAAGGGAGAGCAGGGCAGTGCTGCTGCCTGTGGGACAGTTTGGCACCTAAGGGTGCTGTCTCGGGCAGCAGATGTCCAATTTGTGGCCCTGTTGTTCACACAAGCTTGGTCTTCCAGGCATGGGTGACCAAACAAGAACAAGGGGTCCCATGGCTGTGGTGCAACTCTAAGGAGGACACCCACATCCTGGGAGACCATGAGGCCTTGCAGGCAGAGGGGACACCCCATTATCCCCTCTGCTTTTCTCCCTGGTGCTCAGAAAATGCTTGGCATGGGGAATAAGGGGAGGCTGGGCTTTTTTTTTTATTATTATTTAAGGAATGTGGAAATTGCAGATAAGCACAATAAGCCTTTTCATGTGCTTGTCCCCACAGCCCCTGCACTTTGCTTGGGGAATCCAGAGGTCTCTGCTCCCACGCTCAGCTAGCCCCTGGCACGGTGGTGGGAGTCACATGCAGAGCCCTTCAGGCAGGTCTCTAATGAAACTTGCTAATTAGCAGGAGAAAGAACCCATCTCCTTGTGCCCTTCACGCTGCATGTTCTCCAGTTGCCATTTAAAGGTCATTTCTGGTAGTGGTGGTCACCACCTGTGGAAATGTGATCACTGAACATAGGAAGTTTCCTCACCTATTACCCATCTTCTACTTGGACCTCTGTGGGGTGGAAGAGAGCACATGCCTGTCACTAACTCTCCATTGTTCTCTTTCATTGTAGCCCCCTCAGTTCCCAACAATCTCTCTGTGGTGGCTGAAGGGAACAACTCGCTGCTCATCTCCTGGGACAGTGTGTCTGGACAGCAGGACGACTGCCAGCTGTGGCTGCGGGATCCCAGGAACACCACGGTGTCCTGGCGGCACACCCTGCACACAGGACAAGTCCAGCACCTGCTCCAGGGGCTGGTCCCAGGGAGGAACTACTCTGTCTCCCTGAGCTGCGTGGCTGGACCCTACTGGAGCAGCACCAAACCCTTGGCAGTGTCGATGGGTGGGTATGCTCTGCCGTGGGGGTGGTGGGAGTGAAGGCTGGAAGGGACATGGGTAGTCTCCAGACTAGCTTAGCCCTTGGTGGTCAGCAGAAGCATGGGGAGTCCTCATGGTGGGAGATAAGGGAAACCAGCAAGGTGACCCTCTGGTAGCCATCAGCTCCCTAAGTTAGCCTCATCACAAAGATTTCCCATCACCTTGTGGCCTGGCTACCTGTGAAGGGAAGTGGGCTCTGCAGACATCTCCATTGGTC
>VXBZ01002706.1:17528-29838 GCA_013399135.1 Heliornis fulica
GACCAAAGTGCAGGGCCCGGCATTTGGCCTTGTTGAACATCATATTGTTGGCCCCAGCCCAACCATCCAGCCTGTCCAGATCCCTCTGCAGGGCCTTCCTACCCTCCAGCAGATCGACACTCCCACCCAATTTGGTGTCATCTGCAAACTTACCTAGGGTGCACTCAGTCCCCTCATCCAGATCGTCCATGAATCGTCTGTGATCGTCTATTGAACGTGCCAGCCCTGCCTTCTTGGCTGAGAAGGTTTTCTGTTTCTCAGGATAATGAAGAGAGTGTTTCATTCGTTCTCTGTAGCAGATTCAGTCAGTTTCTGGTAACAGGTGATCAGTCAAATACTTAAGTGCTTGCATAGCACTCCATATCTTCAAACTGCTGTACAGATATGAAGTGGCTAATGGGAGATAAGGAGGACTGAAATATGCTTCCAGATTATGAAACCACGTAAGTAGGTACAACCCCACCTGTAGCCCATTTTTCTGAAGTAGAAAGGATGAGACTTTGAAGTCAGTTCCCCACACTTTGAATAACCCCTCTTGTGAGGCCTTATGTTCCACCCCACTTGTTACTCTGGGAGCTGATTGTTTGTTGGAGTGCTTTTTTGATGTTGGAGATAGTCTTGCCTATGATGTAATAGCAGATGTTAGGGGACAGAATCTATGTCAGCAGTTACAGTTCCTCCAAAAGCTTGGGAGGTATTTGCATTAAGTGAGATACCTGTGAAAACATTAAACATGTGGATGACATAGTTGAGCAAATTTGGTTTATCAGGCCCTTGCCTGTCAGGGTAAACAGAAGCTGCATCAGCTTTGCAATCTCTGTTCCATGTTGTACCTTCAAGAAAAAACACACCAACCTCACCTAGAGCTTTGCTTGAGAAAAGACTGTATAAACTCACCTCTGCATTAGTAAAAATAGTTATTTAATAATATGAAGCTCACTACCAACTGTTACTTCCTTTTGGATATGAGTTCCTAAGAATATCTGTGTCCCAGGCTATCTCTGAACTATGAGCAGTTGTACATGTTGGCATACATGTCTTTTTTTATGTTTGGTGGGAATTATGGGAGCAAAGATCCTGAAAGATCAGGTTCTGAAGCATATTACTGCTATCTTACCATTACTGACTTATTAGAATTGATTTCTAATTTATGAAAGAACCATATAGGAAGGAGTATATGGGCAGTGTGTTGTCTTCTGCACCACAGAGTAGCAAGAGATTTCTGAGATGATTTATCAGATCATGCCAGGCTTTCAGATCAGAGACCTGATCAAAATGTGTTCCTGTGCACGGGTGGCATTTGTGGAAGTGAAGATCTTGGTTGCTCTTTGAAGAGGTGCAGCTCTGTGTCAGGTGTGGTGCATCCTGTCAGTCCTGCCAGGTGCTTCACAGGGTATTCAGTAAGAGCCTGTCACAGAGCTCCTCGGTGTGGAGTGGGTGCAGTTTACACACTGCTCATTCTGGCTGCCACAGAGATTGCTGGCATGAAAAATCAGGAAGATGTCATCACTTTATCTCTCCTGGTGCCACTGCTGGGAGTGGCTGGCACCTGCAGTGGTGCCAAAGAACAAGTACTTCTGGTCAGGATCTCAGTCCCTTTAGTTTCTTTCTCACAAAAGATAAGATCAATCTGTGGGGTTAGCTTCATGCTAATGCTACTGAAAGAACTTCTGGGTTACAATACAGATGCTCTTTGAGGAAATAAATGACGTCCTCGTCTCCACACGATTTTGTAGGTGTGTGAACAACTGCAGAATTAACCTTCAGAACAAGATGGATTGCACCTCCTGAAAGATGGCTAGCTTCAGAGCTGTCTGGGCACATGACTGAACTGCTGAGACACATGTATCTGCAGATTGAGTGGGCTGAAGGAGAGGAGTGCTTTCCATATAAATGGATTTCTGAGGTTGCTTCTCTTGGTTCTCTTTTCCTCAGATTTCAATCCTTTTGAAAAGTAAAGCAGCCCTGGAGAGGGTCCAACTTTACTTCACCGTTACCTTCACTGCCTTTAGATTGCAGGCTCCTTAACAGGGCTGTTTTTCATGGTTCATTCAAGCCTGTCCTGTATTATGCTTGGTGTTGACAATTCATCAACTTAGTTCCTCACTTCTATCATCCACAAAACAGCTCCCTGATTTCTTGTGATTACTGAGACAGCTGAAAGATCCATGCTCATATAAAACATGAGCAGAATGTAAAAGAAATGCATTTATACATTCATGTCTTTCAAGGGCTTTTTTATCATTGCTGTTAATAGTTAAGTAACATAAATTAGGGAACATCTTTGTCTAGATATTTTGTTAATTTAAAGCAAGAATGTTGTATCATTTTTATGTACCACAATTTAGCAATTATATTAACAATATTAGCAATACCATGAAAGAGACCAGGGATTTCAAATCACTGAATTTTTGATGCTTCCTTTGCTGGAACTTCAGTTTGCAGTGTGTAAAGATAACCTGAATTCCTCCCACAGACATGTGCTTACTCTTTATATAGTTTCATGAGGATACTCCTCATCACCAGTGACTTTTGCAAGCCTTGAGCTGAGGGCTCTAAATTATCCTTTTTCTCAGAGGGGAAAAAAGCTGCATCTGTCCTGATTATTAAGCTCCATCTCAGATTTACAAGGACAAATAAATTAGAATCAGTAAAATTCTACCTGACTGTCTGGGTTACAAAACATCATCAGAGATCTTAGGATGAGGTATCACTCCCCATCAGATCAAGCCCTGTTATGACACATCTGTGTTAGAACACTCTGTACCTTTATGGAATTTAGAAAATGTTTTGTTCCCTGCACAACTAAATGTAAAAAATAATAGATATTTTGTGTTTCTTGAGCATATCTCTCCAGATTATGCTCCTTCACTTTGCAGGCACACCTTAAGGCAGCCAAGTGATAAGATTTATACACTGGAAAGGAAAAACTTCCATAAATTGGAAACACAATCATGGTATATTTCACAGATAGATAAATTCAGTAGCAACCTTGCATCCAGTCCTTGCAGTAAGTGCATTGATTCTTAAAGCCCTGGAAGCCAACACTTAAAAAACCAATTTAAAAAACAATGAATGTTTGTTTCTTTAATCAGTAAAGATGGGATGGAAAGGATGGTAGGGGAAAATATTGAATAAGATTTTTACACTCTTAGTTTTACCTCTGATTTCAGGGAAAGGTGATTATAAACCATTGCCTGAAAAATAAGTTTTTCCCTGAGGCAGAAGGTGTAGAACTGGTCCCTCCCACTCGGCACTGCTTGTCGGTGCTCTGTGCATTTTACCATTGACTTCACTTACTGAGCTTGGTGAAAAGCCAAACTTCAGTGGAGCTAGAGCTCTGTGTAACTCTATCTGCTTTTCATGGCACACTGGCCAGGGAGATGACATGGGTACACTTGTTTATTCAGAGAGTTTTCTTAATAACAGAAAGAAACCAGAAGCAGTGTTAGAAATGCTATCTTTTATGATGTATTGCTAACCTGCCCATTTTGTGTGTATGTGTACAATAACTGCACTCAAAATCTATTTTGTTTTTTATCAGGTTGTCTTCGTATTCAAATTATAGAAAAGAAAGCCAAAATGTATTCATTAGCCCAAGCAGCAGAATGTTTGCTTCAGCCTTGTTTTTCTGGAGCACCTAGAGCACAGTTGCCACTCTGTGAGGTATCAGGGCTAGGAATCAGGGAATTGAGCTAGGATCAGGAAATGGCCACTAAAGAAGTTATGTAATTTTCCAGCATTGTGCATGGCTGCAATGGTTCTGAAGAGAGAACTTTCATTAGTTGACAGTAGGGGTGAATGTTGCCTTGGTAGACATAACAATTTTTCCTAGAAACTTTCTGCTAAATTCAGGGCAAGTGCACAGAAAAGGACATTCCTTTAAAAACATGTGCCAGTCCAGAGAACTTTGAGATCAGACATGAAGGTGTCAGAGGGCTTTTGTGGTGCCTAATCCCCTGTGTGGAGCAGGTGTATTAGGGGAAGATTTGACAACTCCTACCTCTCCTCAACCAGAGAAGATGCCTGTTTGGTTATAACATCCTTTAGCCTTTGACTTTCACAGTATTGTTGATTTTCAAGTCATGTAGCAGAGCAGGTATTGAGTTTCAGAGGCTAGGATATATACCAGTATACCTGAAACTCACTTTCTAACCAATAATTATAATAAATCATAATAAACTCTGGCTTGAAGCCAGACTTTGTTCTTACACCTTTGAAAACCAAACTGATTTTGGAAGTGTTGAATCACAGTGTCATTGTGCTAGTAAAAGCAGAATGTGAACTGTTCCTTGAGAGTCCACAGCAGAATGCCCGATGGAGTGTTTATCACACAGATACAGGTACAGCTAGAGCATATCTTGCCTGTTTACATCTTACTTGCTTTAAAGGGCTGTAGCTGTATATCATTGTGGAGAGCAAACACAGACTTATGCAAAGAAATAAGATAAGAAAGAAGTAACAGTGTACAGTTAATTTGGCTACTTCGATGTATAGAATGCACTACTGATAAAGCTTTAAAATGGCTTTGTAGTAATGTACATGAAATTTAGTGATGATAACTTGTGTGGGAATGTACACATTGTCAGGAATAGACAACTGTTCATTTTAAGCAGCATATTGGGATTGATACTTTTTTTTTCCTGCTGCTTTTAACCATTTTTAGCTTTCTTGACAGTAAACGCAAAGGTACTACAGCAGGAGTCCATTGTTAGTTGCATTACTATAGCTAACTATGTAGGATATGGCATGCTTTCTGTACATAAATATGCAATCTAATCAGGAGGCTAAACCTATAAGTAATTGGGTAAATAACCTTCTGGATCATATATGTTTGAAATGGAAAATTGCTTTTTTGTTAATGTTTTCCTGTTTTGTTCTCTCCTAGGATATGGCTCACCATATGGTCTCTGTGACATCTTAAACTCATTGCTAGTTGTTTTAGTCAGAATTCCTTGTAGAAAATCTCTGTAAGCTTTACTTAAAGTATATTTTCTGTGAGTAAATTATACAGATACACCTGCCAGTCGAACAGCTAAAGCAATAGCTCGTGTATCTGACCATGAGCTATGCAGGGGTGGAGGAGAATGAGGAAGCTTTGCATCATATCACACTGAGGAGATGAATATATTACTTTTTTTTTAAATCTACTGTCATTTTTACAGGCAGTATTTGTTATTTATCTGTATTATCTTTTAGTCCTTGCTGTTTTCTAATCTTCATACACTCACACAGTGTTTTCTTTAGAAGCCCTCAAAAGAATGAAAAAAATTACCAAGGGAAAGCAAACAGCCCTGATGTATGCTAAAACTAAAGGAATTCTTTACTTATTATTCTTTAAGTTTCTTCTGTCTTCCTAACTACTTTTAAAATACTAGAAGAATGACTCAAAACTTTGACACTCATATTGACAAAGGACTCTCTGTTCTTTTAAACAGTTCTTAATACTTTCTTTCCTGGCACAGGTGGACCCTTCAGTGACCTGGTATCATTTACTATGTCGAAGGCTTTTTGTTTTGAGTTGGTATCTTCATTTTAGTAGGTTTTCCAGCTCAGCCTTCTTTGTTTCTACAATAACATGCATTTCATGGTATCATAGTGTTTCTTCTTTGAAAATGCAACAGAACTCAAAATGTGAAGGGAATATGTGGCATGTTATAAGCCTCTAACTTAAAAGATGGCTCATAAAAGGCCACTCTGTCCTCTGCAGACATCCTCACATGCTAGAAAATGTAGTGAACTGTCCAGTTCCATTTACCTGACCAATATCTTACAGGATAGGCTTGAGACAATGCAAGAAAATTAGAATAATAAAACTGTTAAAAATGAAATGCACATCTATTGCTCATTTACAATCAAGTCACCACTGGCAAATGCTAAAATCTCCAGAGAATTTAAAAATCAACTGGATGCCTCAGCAATGCTTTTTTTTTCTGCTGGAATCAAATTTAGCTGAAAAGGTACAGCTAGACAAATTGCTCCCTACTGGCTATCTATATGAGAAGACTCAAAGACTGTGAGTTGTTCTTCTTACTTCTGAAGCAAATTGTAATCTATACTCCTCCAGCTCAAAACTCAGCTGTTACAGACAACATCTTGAAGTCTCAAGGGGCACCTAACAATCTCACAGCTTCTTAGATGGGTGGCTGTCGATCACTGGCATCATGCAAGAAGAGAGCTACAGTATATTATAATGCAGTCAGGCAAATAAACAAGGAACACCACAGTTCTATTGACATAATTATTTACCAATAGGTAATTTGATAGGTAATTTACCAACTTGTTGAGGGAGGAAAAAATTACAACTATAAGTAAGTGAAAACTTGGGTTAAAATTACCAGTCTGAAACTATGCAAGGAAAGAGTCACACAAGGATAGTTAAAGGGGTTTGTTTCAAGTTTTGTTTGTTGGGTTTTTTCTAGCTAAATTTTTGAAGGTTTTGATGACAACCATAAAACTGGTAGGGAAGAGGAGTGCCTGAGTCTCCTGCCTCTCTGAAGCCATTGTCAGAGGCCACGTGTCAGGAACCTGATAATCTATGGTTCAAATAATTTGCAAAATAGATGAGCTCTGATACTGATAAACTCCTATTTCTTTGGAGAGTACCCTTAAAACTGGAATATTGAATTCATTGAGATACAGTCATCTCCCTTCTCTGCTTCCAGAGTTTTCAGTATGTGTAAATAATTACATATCCTTTGTTGCAAGCCCTGGAAATCAGCTGTCCTCTAATACCCAAGTTATGAAGCTGTTTTCCTTAGCCCTAAAGTGATTTCTTTTGCACAGTCACGGAGCCAAAAATCTATTGCTTGTGTCCTCTAATCAAGACTAATTTATGGATTACTAAAATCAGATTTGATGCAACACTCCAAAGTTTGTAAGATTATTCATGGGGAAAAAAACCCCTCTAGCCCTAATTAATTACCAAGCATGTGAAGGGGAGGATTTTTTTTTACTTGGATCTGCTTCTAAACCTTCCCCTGTTATTGGCTTTTAGAAGATGAATTAATGTATGTAATGATGAATAACATAAGCACCGTGTAATACTGGTGGAATTTGTAAGTATTTTCTGTAGTTTTGGTGCTTCTGAGGGTGTTAAATGTTTGCTCAAATACAGATGTTAGAGGTAAACCAAATAGAATCAAATATTTTTCCATTGTACCTGTGGCCCTGACTGTCACTGTGATTCAAGAGGGCAATGAATATTACATCTGGGGCTTAATAAATAGTCAGGTAACTAAAAGAACATATTAACTGCCCATTCTTTCAGAAAGATTCAACTCAGCCTTAAGGTGACCTCAGGATCTAAAAGCTGAAGGAAACAGTTTAGTAACCAGGGCCTGCAAATTACCAAAATGTCATTCAAGAAGAGTGACAAGAGCCATGTTTTCTGAAGCAAACTAACCTGTAGATTTTTCACCACAGTGCCTGTGTGCTTGAGTTCATCATCATTCTAATCACATCTCCCAGAGATAGTTTTGCTAACTTAAACTTCAGTTTTTACTTACATCAAATTAATTCTAAACCAATAAGATGTTAATTGTTAAATCTTCTGGAAAGGTTGGGATTAAAATAATTTTATCATCCTTTGTATAGCTGGAAAACGTACAGGCATTTCTCTCATCATAGCATTGAATATATTCAAATGTTGGCTCCTTGTAAGGACAAGCAGAAACTAATAACCTTTTTCTGCTTGACTTGGTGGAGCATATTTCACTGTTCAGTAACCTGTTGAACTAGGCAAGAAAGGAAAGGGAAAGATAATTTCCATATTATCTGCACATGCTTGGTACAAGGACCTTTGGAGCAATCTCATAATTAGAGATAGGATGATATGAAAGGGATTTTTGTTTGGGTTTTTTATCCTTCTGTTCTAAATAGCCATGTGAATATTAAAGTAACAACTTCCAATTCCTAATAGGTTTCCTAGAATAAATAAATAATCCTTGCAAACCAGACTAATTTGGATCTATCATTATAATTTATTTATAATATATTCCCTCCCTACCCATCAAGGGCCTTTCAGCATTATACAGTTGCAAACTGTATTAAAAACTTCATCAAATATGTACCATAACAGACAAATAAGACTGAAGACACATTGTTAAAAGCAGGGTTGAAGTGCTGTGGGTGGGAACTGATTGCAGCACAGAAGCCAGGCCTTTCAGAAGTACCTCCAACTGTGTTTTCTTCCTTTATTTTATTTTTTTTTAATTTTTATTTGATGGTTTATGTAGTTAATTTGGGGATCAAAGCATATATATTTTCTTGCTTCAGTTTTTTGTATTGAACTTAAAAACTGAAGCTTAGAGCTGCAGGTTGTTATACTTCTAAGCAGTTACCTCTGCAATTTCTTCTTTCTCTCTTGATAGTAATGAGCAGTTGTTGCTGCAAATGTGTTACTGTCTCACGTGTTTCACGTGGTGGATTGACCTTGGTTGGAGGCCAGGTGTCCATCAAGCTGCTCTATCCCTCCCCTCCTCAGCAGGACAGGAAGGAGAGAAAAATAAGATGGGAAAAAAAAAATCATGGGTCAAGAGAAAGTTTAATAAAGCAAAAGCTTACTGATGGTGGTGGGGAAATGTTGGAGAGCCAGCCTTGATGCTGTGCCAGCTCTGCTCAGCAGTAGCCAAAGTAGTGGTGTGTTAGCAATGCCTTGCTAGCTACTGCTACAAAGCACAGAGCTATGAGGGCTGCTGTGGGGAAAATTAACTCCATCCCAGCCAGATCCAGTATGTTCTCTTCCAATTTATTTTTCTAGTGGGTATATGGCAGACAAAAGTGGCTGGATGGGAAGCTGGGAAGGGAAAGGTTTGTTTTTGTGTGGAGTTCATAAAGCAGTAATACTGGTGGCTTTATGACACCTTCTGCCATACTTGATGGTTCTGATTTCAAAGAACTTTCTCCAGCAAGAATTGACAGGACAATGTGTGTCATCATTTTTGTCTATGCCTAAACTGCCAAATCAGACAACTTTGAATGAGCCAAACAGCTGTATCAGTTCAGAGGAGGAGGGACTTGCTGCTTTCTGTGTGGCAAGTACTTGCCCTCAGAGAACTGGATCAAAGCCCAGCAGCTCTTTTGAACAATATCCAAATGACTGTGCTGCTGTCTGAAGACTTTTCCCCTTTGGCAGAGATGACCACTCTTGTAGCTCTGCTGAAAGGAAGGACTGTAGGGGCTTTTCCAGTTTGCTCCAAGAGAAGACAGAACACCTCGTGCGATGCCGGTGGGCTGGCTTCAAGTGACTGAGTTACATGTGACAACATGTAGCAGACACACAGAAGAGCACATCTGTTCCTGCCCTCCTGAAAGAGGAACACTGGAATAGCTGCTGTGAACCAATCTAGGCAACTTCTACATATGGGAGACTCCCTGTGTGTCACGATTAATGTCACAAGTGCAACACACAAAAAGGTGGAAAATGCTTTTTGCATTTTGTTTTTGCACAAGAATGCCTTAAATATGATTGTCCAGCTTTCAGTTCTTAAAAGAAACAGTGTGTGCTTTTTGTCTTTTTCTCTATAAAGACAGAAAATTAAGAGGCAGGTTTGATCACTCAAGTTACACCAACATGTCTTTTTTTTTTTTTTTGACTAGCTATAACATCCAGCCACCTTTCCATGTTTTATTTGCTGATATACCACATCTATCATTTCTATGGTTAGAGTTCCATCACAAAATCTGTATTAGGCTACTGATACTCTGGTCTCAAGTAGAATTTGTTGAAAATTTAGCTTATGCTGGACTCTCAAGCACCTTCCACTCAGAAATGTCTGTTTCACCGACTTAGAGCCTTTCTGAGGGACGGTGTTGATTTGGTAACTAAATATTCTTTAAAAAAGTTAAATCAAGTTTTCCATTTTAAAATTGCTTCTGTTTTTATTGTGTTATGATATGAACCAGGAGAGCTGACATTCGAATAAATGGTCTGAAATGAACCTTTTCTTTGTGGGACATTTCAAGCTTTTATGAGAACAAAATTCATCTTCAAGTGACTGCTCAAAGTTCCTGTGGCACAGAAATTTCTTATTTCAGGCAAGCAGGAGCAGCAAAAGAAGATCCGTAATTAGCTTCATATTCCAGTACATATAGAGAAAATTGCACCATGTGATCACTCAAATTAGAGGTGTTTGAAAATGAGGGATTTTTTTTTCCCTGTATGAAACTGTAAGAGTCAATCCAATTGAGTAATCTTCTGTGTGTTTCTTGGCTCTTGTTACAGTAAAGCAAATGAATAGATTTTTTTTTCCTGTTTCATTTTGAGAGAAAACCTGTTTTTCTAACATTTTATATCAGTGAGAGCTCAGGAGAGTTGCAGTGCTTCAGTAGCTCTTAATTATATCTATTTGTTTTGCTCTAGTTTTCCAGATCAAGATATTCGCAGAACAGCGGTCCAACAAATAGAAAACCTGTCAAATGATGAATTGTTAGAATACCTCCCGCAGCTGGTTCAGGTAAGGAAGAAATTGATAGCCAAGGAATTCTCCTGTCTAGATCAATAACTTCATTAAATACTTTTGATTCTTTCAGTTTGACTGATACATTGTAAGAGGAATAAATCAGAAAGGCTGGTCAGCTGGTGCAGTGATTGAATTAACTCAGGGCTGAGCTACAGACTGTTTTCTGTGTAAGAGACAGTAGTTGTTTGGCATGCAGATTAAAATTTTCTGCATACCTCAAAAAGGTATTTTCAGGTAAAAAAGAAAAATCCAAGAAGTGCATCTGAACAAAGGAAATTCTGCTATGACCACCAAATGAGGGGCTGGTGCTGGTGGGGCTCCTCCAGTCGAGGAGGAAAACAGTGTTTTCTTAATGCCACATGTAAGGGGAACATCACTGTCAGCACAGACAATTTGGGTGTAGAATTGTCTTTACAGATGTATGATGGATTTCACTGGGAATGAACATTTTACAAGTTATGGTTCCACTGCTTCTGAAGCAATTTGTGATGGAGTAAGTCCTGTGTTGCAGTTAGGGAGGAACAAGCCACTTGGAAAGGTTTCTGCCCTTCCTTTGTACCACTGTGCACATGGATCACTTAAAATTCCATATTTTGAGTTTCTTGGGGGGGTTGTGTGTTTTTAAATACATATTGATCTAAATGCATGCATATACATAGACATACCTAAAGAGATAGATAGGTATATGTGCATGAATGTATTTATGTAATCCACTACTGTGAAACAGTGGGACCTGCACAGCTTTGCAGCATTCACACAGTAGGACACTTGTGAGACCTTTCAGTTTCCACAGCTTCTGTTTCACAAATACATTTATTTTGCAAACAAGGTAATCAGAAAAAATATTAAATATAACATTGGTAGTTCTATGCAGGGGAAGAAAAGCTGCATATTTACATATATGTTAACACATTTGGAGCCAGCATGATATCTGCATGTCTTACAGGTGGTGGCAGATGCTTTTGTACTGAAGTGTCTTTGCTCATTGCGGTGCTAGGGCAGCCTCCATGTGTTGGATTGCTTTGTTCAAACCAAGTACTGCAGCATTTCACATTATTTCTTTTATATATATAAAGGAAAGACAACAAAGCCAGCATGCAAGTGATTTTTATTTATTTATCTATCAAGGTGCTCAAGTTTGAGTGGAGTCTTGAAAGCCCTCTAGTGAAACTTCTGCTGAATCGTTCTCTTCAGAGTATTCAAGTAGCCCATCAACTTTACTGGTAAGATCATTTGCCATTAGTACCACAGTCATTTTCTATTGCAGTGGACTTTATCCATGATTCAATTGATGACAAACTCTCCTTTTATTTAAAATCAATGGAAACCTGCTCTGTCAGTTAGATGTTCACAAGTCCATGGGGCTGGATGGGATCCACCTGAGAGTATTGAGGGAGCTGGTGGACATGCTTGCCAAACCCCTTTCCATCATCTACCAGCAGTCCTGGCTGACTGGGGCAGTTCTGCTTGGCTGGAGGCTGGTAGATGTTATGCCCATTTACGAGAAGGTTCAGAGGGAGGATCCAGGGAGCTTACAGGCCTGTCAGCCTGACCTCAGTGTGCCAGGGAAGATCATGGAGAGGGTTACCTTGGGTGCCAACATGCAGCACATGTGTGATGGCCAGGGGATCAGGCCCAGGCAACATGGGTTTACAAATGTAGATCCTGTCAGTCTAACCTGATTGTCAATCTAACCCAAACTGCCCCCCAAAACTGCTCCCCAAAACTGCTTGCCCAAACTGCTGCACAAACTTATCACCGAAGTGTGTGAGCTGTATTCCTGTTTCACCTGGACTCGAGGGGGGAATCTAGTCAGGATTTGCAGTTTCCAGCAAAGGGTCCCCAGC
>VXBZ01002707.1:0-47893 GCA_013399135.1 Heliornis fulica
ACGCCAATAAAGGCAACAGGTATGGTTTGTTGGAGCAGCATGTAAATGATTGTAAAGCAGTCCATCTCAAGAACACATTCAGCTCTCATGCAGATGGATGGGAAAAGATCCTGGAAAAGGTCACAAAGCTCCCTGATTTGATTATGAGAAAATAGTTTTTAAAAAATAGAGAACATTTCCTTCTCTCTGGTCCCAACCTATCAAGGAAATGACAAATGCAGATTGAAAGCTGTGGGTGTTCTAACAAAGGTAGATGTGTATGCACATGTGTATGCATCATGATGTATATGCACCGGCACAACCCCCTCTTCTGAGGCAGGGATGTACAAGTACATTGTAGGAAAAAAAAACCCAAAATCTTAAAAAAGGATTTCATTCACTTGCTAGGTTTTGACTCTAAAACTGCAGAGAACATACCCCACAAAAGAGTAACAGGGAAAAGGACTGACTGATTCAGAGACTGTCATTCTGTCAGAATGTTCTGATGAAGGACAAGGAGAATGAAATGCATGTTGTTTGAGTAGTTACTCAAACCTCAGGGAAAATATATGATACAAGTCTTGTCTTTCAGCATTCACAAAGCACAGCAGCTATTCAGAAGTGACATATTTTACCATTCTTAAATAAGTGGCTTTTCTCTAACGTGGGGTTCTTCAGCGTTCTGCTAACCCACTACCAGGCTAACCTGCTTATTAGACAACTGTGCTCTTTTGTTTCTCAGTATCCAGTAACATTCCAGCAGTGTCACCTCACTTAGCTTCTCTGGTTTTCTTCCTAGACAAGGACTCACAGGGATGAGACTGCTGGAATCTACCAAGATGTGTGTGAACCCAAGCAGCATGGAAACACTATGTCACACCTATTTCTAGCAAATCAATCCAAAGCACAATCCAGAACAAAGTTCATCTTCCAAGGACCCACTCAGGGAATGCACACCACGTATGCACTTTGCAGGGGTTTCTAGTATGTCTCCTTTACCACAGATATCAAGACAAACCAGATAAGCACCATGATGCTTTCCCTGCCCTCAGTTTCCACATTAATCTGAAGGATGTGAGGATGTCTTGGGATACAGTTAGTATCATCTAGGATTGCTCTCCCTTGCCTGACCTGTGTAGATCAGAGTCAGTTCATTCTGCAGTCAGCTTTCACTGACCTTGTGCAGTGTTTCTGCTATGGAAATTCATCTTGTCTCCTCTCACTCTTTATGGTTTTAAACATTAGCACCACTCCAGTTTCCCTGTTCTTGTTGAGGGAGTAACCCCCAAGACAAAGATGTTTGGAAAAGTAGTTTTGCATTGGAAAGAACTTCACAAGTGAAATTGAGACATTCATTTTCCCTGAGGTAGGAGACACCAGTCCTCACTTCATAATTCACATACAACATTTTTTCTTTCTAGTCGCAATTTTTTCAAACTTTCAGTATTTGAGTAGCATCACAGTGAAGGCAGATATTTTTGTTTATGTCTGGCTTTTCACATTAATTCTTATATTTTAGCCTTTAGAAAGCTACCGGCTTTGATTCCCTTTTGAGGAAGGATAAAAGAGTTGAGAGAATAGAGAATCTCTTTGATCTGACCATTTCATCCAGGACTAATTACAGTCCCTTACAGATAGCAGTCAGGGGGATGATCTTGCAGTGCTAACCTGCAGAAACTTAACTGACATAACACAGCTTGAAAAAAAGTTTTGTCGGCTTATGGTCCTTATTGCATCACAGACTTTGGTATAAGTGATGGACAAATGCAATAACTGCTACTGTTTCTTTTTACTTCTATGTCATTAATGTGTTGCTCTAACTGTTAATAAATTATGCACCAATAGCTTTGCAATATAATACTTCAGCATCATAAAGGCCCCTTCTGTATGGTTGGTACCTCTAAGTTTGAATGGAAAAAGAAGTTGCAAGAAAACACCGGTGCAAAAGGAATACATGCTGAGAATGTAATGAGAGAAAGTTTCCCAAGAACTGATAAGCCCTGGAGACTAATGGTCCTCTTGAACCTGCGAGAGCTGATAAATCCAGGACCAAGTGTTTGCTGCATCTGTTCAAGGTCACATCAGTGTCAAATTGTGGGTTGGTTGTGTAAGCCAGACCACATCCAAGGCTGTGGGAGTTGCTATATGCAAAGACTACAAAATTATCTATATGCCTGAAGAAAGAAAGGGTCCTCTGAGCAACTTGCCCCTAAAAACTACCTAGAAGTCACCAAGACATTAGTACAACCCTCTGCTTCTGAGCAAATGGCCTCAAAGCTGCTGCTCCATTTGGGAGCTGTATGATAAGTGGTTGTGTGAATCAACTGTTAGAGTGCATGTGCTGTGTGAATTGTTATTTGCTGTTAATGATAACAGATTGTTTTTATCGCTAATAGCAGCTTAATGAGTAAAAAGTGTTCTAAGCAATATTGGCTGTGATCTAGGTCTCCCCCAACTCATTCCCTATCAGGGAAAAGGAAATCTACAGCATGAGAATGGTGGACATCTCATTTCAGCTGCTGAATAACTTGACATAAGCTGTAATACGGGAGAAAACATAAGCAAAATTTTTGTGTTGCTGTACTGAAATCTGTTGATAGAACTAGGGAGATTTATACAAGGACAGTGAGATAGTTGGAAGTCATTTGAGGAGGAGGGGAGTGTAAAGGGAAGGGAAAGAAGTAGGAAGACTGCACTTCCTAAATAAAGGCAGGTGGTGCCTATGGTTTCTATTGTAGGTGTGCTCTTGCTTCCTTGGGTGCACTGACAAATGCACAGTTTGGTCACCATCTGACATGTTTATAAAAACTGCTGCTTGGATTGATAAACCCACTGACTTCTGTTGGTTTTCTTAAAGACTCCAGAACTACTGGGTAATAAAAGAAATTGAAAAAGCTTGGCTTTCTTCTGCAATGCAGCTTAGGAAAGAACCACATTTTCTTCAACATCCCCATCATCCCACCCTGTTGTCTCCCATACAGGACCATGTTGTGTCCCCATATATAGTTCACTATATTCTTCTGTTCCACACAGGAAAGCCCAGAACATAGGAAAACCACCTGGCACCACTTTTTATCCAGCTGTAGCAGCTGGAAAACACAAAGGTCTGGAGAAGTGAGCATCAACAACTAACTAGGCAGAATGAGAGACACAGGTATGGTTATTTCTTAAAAGACAAGACACATCAGGATGATTTTTTACAGCAGAAAAGTGATAAAAACTACATGACAGCTTCTGCTTAGAGGTACTTCATGTCATGTCACCCTTCTCTTTGTACAAAGTGCCTTCATTCCCAGAAGTAGTTGTGTCTGGTAAAGATCAAAAGAGCAGATTTAAGGCTCAGAGCATATGTGCATACCATGCTGTCCTGCTCCTCTCTGATCAGCTAAAGAGAAAACACCCAGGCTGCAATCTTTGCAACACTCATTCATGCCCCACTGCGTTCTGTAACCCCCACTTCCTGTGGGTTTAGTCCATCTCTGGAATATGGGAGGACAGTACACTTCTTTCTCCCCTTTAAAGTTGCCCTTTGAGTCATAGGCTTTTTTTATAAAGCTGACAGGAAGGTGATCTCAATTCCTTCAAAAGAAACATCCAGTAAATTAATTTTCTCCCTTTCTCTACCCTTTCCTGCATGGAGTGGCAAAAGTTCCTAGGACCAGGGCTAAATAAATCCTTTATTTCTCACTAATGGTGGATCCTAAAGGCCACATGTTCATTTTCACTCCAGAGCTATGAGTCTCTGCTTTTCTGACAGCTCCCGTATCTGCTTTGGGAGCTGCAGGGTAAGCACACAGTCAGTGTCTTGTGTCTTTCAATCTTATGGATTTACCTGGTTAGTGGGTAGAGTCACCCCTCAGTGGACAGACAGCTTGGTCCAGAATATCTTATCCTTAACGCAACATCTTCTGGGGAGCTTCAGAGACAAGGTCTGGAGTCATACCATGTTACCTACATTTGTCCATCAGTTGGGGCAGCCCCATTCAACCAGTATCTCAGATAAGAGGATCTATACATTTTCATATATGGTGGTGAGAAGCTCATATTCTTCCAGCTGCCCCTCCAGATCCACATAACCAACCCAGACAATGTATCCAAGCATTGCCTCTCATTTAGACTTTTCTGTGATGAATTCTACATTCTGTGATGAATTTATCAACACTTAATTTAGAAGACTGTAATCAAGGCTTCCCTGTAACTGTATGCTCAGCAAACTAGACAAGAAATCCAAAGAAAGACTGCAAAATACCATCTAGAGAAAAATCAAATAATCTCAGTGGGGGCATCTTTTTAGGACTTTTTAGGACTAAACATGAAAATAAATAAGGTAATGTGGTAAGGTAAGAAATAAAGTAATCCACTGCACTATCTATACTGCATTAAATTTAATTTATTCAACCCTGCCTTGTATTTTCAGTGTTCTGCATGCTGCAGAGTTTTGGTGTGAAAATACAGAACTGCACAGTCAAAGTTGAAAGTGAGAGGGAGAAAGTCAGACCTTTAAGCATCGAAGTACAGCATATCAGAGGACGTTTGGAAAGTCCAGGGAGATGATTTAGGATTAAGATGTAACTGTATTAACTGGACAATCCTGCTAAATTGATTAGCTACATTAGCCTTTTCCAACTTTGGGTTTCAAATTGACCCAAAAGATTAATTTGGACAATTCTTACCTCTCAGAGCTATTGCTACTGCTGCTGTCTGATCACTGCCCACAGAAGCCGTCACCATGCCAGTCAGACATCTTGGGGTTTAGTTTGGTTTTTGGTTTTGTTTTTTTTTTTTCTTTTTAAAAGCTCTCAGCACAGTTACAAGGGCTAGAAATGCTGAGTTTGATTCAGCCATGCAGATCTAGACAAAGTTGAAGTTAAAAGTTGCCTCTTGCTCTTCTTAGGGGTGGCTGTTTCTGGAGCAGGGGGGAATATTTCATAACTGCACAGGAGGCCATTGCTCCTGACAGCTGCAATTTCCTGCCCTGACGAACATTTCGGCAGTGATTCACTGCGGATTGTGAGCAGCTGAATGTAGCCCCTGAGTAATGAACTAACTCCTTTTCCCTCTCCAGAAAGGACCATTGTCTGGTATAAAATGTACCCAGCTGCACAGCCAGCAATGAAGCCAGCGCTAATATTTGGAATTGCACGTGCTCTTCCTCAACACAGGGTTGTCCACCCATTTCAAGCACAGATTCTCCAGGCAGTTCATCCCAAGGTTATAATTGCTGATTAACAGCAACAACTACTTTTATTTATGATAAATGCATATGATGTGTTTGTGATACATCCTCACAAAACTAGTGACCATTAGAGGTTTGCTCATTGAACGTAGCAAGTAAAGCACATGAACTGGCATGGATTACTATGAGTTTATCATAGCAAACACTTATGCAAAGGCACAAAGCATCATGCAGCCACATCATACATTGTCAGGAGAGAGTTGTCTTGCTTTCCAGAGACCCTTAGTGGCCCACTAATGCCCCCCTTGGGCTGACATCCACTGAGTGACAATGAATCAGAGCAGGAAACTGGAAGTGTAAAGGCACAATCAGAGGCAGCTCACAGCTCAAGGTGGAAACCCAACATTATCTCAGCATGAAAGTTCCATCCTCCACTAACATCTACAGCCACAGTACTCAGTCAGTGCACACCAACAAGAAGTGGGTAAAACTTATCGCAGAGCTCACGAAATACCATCGTGAATTATCAAGCTGGGAGGTTCCTGTGTGAATTCCCTTAGCAATCTTCACTCCTGACCTCAGAACAGCAATGACAACTAACTTTGAATAAAAACTTGATGTACCTGTTCTGATCAGCACATTTTGCTGTGGCTGATGAAATCAAACGTGTCTTCTATATTCTTGTGCATTTAACAGGAAACATAAATACACACAGCTATTTATGGAGGCAATGCTGACACTTCCTTGCTGTGTCGCCATTCTCCAGTGAAAACATCAGGACATGACTGTCAGAACTGTGAGCACTTCTTATGAAATCTTTGCTACGAAATGTTCCTCATCTTTTGAAGAACACTGTTGTCTCTTTTGGAGAAAGAAAACTCAGATAACTCCACAGCCTAGGCATTCCCTGCAGCAGCACTTTGCTCTTACTGCTAAATCAAAGAGTATTCTAACACAAAACAGATCTGTGATGCATATTATCTTAATGAGAAATATCAAATGAGCTCAGAGCTCAGGCCAGTAATCATGAAGTTTGGATATAAAATTTATTTTATTATATTGTTCAAATATAATAAATACCTCAGACAAGTTTTTCAAATCTGTCAACTGACTAAAAAATTGTGTCCATCAGAAAGGCTGCTGAAAATGTTAGACCTGTCATCATTGCACCTTAGGAACAGTAATTGTTTCTCATACTCAGAGCCACAGGAAAAGCAGCAACAACCCATATCTACATTCATCACTATTTTCCACATAGAAGGTAACTTCATCCATTCTCCTCCAATTTTAATGATGCTCTCCAGGAAATTCTGGAAATAGAAAGAAATCCCTATCACTCAAACAGGGGACAGTGCCAAAAATCTCTAGTAGCAACTGAGCGAGAAGATTAGTAAAGGTCTATTAAAAGGAAAATTGCCACAAAATCTTAGCTGTGCTGTTGCTATTTCAGTTTTACGTAGATATGTGTCCAATTCAGCTGGAGTAATCTTAAAGAAACATTAGATCACATTGCAGTTGTAGAAAATAAGCCATTAACATTGCAGAACATCAAAAAGCTGGCAGTGACAGACAAAGCTCAGGTTGAGGCAGGCATGTGTCTCTGTCTACTCTACCATCAAGCACCAGCACAGCTCCTCTCAGTCTTCCTCAGCACCCACAGTGATTCAATTCTGGACATCAGGCTGAGTTGCCAGATGGGTGTTCCCAGGGGTGGTGGTGCTGCTTGTGGGTTACTTTTGAGGTGGTGAATGGAGGAAATCACCAGCAATTGCCACATGAATTATCAATCTCATCTAATCTCATCACTAAATAGCTCAGTTTATCTCTCTTGCAAGCCCACTGTCTGCAGTGGTACAGATAGGGGAGAAGACTATAATCTGTTATTATGATCTGTTATTATGAATTTTAATGTAATGCTTTATATTTATACCCAAACTATATTCCATAAAATTCAAATGAATTTCTAATGCTGTAAGTATTATTTGCTATTTTCCATTCTGGTTGCCATTTCATTTAGATTTTCTTTAATAATGTATTTTTATAGGCCAGTGCCTCTGCAACTCTCCTCCACCAGCTCAACTCTTCTGCTAACAGTAGCAATGCTTCATAAAGTTCTGTGATTTGAAGTGACCTTGGGACTACCCTTTTCCCCTGTTCTCCCCGGGCTGGTAAAAATCACAGTGTTAGCTGAAAGGAGCCCTGAATTTCCTGGCTTTTGTTAGCTTATCTAGGATTCTCCTGACATGCATTTTTGATTTTTAATTTCTTTTGTATTTGGCCACCTCTTTAAACTAAAAGGAAAGCAAAGCACCTCTTCCCAAACAACAGCCAGGAGCATCGACAACCACCTGCACACTGACACGACGCATCTCACCACTGAACCTTCCAATCAGTGTAACCATCACCTCATCAGCATGGCCATCACGTACCTCCAATATCTGCAACAGTGCATAGACAGGCTGCTAAAGGTTGCAAAGACAGGCAAGCTTCTTGAAAGCATCCTGCTGCGGACTCCCTGCCTATTGATTGGCATGCTGATGATACCGTGTGTCAAGTGTAATTTCCTCCCCTCCCCTCCCCAGACAGGTACCCTTATAGCTCATGAAATAGAGGCTTTCATAAATTAAGAGGAACAGGGCCTCCATGCCATCGTCTCATTGCCTTCCTGGGACTCACCACTTCAGTTAAGCTCTGGAATTGTTCTTCCTGTTATTGCCTGGCCTCCCTCCCTCTGTGGCAGTGCTCTTCCTCCATCTTCACCCCCATTTCCACCCCCATTTCCTCCTTCTTCATTTTACAGTAGCAGAACTGCATGCTAGAAAGGAGAAACTTCTTCCAGCCCCAAAAGCCTCACCTGCCAACATCCTCAAGTATGAGGCTGACTTCATCTCAAGTACTCCCACACAAGGAGTGGAAAACATGTTTGGCCAGGTAGGCCTTGCAGCTGCTTTGCCATATCAGCTAATACTGTTTAATACGTCCCCTTTGTATTCAGATGCTGAGTTAAATTTTCAAGGAGCATATGGACAAATGTTCTTTCAGGTTTGTATCACACACCCAGGGTAACCAACCTTCTTTTCCGACAGGGTCTATTCATTTAACAAAGGACTGGAGAAGACATAAAAAAAAAAAATTACAGAAATGTGGTTTGATGTGGTATAAATTAAGGAAGGCCCCTGTGTGTCTGTTTAGCAGTGACACAGCAAGCAACCTAACCTTCCTGGCTTGACCTCACACAATACTTAGTGCGTATAAGTGGCTTTAAAGCTGAGCAAACACCAAACAAGCATACAGAGAAATTTCTACAACTTTTCTAAAACTGTTCTCAGGGGTTTGAAAACACACATTTCAAGGCATAATTTACTGTCTGCTATAACAACAACAAAAAGACCACAGAATCACAGAATGGTGGGGTTGGAAGGGATCTCTGGAGATTCACAGATTAACAGAATGTTAGGAGTTGGAAGGGACCTTGAAAGATCATCTAGTCCAACCCCCCTGCCCGAGCAGGATCACCTAGATTAGATCACACAGGAACAAGTTCAGATTTGTCTTGAACATCTCCAGAGAAGGAGACTCCACAACCTCTCTGGGCAGCCTGTACCAGAGCTCTGTCACCCTCACAGTGAAAAGGTTTTTCCTCATGTTGACATGGAACTTCCAGTATCCCAGTTTGTGTCTGTTGCTCTTTGTCCTGTCACTGGGCACCACTGAAAAAAAGACTGACACCATCCTCTTGACAGCCATATCTCAAGTATTCATAAGCTTTGAAAAGATACCACCTCAGTCTTCTCTTCTGTAGGCCTAAAAGTCCCAAGTCCCTCAGTCTGTCTTCATAAGAGAGATATTCTAATCCCCTAATCATTGTCATAGCCTCTCTTTGTACACTCTCCGAGGCTCCCTGCCCTTCTTCAATCGGGGAGCCCAGAACTGCATACAAAATTTCAGATGAGGCCTCACCAGTTCAGAGTAGAGAGGGAGGAGAACCTCCTTGAGCTACTGGCCACAATTTTCTTGATACGCCCCAGGATGCCATTGGCTTTCTTGGCCATGAGAGCACATTGCTGGCTCGTGGTTAACCTGTTGTCCACTAGGACTCCAAGGTCTTTTTCCACAGAACTGCTTTCAAGCAGGTCACGTCTAACCTCTACTGGTGCTTGGGGTTATTCCTTCCTAGCCACAGGATCGTACACTTGCCCTTGCTGAATTTCATAAGATTACTCTCTGTTCAACCCTCCAGCCTATGCAGATCTCACCGGATGGCAGGTGAGCCTTCAGATGTGTCAGACACTCCTCCCAGTTTTTATATCATCAGCAACCTTGCTGAGGGTAAATACCACAAATTAAAGCAAAATACAGTTGTGAGCCTAAAGTATGGAAACAATACACATGGAAAATGGAAATCTTCCTAACCACCTGGAAACAAAGTATTTGCCATCAATATTCGATCCAGCAGCACTGTAGCTAGTTAACATTTTGTCACTGATTTCAGCGAGGCCAGGCATCAAATGCAGCCACAAGTATCTGGAAATGGAAGCATAGCTCTGAGTAAGAGGCAGAATTCACTTCCAGCAACCATGAGCTAGGGATGAACAGCTAGCTAGGCGATTTTATTTCTTTAAATGCTAGGTAGTAAGAGAGGAGAGAGAGAAATTAAAAAATAATATTTTTGCCATTGTTATTCCTCTTTAATCACTTTGGATAATTCTAAAACACCTAACAGATAATAGTAATCATATATTAAGTAAGATATGTGTAAGCAAACCAGATCAGGAGTTAAAAGTTTGGAACTCATCATTTAAAATGTAACCTTTCATGAAAATAAAGTCTGCATTTCATGCAAAACACAAAATAAAATCTCTTCAATATGGACTGTGCAGTCAGCATAAGCCAGATCCGTTGCTCCCTTATGCTGCTCTGCCAGTAGGAATGGCCTGCATTTAACAGAGGTTCCAAGTGTTACTGAAGCATAGGCTCAAATCTCATAGACTACAAGAGTCTTACTGGGAGGCAGGTGTTATTCTACAGAGTTCCTCCAAAGTCATCCAAAGTTCCTCAAAACATCTCAGAAGTTCCCTCCTTCTCATTCTCTTGGCTATTAGAACAGCAGCTGCTCTTCTGAGGCTGCTTGGATGTATAACCTTGTATAATTGCGGGGTCTGAATAGTATGGGGAAGGAAAGTGTCTTAAAAACCAAAATAACCCATGCCTGCACCTTGCAAGTGAGTTTCTTACCAGGTGGGAAGGTGGCAGCTTGGAATCTGGGTCTGTTCTCAGCACAATCTGTGTTTGACACTCACTGCAGGATTCGGAGTCAAGAGGGAGTAGAGATTCTTCAGTCACTCTCCCCACAGCTGCCTCACCAGCAAGCTGTGTGCCTCTTCTAGGGCATGCATCACATCCACCAGCTCTTGGCTGGTGTTGTGGTGTTCTGCTGGTCATTCACACCTTGACCAGAGATAGCCACAGAGAGAACTCAGGAAAAGCTTTCTCCCAGCTCTTTTTGCGACTTCTCAACTAAAAGGAAATCTACATCAAAAAATGGGGAGCACAAAGTTTCTTTGGAGATTGTCTACCAGCCAGAAACTAAGAAACCCCACAACTCTGACTGAAACACTACCGGAGATTAGTTTCCACGCCTAAATCACATCATTAAAAGCAGCTTTAGTGTTTACAGTGAGGAATATTATAGTGACACTAGTACTTGTGAGTGCTCAAGTATAACCACATAGTCTTTTCAGTATTTGTGCCTCACACTGTCTTTTCAATACATCCTGCAAGTGGTAGATGTATGGTAGATGGCACACTGGCTCCAAAAATAACACTGCAGCGTGGAGAGGACAGCCCCACAGCGGGATGCGCATGTGCTTCAGGGAACATTTTCATAGCGGAGCTCAATAGCCAGAGAGACTAAAGCAGTGTGGGAGAAGAGCCTGCGGTATAGACTCAAATACAGAGGGGAGAAATGTGAAGCATGTTGAAAGGAGGGATGCGAGTGAGTGCAGCGAGCGTGAAGGTGATCGAGAAAGACACCATCTCCATGCAGCCTCTCTGCAAGCAGCTGCGGGCAGACCCGGTGCTCCTGCAAGGTGCCACTGCAGTCCATAAGCTCCGTGCAAATCCTGGGGGCCTCCCACTCGCTGCAAGCAGCCTGCAGCGCTCAGGTGATGAGAACGCTTTCCTCCAAAACGGGGGGAAGCGAGGGAGGGCTCAGGAAGTGAAAGAGCAGAAATAGAGGCAGGTGGGTTTTCAGTAGGACAAGGTGTTTGAAATGGACACGGCAGGTAGAAAAACATTGCTGGCAGGAGTCCCGATATGGAGAAACGCTGTCGGAGGAGAGACAATTTTGCGTTACATTGCAATGACTCGGAGGGAAGGGAAGGAAGATCGAGGAAGGTCTATCTTGCAGGGGGGAATCAAAACAGGGTGAGAGCTAAGTCACAGAGAAAGAGAGGAAGGGTCAAATATTAGACGTAGGGGTGAGGAGAGGAACAGCGTGAGTTCTTGTAGAGAGTTGTAATAATCAAAACATTGGCAGGGCCTTAACTAGGCAGCCCTGCTGGGTGCCCAGATAATACAGTTGATTTTAATTGCTGATGTGTGCATTTTATGTCATTTGCCTGATTCACAGCCCTTTCATGACCGTTACATTTGACCACAAATCAACAGTCAGTTATAAAGTGTCACGCAAATGACCTCCTCCCTAAACTGACTGTGTTATTTTTATTGATATTCAATATTTAGATTTTAATGGAGATAGATGGATAGGCACAAGGACAGGAGCAAGATGGGGCACAAAACACTGATATGAAATAAACAGACTGACAAAATATAAAGGCAGGAGGCAAGAGACAGGTGAATAGCCAGGGAGGTGCCTGCCACCAAGGTAGGCAGATAGCATCTGTAGGCAGACCGCTTGGAAAAGGCTGACAAATGACAAAGCTGTCAGGCAAAGAGAAATATGAGTATGAAATGTGAAAAGAAGGACCAGAGAGACTGAAAAGAAAAATTCATACATAAATCCCATTATTTCACATTTCCTCTTCCTCTACCCCACCACTCTTCTCCTTCCCACCTCTCCCCATTTCCAAACAGCACAATATAAAAGGTTTGATTTCAGTACAAGCATCCTACGTATTTTCAGATGTAGCGTTGTTAGCTGGAGGTATACCGGAGGATGGATATTGCTTCTCTCCCACCTGCTGTTCATTTCATAAACTGCAATCAGAACACAGTCAGTCAACACCTCTCTGTTTATTATGTGGTACAGCAGGAGATTTCATTAGACCTTTAAAGCACTGGACCAAATGCCATACATCCCAAGATGTGCCACTGGGTGAGACCTGCGTCTGTGCAGCATCTGCACCCTCTTTCTCCACAGATCTCTCCACCTGGTTTCTTTCTGATGTGCATACCTTTGAATTGCATCACAGTGGGAATTTTTTCAAGTCACTTTGAGTTTCTCTTCCCATACTTGCTGTTGATTCACTACTTGTTAGCATATATTCATCCAATAAGCTATTACAGAGACCCAAACTAGCATCCATTTCTGTAGAACAGGAACAAACTGCTATTGCACTATCAGATATTTATTGTATCTATAATATGACACAGGAAGTAGATATTTGTTCTTTTCAAGGGGGAAGAATCTCATGCCCAGGTTAGGCTGCTTTGGATACAGGGCCAAAGCTGAGAGGCTTGCCAAGCGCTGATAACCAGCTAATGCTTCCAGCCTAGTCTAGAAACATCCACACCTTCATATGCTTGTTCATGGCACTCCCAAAAGTCTGGTAAACATCAGCTTCATGGAGCACATGCATTTGCTCCACAGATCTTCCTGTAGAGTCAGCACAAAGTCAGAGGTCTGACAGGACATGAATTCACTATCGCTCTGCTAGTCTGGAATGTCCTGGGTAGACATGATGTACACACATGGCTTAGGCTGTGTCATGCACTCAGATCCTGGAAAACCTCACAGTTTGTGCACATGTCTAGAGTGAAAAGAAGACATGGCAATGCTTTCCCAAGTCCCAATATAGCATACAGGCTACACAGCTGCAACAGGCTTGCAAAACTGTCTGAAGCTATAGTAGTCTCTGATGAAAGGTTTACCATGCAATGTTATCTGTACAGGATATGTGAAGATACATTTGCCCCTCAAAATCCAAGGGGTACCCAGAAAAGGGTACCACTGTCTAGAAATTCCAAACCAACACATGATTCTTTGCTACTTGCCTCTGTATGATTTCCAGTCAAAGCACAGCCTGTGCTCAAGCCTCATTCTTCCTGAGAGCAGTAGACCAGTATGATCATTTACCCATTTATAGAGATGGGATCATTTGCCAGTTGCATATTTCATTCCCTGAAGATGTGAAATTATGACTTCAGACTCAAGTCTCCACCGATGATTCATATTGTCTTTCTGCATGAATATACAAATTTTATGTCAGTGACATCTCTATCTAAGTGGCCATGGTCCTCAAAGTCAGAAATAAAATCTGAGAAATATCCTTCAAACATTAGTCGCTAGATATCACTACATGCCTCCCCCCAGTCCCCCAACAATGTCTGTATTCCAGTCTTTTCTCACGGATAATAGACAGAATAGTCAGTTCCTGCTCCTGGCATTTAAGGGGCTCATGTGGTTGAGACCTGAACTGGGAATCTAAATGAATACTGGTACAAGGGATTCAGTAAGGCTTTGTGCAAACTGCTCTCGACCTTCAGGACTATTTTTAAAGAATTACGTTCAAAAAGTTGCACTGTTCAACAAAACACTTAAAAAAAATCAGAACAAAAGTAACTTATGAAACTATAAATCTATCTAGCTCCTTATTCATGTACATCTTTTATTATGCATTCACACACTCTGATCTATAAGCTTTCTCAGATGAGAAGACTAAGCACACACTATGGTGAAAGCAGGTGGCTAGAGCTGGCTTTAGTCAGACTTTTCTAACCTTGATTCTCCTTTGAGATAAGATGATGTGCTTGACCTGGACTGTGGGCAGGTTTGGAGTTTGCTGACAAAGACCATGCCTGCCCCTTTTTCCTGTTTTCTCTTACCCACTGCAAAGTGTGGAAGTGCTCTAACCTGGGTAACCCTGTAGGGAAAACCAGAATGAGTAAACATCACATATATTTCCTGGTTAGCGTGAAATAGCTCATCAGGTGATGGCTTACAGTTACAAACAGAACATACCCTTTCCTTTAGGAGAAAGAGCTGCCACAGAATTTCATTTCTATGAGATGTTTCCAGCTTAGATTGAGTCTGAGCACTTCAGGTCATTGCAACCCTGAAAAAGAAACACGTGTTGCCTCTGAAGAGTATCAGTTTTGGCCTCGTTCTCAGTTGTGAGTGAATATGACAGTGAGGTGCATCAAATCTGTAAAAGGAGATCCAGAAAGTGAATCTGTTTTCATCAAAAGGTGTGATTTCACAGCCAGCTTCTTATTTAAAGGGACTTCCATAAGACAGGTTAAAGGTTATTTAGAGCATCTTGCTTTCTGTTGGCAAAACATTCCAGAGAAACCTCAGAGTTGGAGGTAATAGCTGAATTAAAACACCAGAAGAGTCTGTTTGAAGTGCTAAAAACTAATTCATAACACCCAGGAGTTTGCAACCTGATCACTCTGTGACAGCTTGCACTCTGTGAGAGCCTGTGCACAAAAATGGCCTCCCTGAGCCTGGCCTGTGTTGAAGGTCACCTCTGTGGAACAGCAAGCTGTTACCCATGAGGGTATGGAGCAGCTTTCTTCAGGAAAAATAATAATGTGAAAAAGGGGCGACCTGCCCTACTCACAGGACCAGCCGCTATACTTCCCAGGTGAGTTTGGAAACTGTGTGTGAGGAACTGACCTGCAAGGCCTGAAGTCTGGCCTGCAGCAAATGCCCTGCAAATCCATTTCACAGACAGGGATGCTGAGCCCATGCAGTGAATGTACACGGAAGACTGGTAAGGATTGGAGATGAGAGCACAAAAGCTTCTCTGTAACAGGGAGGACAAATCAAGTCAAAGTCAAAAAGCTGGTTCCTTGTCTCCTTTTGTGTAGAGTTTTTCAGAAAAAAAAAAAGCTAAACACACCCACATCTGCCTGGATAGGGGGAGATCAGAATGGAAAGGAAAGGCCCCTCACTTTGAGATTTTCCCCCATTATATGTCTCTTCCAAAAGGCTGGCCTCTGATGAGCCATCTCCTTGGCTGTCAAAACTGAAAATAATTTGGGCATGGAGCTTTCATAGAAAGATGCTCTCAAAGACAAAATCCTTTGCCTCTACAGTCATTCATCCTAGCTCAAGTGACAGTTTTCATTTTTTAAAGCAAAAATGTTTTCATGAGATTGTGTCAGTTAGCTTTTAAAGGCCAGTATTTCCTTCATCGCTGTGGTACCTACATTCTCATCAGCAACAGAGACACCTGTGGTGATCAAAACCAAAGGAAGCATGAGAAATTCACATTAAAGCTCCCCCCTCCCAGAGGAATGGACCAGACAACTCCACAAAGCTTCCCAGAGCCCAGAATGGATCTCAGCACACATCCTGGCTCTGCAGAGCCATCCCAGCCTGATGGGACTAGCAACAACTAGCTCCAGGAGCAAGTTCAGATCTTCACACTTGAGCAGTTACTGAAGTATCTGTGAGGACCACAGCAAGTCCCCTGATGTCCCAGACTTTCTGAAACAGTGTTCAAACCCTCTTGCCAGAGAGCACACTTCCAGGAGTGCATCTGTATGGGCCAGGCACTCATGAAGTTACTCATGTAAGCTCTGCCTTCAAGAATTTGGGCAGAGCTCTGCCCTCAAAATTGTTGCACAGCCCAGCCTTCAGATGGCCAAACGTGTTGAACAATTTCTGGGTCAAACAGATGAAAACCAAGCAGCAATCAGTCACAGCTTTATCACTGCCACACTTCAAGCTGGATAACAAGGTCCTTTCTTGCTGTGAAATGGTACTTACCATGTTCAGGAGGAAGGTCTGACTGTGAAGGGAGAGATGCCATTTACAGCTTCCTGGCTTTTTAATATTACATATGCATGTCTTCCACTGACACTAGCCCCAAGGTGCAGACATCTCCAAGAAGCAGATTAAGCACACAAAACAAGGAGGCACATATACATTACCATTACCTTTAGGAGTGAGTTACAACTGGCATTTGATATTTGCATAACAAACAAGTGACAGAAGCCCCAGCGAGCAACCACATTTGATTTAACTGGCTAATCTATGCCTGTAATATTGTGTGCCATTTATAAAATAAAAGAAATACAGTTATGGTTACACTCCACAACAGTTTTGAAGCAGTTTTTCTTAAGCAGTAGCACACTTGCAAGGGTTGCTATTCAATTGAGGTCCTCTGCAGCAATAATTTTTGCAAACTCCTACTGCCTTCCAGGAAAAAATCCCAGAGCAATTTTCTATTTCTGAGAGCTACAGAAGAAGTCTACAGAGGGTGAGATGCTGAGAGCTGCTAGTCCAGAATCCAGAAGTGCAATCAATAGAAAGAACAGGAGATGGAAAATTGCAAATGACAGATACTTTCATACCACCCTCTATAGACAGCTGTAGTTTTCCCCCTGAACTCAGCAAAAAACAGGGTGACTAAGTCAGGGCTGAAGGTCCTCGAGGTGGGAGACAGAGATAGAAAACTTCCCAGATGGGTTTCTGCTGCAAAGTAGATATGGGGCTGGCTTGCTTTTCTTTGAAAATAATGTGAGGACATAGGGCATCACTGGTCCCGCTGCCTCCCGTCCTTAAAGAAGAAATTCTTTAACACTGCCATAACTAGATGAAGAAAACAGAGGAAGGGATTGGCAGTCAGTTTTCCCCATCCTCTTTACTCCAGAAGGAGACTTATTTGAATTTTTCAGAAGGTGAACATACATACTTATGTAAGGGATGTAAAAGAGATCTCAGTTTTCCTCAACTCATTTTCAGTCTCTGGAAGGATTTATGTATAAACCTAGTTAATTTGCCAAGTGCTCTGGGAGCACATGGCTACCAGCTTTGTGAGACATTTCAGAATGGAGGAACATGCACTCTTCCAAATGATGCACTCTTGTTCCCCTCATGTGCACCAGAGAAGGGAACTTCTCCATAAAGATCACTTCCTCTGGTATGTTTCTAAGGTGGTTGACTGATAGGTGCCAAAGCAGTTTGTTATATGTAAGAAGTAGTGTAAAGGTACAACTCTTGGCTGGTTTGGCTTGATTGCAACACTGCTGATTTCAGTGTCAGGCATAAGTAACCTACAAGTGAATGCCCAGGGGCATGAGTTGGGGGTGATTAAAGTTCAAATGAAAATCTTTCAGAGACTTTAACAAAGCTGGAATAATAGGAAAGAAAAGTCATGGCAGGTGGTTAATACTCTGCTGCGCACTGTAATGCTAAGCACTGAAAAAAAGTAAAACAGAGCTAAACATATATTGGTCTTATTCCTCTCAACCTGCTTAAAAAAAGAGATAAAACAGTGGTTTAGACTTACAAAGCCTTTACACCTGCAAAGAGTTTTGCGAGAACACGTATGGATACATATGGGATGTGTGTGTCCTTTGGATTGGGGAGAAGAATAATCTTGATCTTCCCTTCACTTACAATAGCGAAACTTCTATGTTCTGGTCCACATCTTTACACCAACATGAAAACCGGACTAGGCACAATTACTCTGAGAGCCACTGCATCTTTCTCCAGAGGGTACCTCTCATGATGGCATATATATACGTATGGTATAGATATGCGTATTATATTTTTCTCTTACTGTCCTCATTGAAGCCAAAGACAAATTTATCATCAGGAATTTGCTTAAGCCTTCATTGGTATATTTCAAGACATGCATATGGACAGGAACCTTTCTTTTTTTAAACCAAACTGGCCACAAAAACTTCATGTATTTAGATAAAACATCTGTATAGCTTTCCACTCTCAAAGGCTGAGATAACTATTGTTGATAGCAGTGCATTACACAAATGCAACATTGTACTAGAATTGAGGTTCACTTCCACAACTCTTACAGTTATGAGGAAAAATAAAGCATACATTAGGGACCTTTCTGCAGTCTTCCACTACAACTTTGCTTTCCTCTTCTTATTTCCAGTTGTAAATTTGGCTCATATAGAGGAGTCTTGAAATTTATGCATAGATGAATCTACCAACAGTAGTGCTGATTAAACTGTTAATATTTGAATTTATAATAATAGAAAGGTGGGCAAGATTTAAGGGGATTGTATAACTGTAAGAGGATACCACTTAAATTTCCACATTAACTGCAAGAATCAGCATAAATATGCTCTCAGGCACCGTACAGCAATGAAAATCCAAATTCAGCCAGGACTACTTGTGCTTTTCTAACATGTAGTTCCTAATGGAAGTTCTAATTCACAGAATGATCAATTCCTGTTAAAAATGGGCTAACCAAACATGGGAAAAAATAGCTTCATTTTAGGCACTAGGCAAACACAATATTTCTCCCTTTCCTCTCAGGCCTCCAGACCATATGTCACAAAAAAATACCTGCTCCTATAATTGAGAACATAGCAGCAATATTCTTGAATTGTCAGAATATGGTTCTAAAGAACTGTTTTCCAGATTGGAAATGATGGTACATTCCACTTACAGTTGTGAGACAAGTTAATTAGACAGATACAATAAACTACACAGTAATTTCAAAGTAACTCCACTGGAAATTATGGTAATTACACAGTCATTGAAGTAAAAAGGTCCTAAATAGAAAAACACAACTCAAATGTCTATGTACATGCAGATACTTTAACCTAAGTCTCCTTTTTTTCCCCTCTGAGATAAAAATGCTGAGTGCCCACCTACCCTGTGCGCATGTTTCTTGGCAACTGGTGGCTCAGTTTGAAGTATTATATCATTTTGTGAGTCTCTCTGAAAGCAGTCAGATGCCTAAGGGCTTTGTGGGTCTGGAGCTATAGAGTGCATGACTGAGCCTTGGTCATTTCACCTTCACATTAAACCTCATTTCCGGCTAGAGGACAGCAGTGCAGCCAAAAGCGGGGAGTGGGAGAGGTGGGGAGTAGGGGGGGTAGGGGAAGAGGACTAAAAATGAAAGGAAAAGGTATTTCACCCATGTGCAAGGTGCTTTCTTGGTCAGAATGCCATGCCAAGTTTAGACTATGTTTTGCTTTGGTCTTGTGTCAAAAACTTGGCTTCTGCTCCATGGCTTCATTTATGCCAATATAATGTCTATTAACTTCACCAGAACTAACACCACTGTAACTGACATGAGGAGGAAGCTCTAGAGCTTTATTGCTTCCAAAGAAAGATGTCTGCATGTTTGAAAATAAATGAAAGCACATACAGAAATATTGAGAAGCCCTAAATTTTGTACACTAAAATTATCTCTAGAAGTGGGAAAAGTAGATTACCAGTAGCTGGAGTATAGACACATCACTTCTCCCACTCAGTATTGAAAGGGCTTCACCGATAGACAGTAGTGGGAGAGTGGAGCCAGTCACTGTCGGTTGCCCCAGCCCATGGCCAACACCATCTTCCACAGGAAACAACAAAGGGAAGACAAAAGTTCCTGTGGCAAAGAGTAGGCCTGTCCCTCCAAGATGGTCTCCATAAGGAGCCATCCAGTGCCTGGAGCAAAGCAATTCCTGAATCTCCCTGAGGAAAGTGGGCTGTGAAGAGTAAATGGAGTCTGCTATAGCCTTTGAGGACAGTGGAAAAGCTTCATGAAGGAGCAGCAGGACGTGTCCCAAATATGCCATGCAAGGAGAGAACAGTTTGACTCCTCACATGCAGTCAGGTACAAGTTAAGGTAAAAAAAAAGAAATCCTTCAAATCCTCAAATGTGTATTCATGCATCCCCCCCTTCCCACCTCCCCCCACCCCCCCAGATTTCAATGTGTGACTCATGAAACATGTCATTTTAAAACCTTAGAGGATAAGTTGTCAGGATGTATTGTGTTTTAAAGCCTTTCTTTGGTCTCTCATTTAAATCTTTGAAAGACTTTGTAAGTTATTTTTTCGCATTCACTTTGCTTTTAATACTGTAGGGATGAATGTGCCTTCTCTCTTGTGAGTTAAGCACTTAAAATATTCTAGATAAATGAAATTTGAGGCATGAACTGTGAAAATGACAATTGTTCCTTATGGTCCTCTCTACACAGAGCAGCTCCAAGTCTCACAGACCCTTCAGACTTCCATCTCCTCCTTTGGTGGTTGCAGCTTAACACCACACTGATAATAAAAGGTAAATTAGTTCCCGTAGCAGAATAACTACCAAGTATGTGAAGCTTTTGTGAACGTGGATGCTGCTCTTACCATTATGGGCAATTAGAGGGCTTTGAAAGTGTGTTGCCTGACTTTCTGTTGCTTGGTAACTGTGCACCTAATTCTTTCTCTAAGAGGTCACAGAAATGTCAGAAGATCCATTTTGTTTGGGGGGGGGGGGGGGAAGATGAATGCCCCCAGCAGAACTGCAGCATATAGATTCATTAAAAGAATTTCATGTCTTCCATTAGCAGATAGAAAATACTATATTATTTGCCTAGCACTACAAAGCTGTGCAATTTTCAAGCAGTGCCAAATATATAACATGCTTACTGTGCAAAAGAGCTTAGGAATTACACACTAATGACATTTGGCATGATACAGGTCAATATAACTCATGGATACAGTAACAAATAGCCGTTATTGGCCTGATGCAGAGCCTGGTGGAGTCAATAGAAAAATGCACTAAAGCAGCTATGGAACTGGAAAAGTTTCAGGTGTTCCTGAGATTGGAAGCTTTGAAAACATTGGCTAGCACAGGGAAAAAAAAAAAAAAAAAAAAACCAACCCAAAACTTTGAAGGAAGTTAATGAGACAGAAGATAAAATTCTCCTCTCCTAAGAGATCCAAATTGCAGTTTCTGGAGCCCTTGAAATACTGAATGGCTTTCACTCAAGGAGAACAAACTAAGTGGTGTTTATGAGGGAAGAATTTGTCTATTTTTACCTGCATTTTAAGGAACGGGACTTTGGAAATATAAGTCATCTTCAGCAAATTCCCGGATCTTTCTAGTTTGAAACAGTTTTAGTAATTCACACTCCATGTTATACACTATTCCTCGCAAATGGATACTGTCAAAAAAACCTACTTTCTTTCAACTTGAGTAGTGTGCTCAAGTTTGCAAAATGCAGTTGAGATTGAACGAATGCCCCTGAGATTAAATGAATGCATTTCAACAGGGATGCAATATGCAGGTATTCACCACTGACCATCAATCATTTTCTTGCAGAGCTGGAGGCTTCCCACAGTTGTCACTATAAACATTTGGGAAGAATTTGCAATCATTTTCTAAAAGCGTGTTTAGGAGAAAAGAAGGGCAGACAATACATTCTGTGTTTAAGAAACTCAGCCCATACCATCATAACAATAAAGCATATTTGCCTGTTCAAACAACCTGCTCTGTATGTGAAATAGCACACCTATACAACATTTACACCCCTCCATAGGACAATCTCATAGTGTGGGTAGCATGGAAAGATTAAATTCTGGGTCCCAGACTAGTTTTGGCCACAGACTCACTGGAAAATATTAAATAAATTAAACTCAGGCCATTACCTAGTGAGGGCAGATGAGTTAATTGAAAAGTAAAACTTAATATTTAATGTGCTGCCAGATTAAGACAAACTTGATTTTTCCTTATTATCTTCCACTGGAAGGACTTCTTCAACTTAAAATTATCAAAAGGATATACATACCCACCTATATATATACCCACCTATATATCTGTTACTGACAGTAAATGATTTGTGACACCAATCACTACCACTAAAAAAAAAGAAATCCACAAATTGCTAAAAGATGCAGGTCTTTAAATTAAGTGGAATAAGAGAATGCAATTAAGCTGGAATAATGCCTGTTATTCTTTAAGTAGGTTTGTGTATTACAGTCACCACTTTTTCTTCAGAGTTTTTGGGTAAACACGTGAAATCACATAATTTGGATGCTATCATTTGTTTACACACACACAGAGTTAATGTGATTCAAGAAATCACATTAAGATTTCATGAAAATACAAAATAAAGGAGTAGCACAGGCTACTCTAAGAAACACATTTTTGCAAAATCTATCAAACTTTGCATAGGTGCTTGTACCATTACTGTGGTCCACAGACTAACATAGATTCTGAAGCACTTAAAGGCATAATTAAATTCTACTCTAAGAATGTTTCTTCTGACATGATTTGCCAAGGGCACCATAAAAGGTGGAAAAAAATGTATTATATTAACCCTTAAATATGCTTAGAGGAAAAACTCATGAAATATTTTTCAATCAATGGACATTCTGTGTAATTTAGGTGGATTGGGGATTTGTGGGAAAAATGGAATCTAGAAAGAAAAAAGGAGCCCAAAAGTGAATATCCAAATAAACATGTAAACAATAGTGTTGTACTAAAAGAATCTTTCTTTCAGTACTGACTATGGATGAAAATTTAACATTGTCTGAGAATGAGCTATACCAGCCGCCTAGAGAACAATGCAGGCAAAGGATGTGCTGTCCCTTAAATCTTCCTGCCTCTGAATGGTTTAAAAGCTCTGCAAAGTTTATGGATTATGTGAAATGACAGTAAATGGCCACAGACATTTAGATGGCCTAAAAACTGCAGACAAACACGCACATGCACACACTCACACATGTTCTTCAAATAATCTGTCGTCTTTACATTCAGTGCCTGAGTTTTGCTGCTCTGCATACTGTCACCTTGAAACCAGCAAGAATTGCTCCATGGGCATAAGTCCATCTAACCAGGGCCTTGAGTTCATGCTTTGGTGTTTACCTTGGAAGGAGGAAGCAGAACATTTAGCTAACATGGAACAGCTTTCCCGATGTGCCCCTCACTAAAGCAGTTAGACATGTATCTGAACTCCACGTAGCTATTCTTTCACCACTTCAGCACCATGAAGCCTTCTAAGCAGACTACTCAAGGCAAGGTGCTGCTGGAGGTGGTTGTGCAGGTCTTCTGTGCTAGGTCCATGTCTGGAGAAGGAGGGAAGGGACAGGAAAAGTCTCTGTATACTGAGCAGGCAGTACACTGTGAAAGTTGACAAAGAAAAAGAGTAAGATAGAAACTTTACAACCCTCAGGTCAAGCAGCGCAAGGCCTGTGGGAAGTCCTGTCATTGTAGTTACCCATCACACTTGCTCCATCTCACCCTTGTTGGAGGTGGAGCTTACTCTCTGTTCTTGGCTTTGCCATTAGCTGTCAGTACTGTGAGCAGCTGCAGAGCTGGGAGTCTCTAATCAAAGGTGCTGATCCCTCCCCAGGGTGAGAACGGCAGGCACAGAGTGGATGCACACATGGGAGAGCTTACAAAGCTGGCTACAGGTCTCATCGAAGTCAAGGAGATTCCTAAGTTGTTTCAGCAAGCTTTGGGTATGGGCCCAGGTCTCTCCTATGTTGTTTTTTTTTCTTCCAGCATTAAATATTCATTGGAAGAAGGGGTAAAATGCAGTTAGGCTGAAAAGGGGAAGCGTTGCTTGCAACCATCTTTGAATACCCAAGGCAAATTCCACTTGCCCTATGTAGCACCCAATTTTTCCTACCAGTCCTTTCTTAAAGGTCAATATGTGGAATCAGCTCTTAGGTACACTTTTGTGTACAGACAGTTGCAAAGTACATTGGCATCATTGCTTTGCAATAAGACAGAGCGTACTGTGCTCTTTATGTCTGTACAACCACTGGCTTTCTGCCATTTGAGTAACCTGATCTAGTGGAGGGTGTCCCTGCCCATGGGGATTGGAACTAGATGGACTTTGAGGTCCTTCCTAACCTGAACTGCTCTGTGATTCTGTGATTCACTGAACCGCTGCAAACTCTACAGTTTGATCTTGAGAAAAGGGGTAAACATATCACATTCTCCTTGCTGGACTGACATCTGGCACACTCCATAGCTCATCCAGAAACCTTGAGGGAAGATTGTGTTATCCATCTTAAGGGGCTCTGCCCAGCTGTGCTGATGCTGCCACCCCTTCTCTCCAAATGGCACATACTCTGTTGGTAAAAATTACTCCTTAAAAATACATGTATTATCACAGGCAAAGGGAAGACCACAAGGTGCAATATTTTACCTGGGGAAAAACGGGGTCCTTCAGAGGACCCCATTCCTCTACCACATGGGACACACGAGGTCTAAGTGAACACAGTCCCAGCTCCAAACCCAAGGACTACAGTAATTTCAGACAGCAATCAAATGAAGCCCTATCTACTGAGCAAGGATAGGATGAGAGACAGATATACCATGAGTTTCTATGAGATTTCTCTAGTGTATTATTCTTTTTAAGTGGAAACATGTGGTGGAAGATTAAGCAGCATCTTTTTAATCTCTGATTGTCCAGCTCCCCCTGCTGTAATTACATATTGGACCAAATGGCAACAGATGTTCAGCATCTAAGCTAAGAATTATATACTTACTCAACATCCCAGTGATTCAAAACACTGATTGGGAGGCTAGAATTTAAATTTACATGGAGTGACAAATGAAAGAGTTTCTAGACATGGATGAGGTTCCAAGAATTTTAATGCAAACTTGATGATGGATCCTTAATAGAAGGAGACAGATTCTGAACACTAGTTAGTGTTATTAATTACAGTAATTTCTCTGTGAATTATTTTAACCCATCCCCATCCCTATAAAGCTGAGCCTCCATTGTTATTTTTCACATAACTTAATCAAATATCTGCAACCTTGTGTATACAGCAAAATAGAAGTCTCTACCTGGTCATTTCATTATGAATCCAATGGGCAGTCTAACTTCCCCATATAAACCTAATAAGAACAGTTCTATTAGTCTGTATTTCATTTTGTTTGTTTTCCTTGAGATACACACTTACCCATATTCCAAGTACATAAAAGATTTTTGTCTCATTTGCTGAGAATTTTAAACAGATAATTACTACTTTCTTTTCCCAATTTTCTTTTCCTTGAATTATCACAGTACTAGGAAAGAAGATGCTTTAAAATTGAGAGATGCCTTACCCAACATAGATAGGGTGCAGTCATCCCTAAAATTTAAGGGTATCAAAAATCAGAGAAAGAAAACAGTCTTAGGGAACCTCAGGCATGTGAATTTCCACAAAATGTATCTCACTGCAATCAGTCTCCAACTTCCTAAAACAGCAGACTTTCTCTATTTTCCCCCAAAACATACAACTACTTCCACCCATACTTTGGGTACTAGTTCAAACCCCATAATCTGATTCCTCCCACTGTAGCAGCTCAGGCACAAATGCAGATTTGAATGTTCTGAACACTTAGAGGGTGCATAAACGCACAGACAACAGTGTGTCTGAGTGTGACATAAATCCCTTTACTCATATGCGCATCACTGTTGAGAGCAGACGCTTGTTTACCAAAACATTTTCTGACAGATGACTGGAAACACTTTTAAGTCCATTAGTTCCACTGAACATTACTGAAAGCATTGTCTTTTAAAAGTGCATTTTATTACATATGATTTAATTTTTCTTGCAAGATCACAGACTGGGATGCAAACCAATATGCTGTTTGTTGCCAGATGGCATGTTGGAAGGGTATAAACTTACTTCACACAGAGTGCTATGTGGCATGAGAATGCTGTTCTTACACTTCTAAACAGTTGTGCTTCTTTGAATGGTTTAGATTTACATTATTCTTTCAGTAAGCCCATAAGCTCTTCCCATTTTAGCTAAAGCCTTGTGAAGTTACTAGAAAAATACCACAGAACCTTTGGTGAAATCGTTATGGATAACTATTCTGCCATCCCACATTTAAATTTCCTAGCCACAGAGCTCCAAAGGGACAGCAGGGCAGCTGATCCAGCACACGGCTGATGTGCATCGGGCCAGAAACCCTCCCCCCTATCTTCCTCCCATTGCCAGGTTATCAAAGCAGCTGAGAAAATGATCCACAGACCCCATTCAGGTGTGCTCTGATAAACAAAGTATCCTCCATGTGCCTTCACACTGCACTGGGTCCCCAGGGAGAAGAGACTTAATTTGAAGCTTATACTCCAAACGTAGCCTTGGTCTGTCATGGGAAAGAGCCCGTAATGTCTTCAACAGCACCAGGCTCTCCAGAAAGACCATCTATGTATTTTACCTGAACTATGAGAATAAAGATGAAATTCTTCAAAACACTTTGGGAAGCACACTGATGGGCACATCATGTATCAATGGGCAGGTTTACATCCGTAGTCATCATACACATAGGCAAAATAGGTCCAGTTTGCAACGGCAGCTTCTGTGCATCAATCCTGCATGGCTACCTTGTGCATTTCAATTTTCTACATAACTGCTTTGGAAAAGGAGTTGGAAAACCTCTCTCTCTCTCTCTCTCTCTCTGTGTGTCTTTCCTTTATCAAAGCAATGCACAGTCTGCACCGGCTGCTAAAAATTCTATCAGTATCAATCTCCTCAGCATCACAAACACACCCACATGTGTCTGAATCCTGAAATGCTTATTTTGCAAAGAGTGTGCCAAAAGATTTACTTACTCTTTAGAACTGTTTAATGATGTTGTGGGGATCAAAGGAGCAAGCATTTTCATGACAAAAGGAATTTGTACTCTAGGCTCTACAGCACAGACAGTGATTAGTGAGTCACACATAAGAAGTGTCTCGCTTTTTTCATTTTTAAATAGCTGTTGTAGCGTTTACCTAAACATTACAGTGCTGAATCAGTACTTTTACAAGTCTTCCCAGCGATTGCCTGAACCACTTACCTTTACCTGGCAATACCTTGGTGATAGCTCCTCGCCTGAAAAATGTGTTCAGCCCAGGTACTTGGCTGCTAGCAGCCAGGCAGACATTTAGTATGCATCCAGGATTTCCTGGGTGGGTTGGAGAGCAACCACTGGATCTGAAGGAGATTTAAAAACATCAGTTCTGAAAAGGATATTATTCACAAACAAAAAAGAAAGTGTCTCGCTGTGTAGCTCGGCTAAACCAAAGCATTATTTCAATTTAATTACTTAATCTCTACTCCCACTGTGATACAACCCCCACTCTCCTTTTAACTTCAGGTTTAAGCCCCACTGTTCTCTCCTTCCACCCTACAGCCTTTGCTGCCTCCCTTCTTCCTAAACTCTATTTGTTTCTCCTCAATAGTAGTGGCTGATGATGATGATCAGCCTTCCTCCACCCTTGCTGCTCTCCCTGCCCCTTTCCCTAGAGAGTGTCCCTGCAGTATCCACCTGCAGTTTTGTCACACTATCCATGCAATTCATCCCATGGTGGTACTGGTTTGCTGTTGGAAATTGGGACAGGATAAGGGAGGAGCACGGGATTTCCTTTTGTAATTGCCTGCAATAAATTGTTGTTTTGTGGATACAGTTTGACACCAAATATTTTTAAGGGAGATGGGCTTTTCTTCATCTCATGTTCTCCCTCGCTCCTCACTCAACAAGAAAAGCTTTCCATGTTGAAAATTGAAAGCTTTGTGCAGAAAACTTTACTTGGGAATTCTAGGAACTGCACCAGGGGAGATTTAGGTTAGACATCAGGAAAAATTTCTTTACTGAGTTGTCAGACATTGACACAAGTTGCCCAGGGAAGTGGTGGAGTCACCATCCCTGGAGGGATTTAAAAGGTGAATAGATGAGGTGCTGAAGGACATGATCCAGAGGTGGACTAGGCAGGGGGTTAGGCTGAGGTTGGACTCAATGATCTTGAAGGTCTCTTTCAACCCAAGTGTTTCTACGATTCTCTGAAAAACGTACAGCTTCTTGAAGGAAATGAAAAAAATGCATGAAAACAAGCCACTTTCTCCCAAAAAGCATTTTATTAAGAAAAACACTTAAACCCTTCAAAATTACTATCTAGCCTGGTATTGCTTCTTATTTTAGATCTGCTAAGACTTCTTTTCCCTTTTTACAGATCTGCCACTAAACATTCCCTCTTCTCTTCATTCCCTTCAAGCGGTTCATTAGCAGTTCTTTTTTTGTTGGTTTTCCTCAGTGTGTCTCAACTGGGGGATCCTTCAGCCATCAGATTTGACATTGTAGTGACAGAGGCCCCAGTGGGTGGCATACCCCACAGCCTCTTCTGCATCGTGTGGCTTAATTCCCTCTCATGTGACAACCCCTGACATGACCCTACTCTTGTTAAAAAGCAGCCGAGCAAGACACTTCTCTGTCTTCTTTGGTGCTTGCCTTCCTTATAACCCCTGCTACATGGAGCAGGAAAATATGTTTCACTCTGGGGCATGGTCCCACACCTCTCACTGTCCTTGTCTGCCTGCCCACAGTCCTACAACTGAGCCCAGATGTCTCCATCTCAGGTATCACAGCTCACCTGTGTGCCAGCTGCATGGGAGAGCTCAGCGAATGCTTCTGCTGCCAGATAATCTTAAGAGCAGATGCTGTTACCAGGAACTCTGAAAAACACTTTGGGTTCCAGATTGTAGGAAAAAAAACCTCTGCTCAAAAGAAAATGCTACTGGAGTGAGAGCATTATGCATGATTCATAGGCGGCATGATACCTGAAATATTTCTGTGATGCATTTTCCTCAAAGATCAGTGTTAGGATTTCAAGAGAACATGCCAATGTACCCACAGTATTTCTGTTCAGCTCCTTGAATAGATACTGGTATATGCATCTGAAGGAAAGATTTTAAAGCTGTACTGAACTCCTGTGTCAAATACTTGACATTTTTCTTTGCCTGGCTGCGTAGTGCTAGGAGGGGAGGAAACACACATTTATTTGCTGTTTTGCCATTAAGAAAGATAATTTAATATCCTGATAAATTATATCTCAGATATGTTAACTTGGGAAGCCCAGTCAAATAATAATTTCCAAAAAAAAAGAGGAATATTCAGACAAAAACTCCAGACTTGGTTAGAGTAGACAGAAAAGTCTGCAATATCAGTCAGTTTAGCTAGGAAGACTCCAGATTGCTCCATTCTGATGGAACTGGTGCTTGTTTTTTTAAGAAACCAAGTTCTTCTGTCTCATGAGACTTGAAGGTGCACACAGTATAGTCAAAGATGGCTTGCAGGATGCAATGTGCCTAGCAGAATACCTTCCTTTTAGCTGAAGAACAGAGTGAGATACTTCCTGTGTTGGGAGGGAGAGATGGCTTCAAGGTGTGAGACAAAAACAGCTTGCTGTTGATAGTCCCTGATTCCAAACAAGAATTCCAGAACCAGTCCATAAAAACCATGTTCATAACTTCATGTCTAAGCTCCTAAGTAGAAATGCTCTGAGGGATGCAGAGCACCTGTAAATCTCATTTATGCTAACAAGAGCTGCAGGAACTCTGTATCCTTGAAACTCCAGGCCATTTTACATAGCCACCTTTCAACAGATTACAACATCTAATTTTTAATGTAATTTTTTTATTATTATTATTGTGACTCATTATTTGAGAGCTGCAAAGTCCTTCTTCTCTACTATGGCAAACTGTGCAGACCTCACATGGTTCATCACCTCTAACTTGTCAACATTCTTCTGTTAAAGCGTTGACACCCGAACAGATGGTATTCCCAGGGGGATACTGCCAATAACCAGCAGTACTGCCCCCCGCCTCCCTTTTTCGTTGCTATTGAGCTATGTCGCTGCACCGCAGCTCACGCTTGACTCATTATCTGCTATTGCCTCTGCCTCCTTTGCAGACCTACTGCCTCAGGAACACAATGCCCCATCTTACAAGTGAGACCTCCTTTCTTTCTCCCTGGATGTGTGCCCTGGCATGTCACATTAGTAAAATACATGTTGTTCAGATTAACCCAACTCCTCAAGAGATCAAGGCAAGTCTGTACCAGCAACCGGTTCTCTTTACTGTTTATTCATGTCTGTATCATCACCTGGGATTTATTGTGATTAGCTCTGAAGATACTAAGCAGCCCTGAACCAAAAATCCGATTCCTGGAGAAACCTTATGTTGACACTCTCATTACCTGTGTTGCTCCTACGGTCCCTGAGCAAGGCCGACTTTAACCCACATTACTGATGTCTTTTCTTTCATCAAAGAGGCCAGGGGAAGCCATTCAGATACCTCTAAGAAGTCAGAGTAAATCACATCATCAATGACTTCTTGCTTTATTAAAAAATGGGAAGTTGGAGAATACTTATTCTACCTGCAAATAGTGTTGAATGACATCATTATATGACTGCAATTCTTCCCCTACCCAAAGTAAGGCAAAAGGTTTGCAAGAAGTCTTCTTGGAATCAGAGTGAAATAAGCCATTTAAAGCTTCTGGGGTTAAACCAATTACTGTTTCTAAAAATCAGCACGTGATAAGCTTCTTCCAGTAGTATGCAACTTCCTTGTTAAAAGTCAATAGTGAATGTTCATCAAAAGTCTCAGACACTTATTATTTCACTAACAGAGTAGAATGCAGTAGCCTACATCATATTTACTAGCTGTGTTCCACCTCTATTAATGAATTTGGACTTTTTTTTTTTTTTCTACATGTACAGGTTATGAAAAGTTGTCCTCTTTAAATCTCTCCACAACACTAATGTTCCATTCCTCCTCTGGCCTCTTCTCCAGTCTGCACTCTTTCCATCCAGGTTTTATTTATGCAAATGACTCAGGGTTGGTTTGTTGGTTGTTTGTTTTTTTTCTTTTACAAGCACTAACCACCATACTTGATGAGATCCAAAGCCCTCCTGCTTCAACTACTTGGCTCTGACACTGATGAGCACCAACTGCTTCAGGGGTAGATATTGGCTAAGCTGATGCCCAAGGAGTCTCTTTTTGATTTCTGAATTTCTGATGCTTGAGGGTTGTTTTTAACTTCATACTTTCTCTCTTCTCCTTTCACAGAATCATATTTTTGAAGCACACTTCAATACAACTAGAGGCAGGATAATGAGAGTAAAATCCAATCACTTGTTTTTCACGGGGATCAGCCATGAATCTTCTGAGCCAAGTCCTTGACAGAGAAATAGGCAGTTTCCATAATGGAACTGTGAATCAAAACATATCCCATTGATAGTGGGTGGGATTATTATTGAGCTACCATCCTATAAACTGGAAATGTATTTTGAAATATTGCTTTTAGTACCTATTGCTTCATATTCACTATACTTAAGCCCAGAGCATTCCTCACTTACAAGAGGCGATTCATTATGGCTGTGTGGAATTTCAGTGGTTACTGTTACTGCAATACTTATGCGTCTTTAAAACTTTCTAAATATGTTATATTAAATGCATGCAGTCAAAATGAATAAGATTTATTACACAGATAACACAATATGCATAGGGAATATCACACATGAATGATACACAGAAGTAACATATCATACTTCTGAAAGCATTCCTGTATTTTCATGCCAGCCTTTCTGGCTGTCCTGGTTCTTTCCAGGACAGAGCTGACTTCCCCAAGCAGCCAGTACAGGTGATCTGAGTTAGTTGGAATAGGAACACATACTAAATACTGGGCATCTTCTGATTAATAATGACTGAAGACATTACACTAAGATAAATGTTCTAAATTTTATTCTGTGTTGATGCTAATTGCAGAATGATTTCTCCCTGTCTTTATCTTGACTCCTAAGCCTCTCAATAGATATTCTCTCCCCTATCCAGCTAAGAAGGGTGTGATAGAGAGACTTTGGAGAGACTCTGGCCTCCAGCCAGGGTCAAACCACCACAAAGAAAAAAAAAAAAAAGCAAGCACATTTTTGAGTATTTTTCTCCATTCAGGAAGGAAGGAAACCACCTCAGACCTCAGGAGATTACAGAGATGATACAGCTGAAATGGTGCACCTGTGCCCTGGGCTGCCCTCTTCATTAGAAGGTGGTAGACGATTCTGTGACATTACCAGAGCTACTGTGTAAAGCTGTAACTGACTTCTGGGGTATCCAGCAGCAGCAGCAATTTTCAGTTTGTCCTGGTTAGCCTTGGTTTTTCCAAGTATCTCAAGTGCTGGAGGCAAGCACCCATACCACTATTTCAACTTACTTGTTTTTTCGAAACGATTTCTAGCCTCCAAGTTTGCAGAGAAGTGCATAACAAATGTGCTGTGAATAACTCAGAAGCTAGAAGGCAAATGTGAAAGATTTTCTAACTTATTTTCCGAAATCTTATGCATTACTCTTTGATGCCTATTTTTGGCCTGACTCATCTTGACTAAAAGCTTGGCAATAGCAAAGGTTGCCAGTAACTCTAAACAACACTTGAGTGAGAAACTAGAACATTGGCAAGAGGTAACGGGGTTTGCTGATAAAAATTAAATCTCCCAGTTTATCTGTAGAGTCACATACGTAGTAGCCTCACCACTTGAACTCCAAGCCGGATGGATGGCATGATGTGGCATGGTATGGCATGGCATGGCAGGGTGCAGAGCAAGGAAGAGAAGCTGCTGCAGTGAGCTGACACATCAGGCATCGTGCTGCCATGACAGCTCAACCACCACAGCTCCAGGGAGCACACCACCGAAACCTGTAGTTCAGCACCCAAGAAGTGATGGAAGCTGTAATTTATTCTGTGCTCTGGCTCCAGTTTAGCAAAGCTGCTAAGCAGTTGCCCAGCTGTTTGCAGGATCAGAAGCAACAGTGAAATGAAATTTTTGGTGGTCTATATGCATGTTACAGGGAGCAATTTTTAAAGGAGAAAATAAAATACTCAATGTTGTTTGTTTTTTTTTCTCTTTGTTACCAGAGCCTATTCTAAAGCATTCCTCTTGAGGCACCATTCATAACATTTGACAAACTAGCCATCTGTGATATGAATGTGTTTTCAGGTTGTGCACTTTATTTTAGCAGTTCTTCATGTACCTGTTACCGCATGAAAATAGCAGAACACTGGCACTGGATGTCCTCTGAGCACAAAGGTGACCTTTTGTTTGCTGGTAGCTGATGAAGTTGCCTACAGGAAAGGCAAACAGCAGGAGAATCCATTGCTATAACATATCTCTTTACAGAAAACCATAAACATCTGTAATCACTCAGACAAGAACAAATGAATATTTAACATCCCCTTAACAACTTCTCCCCACCACACCCCCAGAAATTAATTTATCTTCCATAATACATCTTATCTGCCCAAATAGCAAGTCAGGGCAAGCTTCAGCACTCCTCAGATCCAGGTTCCCTCCATGGCTAGCTCCAAGAGTCAAAGCAATCATGATGCTATGGTGAAAGTAACCCAGTGCAGTGCTCCCAAAAGAGTGAAAGGCCTGATTCACATTGCCTTTAAAATGCCTTACTAGAAATACATACCCTGCACCAGAGACAGAGACAGGACAGTTGGCAGCCTAGACTAAGGTTGGCTTAAGTAGCTCGTGACATCACTTTCAGAAGTATGAGTATTCCAGAAAATTTTAGGCAAATATTAATATTTTCACAGAATCATAGAATCATTTAGTTTACAACTCATGAGGAACTGACCAAAGACTGAAGCCTCCATTCCCTATTTCCCCCCCTTTCCCCTGTGCCATCCTGGGGAAGAGAAACATCATGAATAAAGTGAAGTCTGCAAAGATGGGAGGGGCAGGGGGTGGTGTTTTAAGAGCTGTTTGTACTTCTCATTATATGGCTCTGGTTTCTCTGTGTGTGTAGTGGTGTAATAAATTAGGGAGTTTCTTGCTTTTCTTCTGTGTTGAGTCTGTTTTGCTGTGACGCTGATTGCAGAATGATCTCTTCCTGTCCTTATCTCAACTCCAAAGCCTCTCAACATGTATTTCTCCCCTGTCCAGATGAAGAAGGGAGTGACAGTGTGAGTTTGCTGGGCATCTAGCCCCCAGCCAGGATCAAACCACCACAGAAGATTATCCAGAATTGTGTCCAATCAGTCTCCCCACGAGGAGATTTGACAGTATTTAAGGGCAATCCATGCCAATGTTTGACTACCCTCACAGAAAAAAAAAATTGGTTTACTGTGTTCAGATGGAAGTTCATGTTTTCATTTGTGACCATTTCTTCTCATCTCATCACTAACCACCACTGAGAAGAGCCTGGCTTGATCTTCTGCATCCCCTCCCATCAGGTATTTATTGATTGATAAGATCCTCCCAAGCCTTTTCTTTCGCAGAGGTCTCCAGTCCCAGGTCTCTGAATTTCTTGTCATAGGAAACATGTTCTAGTCCCTTGACTGTTTCCCACTTACTGTTCATTTTAAAGCACATTTTAGGACTTCACATAAAAGAGGCTGCATATTTTCAAATTAACAGGGTTCTGTACATGAGATACTTTACGCCATGCAGGTAAGCCTGGAATAATTGAGAACCATCTCGGCAGTGAAAGGTCTGCCCCTTGAAACCTGTCCCACTGCAGCTGATGATCCACGATCAGACCTTGTAAAATGCTTCATTTGTAGCACAAACTTACGTGATTTTGGAGAAAGCCTCTTCTGCCAGGCTGTGGGATGGCCTGCTACCACAATCACATTGGTGTGGAGATGATGAAAATTGGCTTGTGACAGGGACCAAAACTATGGAGTTTGTCACAACTCAACTGCATAGTTGTGTGATTTGGAGATACAGGCTTCTGGAGGGAAGCAGAAGCGATGGTAAGGCCACTGTAGGAAGTGGTATCCATAACAGAAGTACTGTGTTGATGGGAATTGTTTTATCCCTGCTCCACAGAAATGCTTTTAAAGACACTTTGAGCATCATGCATTTAAAAGAGACAGGAAGTGATGCCTCTTCCTGTACACTCCTCTGCAGCTTAGCTGGTATTTCACACATCGCTAAAGTAAAGATCTCTTTCTTGTGTCACACACAGGACTGGTGGCTGGTCTGGTCCTGTCCCACCACTCAGCTGTAACTTGAGGGAGGACTCGGGACACAGGAGCCTACCACAGTCTGCACCTGAATTAACACTCTAACAAAGCCCTTGGACTAGTCCTCCAGCCCTGCTCTTACATGATCCAGTATGAATCCAGTCAAAGATGTACACTCACCTGCAGGGCCATGATCTTATTGGCACCACAGAGATGTGGTGGGGTGCCTCCTATCACTTGAATGTTTGAATGGAAGGATACAAGCTGTTTTGGAAGATCAGGTAGGGAAGATGTGGAGGGGGTGTTGCCCTATATGTCTATGACTAGCTGGAGTGCAAGGATCTTCACCTGGGGATGGACGAGGAGCTGATCAAGAGCTTATGAGTCACAAATAAGGGGAAGGCATTCACATGGGAATAATGATGGGAACATTGTAGTGGGGGTCTACTCAATCAGGAGGACCAAGTAGATGAGGCCCTCTACAGACAGGTAAGATCAGCCTCATGTTCTCAAGCTGTGGTCTTCATGGGAGACCTCAACTACACCAATATACGTTGGAGGGAAAACACAGCAAAGCAATACAGAGGTTCCTGTAACACATTGATTATAACTTCCTTCTCCAAGTGATAGAGTAGCTAATGAAGGGAGCTGCCACACTAGAGCTTGTTCTTACCAACAAGGAGGGGCTGGTAAGAAATGTGAAATTCAAGACCAGCCTTGACTGCAGTGTCCTTGAAAAGGTGGAATTCAAGATCCTCATAGCAGTGAGGAAGGTGCAGACCAAGTTCACTAACCTGGAATTCAGGAAAGCAGACTTTGGCATCTTCAGGGACCTGCTTAGTAGAGTACCACAGGACAAAGCCCCGGAGTAAAGAAGGGCCCAAAATAGCTGTCTAATATTCAAGGATCACCTCCTCCAAGCTCAGGAGCGATGCATACCAACAAAGAAGTCAGACAAAAATGGGCTTTGTCACGCTGCCCAGGATCTAAAAGGCAAAGGCAGGGATTGGGAAAATGAAGAACCACCCATTGTAGGAGAAGAACAAGATTCAAGACCTTCTAAGGAACCTGAAGGTGTTCATATCTGTGGGACTTGGTGAGATGCATGGGCAGGGAATTAATTTAGAGTAGTCCTGAGTAGAAGGACTCAGGGTCTTGGTTGATAAAAGCAGTGACCTGGTAATGTGTGTTTGCAGCCCAAAGAGCCAACCATATCCTGGACTGCATCAAAAGAAGCACGACCAGAAAGAAGGTCAAGGGAGTTGTCTCTGCCCTTCTACTCTGCTCTCATGAAACCCTGCCTGGAGTACTTCACCCAGCTCTGTGGTCCCCAACATAAGAAAGACATGGAGATGTTGGAGCAAGTTCAGAGAAGGGTCACGAAGTTGATCAGATGGCTGGAGCACCTCTGCTATGAAGACAGGCTGAAAAAGACTCTGAGGAGACCCTATTGCAGACTTCCAGTACCTACAGGGGGCATACAAGAAAGCTGGAGAGGGACTTTTACAAGGATATGAGTGACAGGACAGGGGGCGTAATAGGTGCAAACTGAAGGAAAGCAGATTTAAGTTAGATTTGAAGAAGAAACTCTTCCCTGTGAAGGTGGTGAGGCTCTGGCACAGGCTGCCCAGAGAAGCTGTGGCTTCCCCTCCCTGGCAGTGTTCAAGACCAGGCTAGATGGGGCTTTGGGCAGCCTGGTCTGGTGGAGGGTGTCCCTGACCATGGCAGGGGGTTGTAATTATGGGATTATTAACCTAAACACCTGTTATTCTATGAATCCTGAGGGCTGTTAAACAGGGTTTTTTTAATGGGTGGCAATATAAGAGATGTGAGGTATTTGCTCCCAGTGTTGATCATGACTTTTCTGCCAAGTGTTCTACGCTTCCCTAAGTTCCTTGAGCACTTTCATTTTGCACCACAATCTGGCAGGGAGGGCAGTGAAGGGGGAGACATCCGGCTGCTCTATTAAGGGCAGAAGGTCACACACATGTGTCAGTAGATGTACAGTACCAACTCACCAGAAATTAAAGAGTCCCAAGAAATCCACCCCAATGGCATAAACTCTTATAAAGAAAAATAAAGACTTAAAAGTCTGTAGAACAGTGTGATCAATTAGCATTTTTTTGCCTTGTGGATTTGTTTTAGTTGTGCATTTGCAATTACTTAAATGCAGTGTTCTTCTCAACAGACATAATTCACAGGCCTTTAATGCTGTGCCTTTCAAAACAAACATGAGTCACAGCCCCTAGGTAAACTTCCTGGGCTGGCAGAGAATATCATTATTGTGTGATAGAGTGCAGCAAGCTGTTTGCCAGATTACTCAAGCTCCTAAAGCTAGCAAAATGCATTGCCATTTATTTATTATGCTCATGATAATTACAATTATCATCACTGCAGTGCAAATCTGTTTGCTGCAGAATGAAGGCCTCTTCACGATGTCTCCAAAGACTCAATGTTAGGCCTGAGTAGTTAGCCAAATTATGGGGCCTTGCAGGAGTTTGTTCTTTTTTCTGCAGCAACGAGGACTTCCTAAGAGGTATCAAGCAGCACACTCCTGCTCATTTAACAACAATGTGCAGGAATGCCAGGAAACCCCTGCTACAATCCTCCCCTTCTGTATAAAATGCTTGATGTGGTCTTTGCTTAGGGCCCTACAAATTTTTCAAGACAATTTCAAAGCACAGGTTCCAGCTCCATATCATGTGCGCTGGACTTGAAAATCTATATGTATTTCCATTTCCCCACCAATGTGTCATTTCGTGTATATATAAGGATCCATAGAAATTACATAATGTCTGAGTACATGTATGAAGTAAACATTAATCTGTCTCTGCCTTTATTTCTAGCCTGCTCTTGAGTACGTCTTGAGCGCTAAGGAGGAGGAGTCAGAACATACTGAGACATTAGGCCAGGGAGAGTAGCAAAACCCAGATTGTGAGCAGAGGGGGTGGAAACATAGAGTGTAGGCAGGTGAGAAATGTGAGATCATTTATCCAACCCTGCAGCAGACTAAAAGAATGCTTTGCCTCATATGGTGCTTTAAATCTTCAAAATCCTCAACTAACATTACTCAAACTAATGAAATTAGTCATCTAGGGTCATATTCTATTTATTTTCATTTTAAAGGAATTGTTCTTAGATTATTTTGATGAGTTGCATTCATTTAAAACTACCAGTTAGTTCTCTTAATTTGCCTTGCATTTCCCTTCAAATGTCTTCTGGCCAGCTATTTTCAGGTTATCTGAGCATTAGTTCCTTGAAGGCTCTTGACATGATCAAACAGTATGTTTCCTGGTAACACATTACAGTGTCAGGTGACATTTCTAGAACTAGAACTTTGGGATTCGCTTTAGCTAACTGTGTTTAGGGTTGTCTTGTTGCTGTACCTTCACTTCACTGATGTGCAAGTTTGTTCAGTACAAATGCATTAATCTCTTTCATTTTCATAAACAATGAGTTGCTGTATTACAGCACTTAATAAAATCCTTAGTGGGAGTTGCAGACAATTGTCAGCATAGAACCATTACAGATTATTTTACCACACTGAACCCTGACAGTTCAAACATGGATCTGAAACTGAACCACCAACTGAAGTCAGCTCTGGGATCGCATTAGTGTTGCTATTAGTCATTTGACTTATTATACTGTCTTAATTACGAACTCCTGAATAGCAAGATATGTAGCTCCAACAGCACATTTGGTTTCTCTTCAGAGCAAAGGAGCACTAGAAGTCTATCTCTGCAGAAGACTAGATGAAACCATAGGTTGCCCTACTTCTAAACATACAAGGAACTTTTTAACAGGCATTTGTTATTATGATTGTGAGGGAAAAAATATTTAGTCCTGAGCATTCACCTTATCAAATCTGCCAAAATTATGAATGATAAAGGTTCTCAGTAACTAACACTTTGTACATGGTACTGATATAGGCAAAAATAATCAAGAGCTGAAACTGTTTATTCTTTGCTTCACTACCATGCATAATAGACCAATTAAGCTACATCATGAGCTGCTCGTTGATGTCAGACATAAGACAGAGGAACACAATAGATGAAAACTAAATCAGATTGCCACGGACAGGTATAAAAGAATAACACTAGCACATAAGGAAAAAGCAATGAGCAGGAGACATAAAGAGTAACAAAAATCTTTCCATAAAAACATTGATAGTAAGAGAGAGACCGAGAAAAGTTTTATTCACTATAAAGAAAGTGTTACTCTGCTATTTAACAGGCAGGGGAAATAACTGACAGATGATGATAATAAGACCACAGTGGTTAATGCCCTTTTTTTGCATAGTCTTCTCTAGAAAAAAATGTACCCTGTAAACTAATTTGTTACTATTAGTTACAAAAGGACATGATAAAAGAGAAACAAGTTTCCTTCCCTTTTACAGAAAAGGAAACAATAATTTGCTTGGACTGATGGACTTTGTTCTAGAATTTCTACAGAACTGTCTGTCACAAGCAACTTCAAAAACACTAGCAGTCATCTCTGAGGATAGGAGATAGTAGAAGGAGATAGTAGAAGACTGCAATGGTACAAACCAGGGCACATCATTAAAAACCATAAAAAACAGGAAATACAACAGGCTGGTCTTTGTAACTACCACTCCTGTAAATATTTTGGAGCAAATGAACATACTAGCAAGCTTCCAAAAGATTTTTATTTCAAATCAGTTTAATTTATAAAAGAATTAAGGGTCTTGTTAATGCAGGAGAGGCAGAAGATATTGTGTCTTTAATAATAATTTTATATGGCTTGACATATTACTTTACATGAGCAAGTTGTAACACCCAGTCTAGAAAGAACCATCTACATATGGATACCCTAGGTTCAGTCCTGTCGAGGTTTTTCTTTAATAGCTACAACCACAGAGAAAGTCTAGAAGAAACCAGACACTCATAGGAATAGAATGCAAAATTATATTTGTGAACTAGCAAAATGTGGGAAAAAAAAATTCAACAGATGCAACTGCAGTATCCTACAGTCAACAGACTGTGCAAACACAGGATGGGGAGAAACAGGTTAGGTAACAGCTCTGCAAAGAGGGATGTAGGTGTTACAGTCAATGACAAACCAAGCATGAGTCAGCAGAGTCACATTGTTGTGAAAATGGCAAGTGTCATACTGAGATACAGAAACAGAAACAAGCTTTTTGAGACATAAATTGATCCTTCTAGTCTGCTCAGCACTGGCAAGAACACAGCTGGGCTGGGGCACTGCACTCCAGGAAAGTGTGGTCTAGAAGAAAAGAATCCCGAGGCGATGAAACACTCATATAGCTGTGATATTCAGCTGAAAATAAGGAGTAAAGACATACAGGGTAGCCATCTTCAAATAAATAAAAAGCTGTCACAAAGAGGAAGGAAATAATCTGTTCTTTATGGAAATATTAGCTAGGAGAGAAGGTTTCCTTTGCTGCAAGAAAAAGCTTGTTAGACAATAGGAAAAACATTTTACTGAAAAGCCTAATGAAGCTGTGAAGCAGATTTCCTGCTGAGTCTGTCTCTCCATCGCTAGAGGTCTAGTTATATGTTAGAGAAACATCTGTCAGAAATCATATAGGTTTACTTGATTCTCTTTGGACTAGATGACCTCTGGAAGTCCCTTCAAACTCTATGGCCACCTTTCATCTGACAACTATGTAATTTACATTGTATAAGACGACCATAGAAAATTAACCCTAATTTTAATGAGTGATCTTGCTCTGCCTATCGCACATCACTCCCTACATCAACACCAATGTGTTCTTTGGTCATAAACAGTGTAGCACCTGTTAGGGCTCCTTCTTCCAAGTAAGCAACAGTGCTGATTTTGAATTCTGAGTCCTTTTTTAATCACTTCTCCTTCCATTATTGGCAAAGTTCTATCTTGTGTTTAAATATTCTTGTTTCAGAAAATGTATACATACTTCTCTATTAACAACAAACAATCCTCTGTTTAAAATGCACTGCATACATATGTAATATTCTAGTACTTTTTTTCCTTTTAAGGAATACCAGAGAGACCAAAATTTACTACTAAGGACCTTTAATAGGAAAAAAACCACCAAACAACCAAAAAAAATGCTGAGTCATTTCATTCCAAAGTAGGATTTATCTGTAAGAAACCTAAATCAGTCTCACAAGGCTAACTCTCCTCATCCTGTGGGAAAAGTATGAACTGAATTCTGCTCCAGCCAACATTTATAACTCAACTGCTATCATCAATACTTGCTTAGTATCTTCCATCCTTCCTCAAATAACTGATAAAAACATGATGCTATTCTCATTTTACCAATGGGAAAATACCAGCAGCCCTCCCTTCAGCCAAGATTGAAAGGGATTTCTCAAGATCAAACAGGAAATCAGTGCCAAAGTCAGGAATTTTGCCCTTCAAACCCTGGACTTCTTTATGGGACCGGCTCTAACCCTGTCAGCTTCAGATGCCATGTTTTTTTCTACATAATGAAGATGCCAAATGCCCATTTTAAGACCAAGTTCCTTTTCGTGTAACTGCAGAATCATGATGAACACCTCCATAGTTTGTGGGGTGGGGGGGGGTTCAGCATAAATTGTACAGTGTTAACCATTGATGTTATATTGTCATTGATTTAGTAGCTGCCAGAGAGTTACAGCAGGAGATAGATTGCTGTTATTTTAGTCTATAGAAGGTCTTATGCCTCTGTCAGCAAATACTTTGATTCCTTAAAATAAGTAAGTAATCTGCAAGAAAATATACAAGCTGGAAAAATCTTTTTCCCTCTTTCCTCTCCATTTTTTCCAACAGAGCTGTATAAATCTGTTTTATAGGCACCTGGAGGATAAGCTAGGACATTCTTCATGCCCCACTGAGAATATCTGACTGGGCATAGCTGTCAGTGTTTGGGTAGCAGAGGACTGCAGGGATGACCTGTGCAGGAGGGAGCTGGGCTGAACAACCACATCCAGACATCTCTGAAACATTGAAAGAACCCATATGTCAAAATTTCAACCAGTCAGAGGAGCACATGGCTCTTCTGCTCAGACATATCTAAGAAATGGTGGCAAGCGCTGGGAGCAGGAGACCCATGAAGAGAAAGTAGGGCAGATTTGGAGGAATGGAAGGGGAGAGGGCACATGAAGATGCTGCTGGGGGTACATGGCACTCTAAGCCCAATGCATGGCAACTTGCAAATAAGTTTGCCAGAGCAGGGGCATCCCCAAAGGAACTACTCATGGTGGATCCCAAGCCAGAGCAAAGACAAACAAGCAGCAGTAAAGAAAAGCTGTAAGAAGTACGTGTTGGCATAAAGAAACCATAAAACACTGATAAACCTCCTGTGCTGCCTGTTGCTTGCCCAAAGGGGTCATTGGGGGCTTCCTGTATCACACAGGAACAAGGGGCATGGGGACTAAGAAGAAGGGACAGGTGGTGATGGACTGAAGTTTATTCTGGAGAAAGGAGGAAAAGTGTTTCCCTAAGTGTTTGTTAATTGTTTGTCTTCCCATCTTTTCTGAGTGTCTGAGTTAATGGCTTATATTAAATGGCAAAAAAATTAAGTTCCTTGTGTAAAGACATTTTCCCTGTGAAAATACTTCATGTTTTCTCAGTATTCTGAACAAAACTTTCTAGATACAGTCATGTGAGCAAATCCTCTTCTAGTTCCCTACTTTCTAACTGAGGTTTTAAACTCAGCCCCTCTGCAGCATAGGCCAGGCTTTGGCTTGACAATCTAAACTGGTCACTGACATCCGAAGGACACTTAAGAAAAAAATACACCTATCCAGAGCATCAGCAATAAATGCTATTGTATTGCAAGTATGTTTTCCAGCTGTGCTCCAAATGACAACACACACTTAGTTTCCTGCTCCTGTTTCTCCAATGAATAAGAAAACTGACCAGCACTATGAGAATCTGCATAGCATAAGCACAGCCAGAATAGGAGTGATATTGGTGCTTCGAACAGTTAGCATTAAGCCAAAAGCAAAGGACTTTGCCAACATACTTCAATTATCTAATTTGTAGGGCTATATTTCATATATGTTTTAGATTGATGTAATTAGTGTTAATTAACATATCTTTATGTATTATGAGAGAAAGCAGATACCCATAAAGATTTTTATATTGAGCCATATGGCAGCCTGCAATACACTAGCCAAAAAAAGTATAATGAGGCATATAAAGAAGTCTGCTGCACAACACTCCTTGGTAATTATGAAAAATGAATGTCAGAGTTTGCACAATACAAGAGATACCATCCTGTTCTTGTCGTACCCAGTCTGGCTATGGGAGCTGGAATCTGGTTATGATTATGGAAAATGCAGAATCTATAGTACTAAGGCTGATCTGAGTCAGTTCACATCTCTAGATTTTCCTTGTCCCCACAAAAGAGAGTAGATGGAAGTGCTTCCTCTAAGGTTAGATAGACTCCAGATGGAAGACATGTTTTGAACTCTTCCCTAGGAAAAGAATATAGGAAGTTATTTCTTATGATCTTTCTTGTGGAGTTTCAAAGGTCTTGTATTGTTTGCTGTTACCCAGTTGTTTAAGATGCTGACCTTGAGATCTTGCCTGGTCCACTCCTAACACTATCTTGCTAAAACAGGGACAAATGGAGATTGATCACCTCCTTCACACCAATCTCCACCTCTATCCATGACCTGTCACCTATCACAGGTGAGGGAGAAGCCCAAAGCATTAAGTTGTGGGAAAAGCCAAAGGGGCTGGGGAACAGCAGACGCATACTCACAGGTTACATGAGTGACAAGCAAAACAGTAAGGACAGCAATAAGGTACCCTTATCTCACATGGTAAATGTCTACTCAACCAATCCCAGGAAGAGTCACTTCTGGACAGGAGAAAAAAGGCCTACTAGTTTTAGTAGTGCCTTCCTTTAATTTCATTGCATTGCAAGCAGAATTCAGTGACCCAATTTGCAAGAATGAGACAAGGTGTCCAAAAATACCACAGAAACCAGCAAACATTTCCACAAGAAAATTTCTAATTTTCTCATCCCAGTGTTCAAAGAAGCACAGCTCTTACATGGAGTTAATGCCTTTCACATAGCTATATCCTCATTTTCAGATTGTTTTAAGGCCAATTTCAAAGATAAGGGAGAGGGAAAAGACCTTAGAATAGCATAGGAAAAAATGGAGAGTAGAAACTTTACAAGGACAAAAGGTTCCAATTAACCATCTTTATTACTGCTCTACAGATACAAGCTTCAAGCGGATGTGGGAGAGATGAAGAAGCAGATTAATTTTTTCCTCAAAATTTTGGCGAGAGGAATGTGTCATGAAAAACAGTAGAACCAGAAAACCCAAGATACTCAAACAAATGCAATCCTCTTCCCGCCACTTGCCTTAATTACCGAACATCTCTACTCTTCAGACTCAGCACTGGGTTGAAAGCCAGAGACTAGACCTTGGCATTTTGGCAACCTGGGTGAGTCCCAGCACCATCAGGGAAAAGGCTGTTCTTTACAGACTCCATTATCCTGGCCCCAAAGAGAGATGAATGTGCCTTACAAGACTGCCGTGACTAATAAATCCTGGCAGAAAAGCTTTGCAGAGCTGGGATATTTCTTCTGAAAGAGCTGGTGGCTCTTTTTATCTATGTCATACTGACATCTGGTGGGAACGGGAGCGAATTGTCCTACGTGAGCGGGCTTGGGCTGCTCCTGCGGCAATGCGGTGCAGCCTGACGCGCCAACAGGTTACGCGAGGAGCAGAAGGTGGGAGTTATTCCTAATTAGGCTTCTTTTCAGCAGTGTGAAGACCTGAAAACGTAGTTTCCTTAGACTAATCTATGAAAGATTTTTTTTTAATCTTTTTTTTTTATTTGTGACAAATAGGAATAGCTAGAAATGTAATGTGCATGGCTGACACAGGATGTGTGGTTATTACTCAAATGTATTTTTTCTTGATATTTTATTATAAATAATATTTTTATTATGAACCAATGTCAAAGTATAAATACTTTCCCACTACCACCACCCCAAGCTGATGCGCCCACCTTTGCAAAAATCAAAGATTGGAAAAAAGCTTATCGAAGGGCCTTCCTACCTTGTCAGGGCTGGTTCAGGTGTGTAAACAGAATTAAATTGCCATACAGATAAACAGTATCTGTTTTTTATATCGTATACAAAATATAATCACAAAAATTCACAATATTTTAAAGTATTCTCTTCTGGAAGAGAAAGCACTCAAGTTAAGACAACACTATACAGTGAGTGTCTGAGCTCTTTAGCAGCTACTTCAATTATCTCATTTACATGTCTTAGGACAATGTTTTTTAGGTAGGTAATTAGTGGTCAGAAAGACCAGAACTTGGAGAAGTCAACATTTTTGGGGAGAAGGGAGCTCTCAGCACTTACAGAGCAAACTCTTATGCAACTGAGTGTAAATGCAGTAAAAATCAGAGATATAATCTTCTCAATAAACATCATCACAGTAGCTTTCCTGGGTTGGAAGCCCTTGGTTTTAACTTGTTTGACAGTAGGATGCCCACTGTCAGTATCACAGACACTTCCCCGTCTTGAGCAAATTGCCAACAGCAGATCATAACAGGTATATCAGGTTCCTCACTTGACCTGATACCAACAACATCTCCAGTTTTGCTAGACCTCAACTCAGCTAGCCTCAAAAGAAAAACAAAAGCTCTGCCCTCTTCAAAAGCAAAGACTGTATGTGACCAGTTGTCCCATATGTTTGCTACTAGAACTGATACTATTGCTGGCCTGGGATTTTTATGAGACAGTTAATAGTCTGGCCCTCTTGTCCTCTGCTACAACTGCATTTTTATGAGGTTCTGTATCAACATATTGACAGCTCATTTGGCTTAAACAAAATCTTTCTCCACAAATCACAGCGTATAACAAAATGATAGCTGGAAAATATTCTGGAGAGTACAGAAATTAAATCTTCCCTTATAACATTACCTTCATCAAAGGAAAAGAACTAAGTAGTTTCATTATTTGAATGAGAGACTAAGGTGGGTGACTCCATACATCAGCATGCAAATAGCCTGTTTCCTACACCATTTTTCACTGAGAATGTTTTAAAATGCGAAGTCCTTCGTAACCTTCATCATTAGTCATTTCACTGACTACAACAGCTATCTTTCACTTTATGTTCAGATCTGATTCACTCAGTAATATAAATATCTGCAAACTATGCATCACACACGACTAGCAATCCTTTGAAATTTCATCAGCATACTTTGCACAGGCTTGGAGAAACTGTCAGACTGAGGGACCCTCTCTCACAGATCACAGAGTTACCCCTGCACAAGTTCAAGCCCAGTGCTCTGCAGCTTTCAGCTGCCCTACATTTACAATATATGATTGTCCTCTCAATGCAGACCCTCCTTGCTTTAAACCTGTAGTGATCTATGCAAGTGGCTAATGATTTATTAATTTCTTACCATGGCTAAAAAAACAATGTTATGTACTTTGCAAATCAAAGTTCCTCAATTTTTTAGCTGTTCTCTAAATAAAGTTAATAAAAATGCTCAAGGCTGAAGCTAGAGATAACACTACCTCACATTTATTCTTTAATGGCAATGGCTCTACAAGATAAAGCTATACTTTTATATGCTGGCCCCAACAAAGACCCCAAGTATTACTTAAAAAAAAAAAAATTACTTACATTCACCTTTTAGAGTGATCTGGTGACATCTGGCCTGCCACAGTAAAGAATTTATAAAGTAGAGCAAGCACATGACCTTGACAGTCATGAAACACCATTACCCAAATGAATAACTGGATGGATGTGGGTTACTGACCACCTTCTAGTCAGGTGGCTTCACTCTAAACAAGTGATTAGAAGTTACACTAGGGTTCTTCTCTCATAGCTTCACATTTACAGGAGCTGAAGCAAATCACAGACCACCATCACATATTTATTTCCCTGTAACAGTTGCAGCTGTCCAGCCATTGTTTAGGTAGCCTACTTGGTCTTTTCACCTAGTAACCTTTTTCCTCTTGCATAAGAATGTAGCCAACCACATAATCTAAATATGCTAAACAGATATTAGTTTCAATCTACCATTTGCAGTCTACCCTCCCCCCCCCAAAAAAAAACCCAACTTTTTAACTCATTTGCCTATTTTGTACTCAAATAGAAAAAAAAACCCACTATTGAATATTTCCCCCCTTGTATGCAGAAATAACAATCTGTCAAGCTTTTAGATATCTAGAAATCCTTTCTACTAAAAAAGCTTTTATATTTATAAAGTACTTTTGTTGTATTGTTGTGAAAATCTTTGGGATGTAAAAAGTCTAAAATCTAACATACACTCTGTTCTCTCTAATTGGACTTAGAAGAGGTGAGCAGTTTGTAGACAGGGGATCTAGGATATTTCACACACTGTTAGTCTCAAGAAGTTGCTTAGACTAGTTTTAAATTACTTAACTCAGCTACATCCCTTGAAATCTTTCAATGAAAAGCTTCCCTGCTATCTGTCCTAAACCTTCCTCTTCATTTCATACAGTTATATCTAATTACACAATAATTTTCTTCCTAGTCTGATACTTATGTTGTTTAAAAATATGCTAAAATGCTTTTAGACTAGACATGTAACATAATACAAAGCAGTATCTCTCTGATAAGGGGAGAAAAAAGTGTTGCATAACATTTCAGTTCCCATGACTTTAGAGCTGAGATAAAGTCCATGAGAGAAAAATCAAGGCTGAATAAAGAAACCGTGCAAGGCAGAGATGGGATGCTAGCCTTTATGCTCTTTGGAATTCTGCCCTGCAGCCCAAATAAGAAAACGATATTAATCTCATGACTTATGCCCTCTGCTTTTTCCCTGGGGACACCTCTTTCAGCACTTAGAATCGTAGAAAGATTCAGATTAGATGGGATTTCTGGTCCACACTACTCCTCAGGGCATGACCAACTTCACAGTGAGATCAGATTGCTCCAGGAACAATCCAAAAGAGTTTTCAAAATCTCTGAGGATGGAGATATCACAACACTCTAGGCACCTGTTCCAGTACTGAACCACTCTCCTTCATGGGATACTCCTTCCCAGTTCCAGCATTTCCTTCTTCAACAAAGACTCATGAGATGTGTGGTAAGTCTGGGTTGCCGGAGCCCACTTTTACGGC
>VXBZ01002716.1:279-15707 GCA_013399135.1 Heliornis fulica
GAAGAACTATGGATGTCTCTGCCTGAATGGTCTTACAGAAATGCCTCTGATGTGGCCCTCCCTAACATCCTTCTCTCTAAACTGGAGAGCGATGGATTTTATGGATGGACCCTTTGCTGGGGAAAGAATTGACTGGATAGCCGTACCTAGAGTGTAATTGTCAGTGGCCCAGTGTCTGGATGATGATCAGCAACAAGTGGTGTTCCTCAAGGGTTGAAATTGGGACCAATACTGTTTAATATCTTCATCAACACCATTGTGTCATTGAGTCATTCTAAGCAAATTTGCAGATGACACCAAGCTGAGTGGTGTGACTGACACAGTCTGAGGGACAGGATTCTATTCAGAGGAACCTGGACAAGCTTGAGAGGCAGGCCTATGTGAACCTCATAAGGTTCAACAAGGCCAAGAGCAAGGTTCTGCACCTGGGTTGGGGTAACTCCTTGTATCAGTGGAAGCTTAGAGCTTTATGTTTAAATGAAGGAAAATTACCTGGTAAAACACCACTCTGTGGCCAGTTTCTAATGGTACAAAATGGTCCATAGGAACCTCCGAGCCATGTGTTGGTTCCCTGAGTGTTGTGTTCGTAGGCTGCTCAGTCTCTCTGTGTCATTTGGTTTGGTCTTTGTGGAACCCTTCAGCCAGCCAAGAAGAAACCTCAGATCCTGATCTGCAGTGGAATATGGAGTGGATTGAATGCAGGACACACTAACTATGTTGGGAAAAAAACACCTTTCCCCTTTCCATGCTTCTGTATTTTTTCACCGTGCTTTTTTTCTTCCATAATCCTAATTTTCTTTTAGTGAGTTTTGATGTAGTATTTCAGAATTGTAGTCACTAAAAGAATACTGACAGCAATTTTTGGACTCCCAGATATTTTAAAGATTTAAAGCAATACGCTTGTCTGAAATTGACAGAAGTTGAAAACCTTAAGAATAAAGTGATCATTTGAACTAATTTCCTATTAGCAAGAACAAAATCTGTGTCTTGGTAATATTGAAAATATTTAAATTATTTAAAATGTTTTTAAAAGAGATTCATTAGGCTCTTAATATCTCATTACATGAAAAGTTTACAAATGGTAAACAAAAATGTAGCTACATAACAATTCTAAATTGTTGATGCTAAAGATGATGACAGTATAAATAGACTACAAGCAAATTTACGCTTACCCATCTATTTAATTAAGTTCTTGAACAATCTTCCAATGGGAATAAAGTGTGCCAGGAGGCCTGGTGGTGTTATGCTAGAGCTCATGCAGTTTGTGAAAGTGATCCTGTTATGCTAATTGCTTTTCAGAATGAGGGACCGGACTCAAAAACCTGTGAAGTTACTTTCCATCCCAGTTTTGATTCAGAACATTAATTAAAACTGACCCTTCCTGTGTTTATAGTTTTGATTGTAAAAAGTGTGCTGCAAAAATGTTGTTTAGTCTTTTCTAGAGTGTTTGTACCTCTCTGAATTACTAAACCAATTGTAAACTACTCAGATCTATCCATCAGCTCTCTGTACACAATGAGTCGAATGCACTTTTATTGACAATGACTACTTTGTGCTTTCAGCTTTCATTTAAATGGGAGACCAAATTGCAGGGTAGGAGGTTGACAATTACCATTCAACTTCTTGGTGATTATTTTTAATAAAAGAAATGTTGGAGTCCTAGATGCAGTGCAATTTTAATGAAATAATGAGGTTCCTGACTACAGCAGACTGAGCTTTGTCTGATTTCTGCAGTGATGAATTGACCATGTCAAACTTTGCAGTCTAGCGTAGTGAAATATTTTACTATGAAAGTTTAATTTTCATTCTTTATTTATGAAAGCAGTAGTACTGTCACAACGTGTTATCGTACAAGTGCCATTTTGTGTGATTTATTTTAATGAGTGTCACTCGTTGATACGTTTAGTGATTTTTGACCCATATTTAATGCCAAAATCTCTAAGTGTTCTGAAATATAATGAGTCTGCCATTATTATTTTTTCTTAAGTCTACACATAACTTGTTTGCAGCTGTATCTCATCTCAAAAGCTGCAGTGGTAGTCTGTTAGATACAGTAGGGCATAAGAGTTTTACCCTGCTTATTCTGAAATCTTTCTGGAGAGACCTCACATGTAGTAAAACAAGTATAAAATTGTTTAAAATGCTCGTTCTTTGAGTAGCTTTTATGAATAGTCTATGAAAATGCCTGTTCTCTAAGAAGCTACTAATTCATGCTCATTTGGGACTGAACTATAGGTAGCATATTGCTTCTTTACACCATTTAGAGGGGTATCACCTGTTTAATTAAGAAAATTAAAGGTGTTTTATATGTGTATTAAAAGGTGTAATAAACATAAAGGTGTAATAACTCAAGGCTGAGTTAGATTAAACTGAGAATTTGGTCTTAGAGAGAAGTTTAGGATCATACAGTAAAATATTTCAAGTCAGTGGTAATAAAAAGGAAGACTAGAAGTTATGTCACAGATGACATATGCACACTACATTTTGTTTATTTCAGTATAATTTTTTTCATTTAGCAATGATAAAAACACTAAAAATTATCAGTAAAATCCCTGAAAGGTTTTTCACTTTTGTAGTTAAGCTAACACTGTGATATAGTGTTAATATGATATTTAATGTGCACTATTAAAATACGAACAGACACGTTGCTGTACTAGAGAGTGTTATGGTTTTCTCCCAGCAAAGAGCTGAGCACCATACAGCCACTCTCTCTAGGGAGGAGGAGGGGAAGGGAAAGAAAACCAAAAGCAAATCCCAGATGATGGCATGAGGACAGTTTACTGGGATAGCAGAGGAGAGGACTTTGGATTTCAATGGAAACATGCAGTTTCAACCCACCACACTGCAAGAATGTATCTCCTGAGGTCAACATTATTTAATTATTTTGGGCAGTAAGCTGCTGTGTATGTTTTCTGAGAAGGTTTTCAAAACATAAATTCAGCATTAATTTGATAGTTTATGTATATTTTATAATCAGACGATCGGATTCCTTGCTTGCCTGCATGCTCCCTTTGCCCTTCTTTCTTACTTCTACTTTTACTTTCTTGAAAGCTTCATCTTGCCGTTTTGTATCTTCACACTGAATACAAAGCTAAAGATAAAGCATTACTACAATTCATTATTTCATATATATGCATTATGCATAAATTATGGCTGTTATGCTAATAAACTGAGTTTTCTGCTTACAGCTCTCAAGTTTTGAACAGTAGTTTTCCCAGACCCTTAAGATTCTTGCCATCGTTAAAATTCCATCTCTTAAAAAAAAGGGCAACATAAACATGTGTAACTTAAAACATTTAGTAACAAAAACAAAATAGAAAAAAGCTGAGATCAAACAAATTAGTCTGAATGAGAACCCCACAAGAGGTGTATGGACATCGGTTCGTCATTACTGACTGTACTGCTGTATAGTTCGGTTCTGACCCAAGAAGACAGACTCTATTCAAACTTCTGCCTCAGTGCTAAAAGAAAGAAAGAAAAAAAAATATTTTAAGTCATAATTTGAAACTGAAATATGCAGTGAAGTAAACTGTAATGCCAAGCAGCAGTCACATTCAGCCTATTACTGTGACAAAATATCTCTTCTGATATATAAAAGACAGTTATGGTACAGACTCTTATTGTCACCTGAGAAGTATGCAGTTCTATGGTTTGAGATGTCTGTGACTCACAGAAACCTTCAGAACCTTGATGATACTTAATAAGTATAATTTGGTAGTATAATAGCTGTGTTGCCTTTGCAGGGAATTAAGCTGATGGTTCTTAGGAATTGCATGCCTTTGTCTAAAAAAATAAACTGTCCATAATAATATAAATCAATACTGAATGCAACAGGGATTTTCACAAATGCAAACCTGACAGTTCCTCACAGCCAACCAGGAAATAGAATATGATGTATAATATAGCTGTCTTGACTTTATAAAAATTGTTGCAGAATAGTTCTGAAACACTCCTATATTTTTTGAACATCTGCTTGATAATGCTAAAATGTTCGATGTTCTTGCCATGTTTGTTCTGCCTCCTTCCATTGTGTGAAATCCTGAATTTGAGCATCCCTTAGTTTTCTTGGTTTTGACATGGAATGAATATGTAGTCTGCAGAGATAACAAATAAGAATTTTTTTTCAGCTTCAACAAACTGTGCAACCTATCTTAATGAATTATGAAGGAAAAATGTTATCACTGTAGATAATGTTTGTACCTCAGAGTTCGTAATTCCCCAAGAGAGTTATCATGTCATGCAGTTTCAATTAGCAGATGAGGACAAAAGGCTTAACTGACTTTTGTATGGCTGGGACTGCTGACTTCTGACTTTCTTGAAACTCAGATGATAGGTTTGCAAAATGTTCTTTATAACACTTTTTTAAATACTTTTTTACTTTTAAGATTTGCTGAACATTGTCTTTTCAAATTAAAAATCCAATCTGATGTGGCCAGCGGTGGACCAACATTTTCATAATCAGCACAGAACTTTGTTTCATACTTCACTATTACAGCACAGTCTGTCAAAATACCTTATTTTACAGTGTTATCATTATTATGTAATTTTTAATGGTTTATATTTGTAAAATAAAGCAACAGAATAGAAGGGAAGCAAGCAGGAAAAAAAGTGGTATTGGGTAAGAATAAAAGGGCAAAACACAGAGTAGGTACCAGTATTGGTTTTACTGAAAATACTGGTACTACTCACAGATATTTGCCTTCAAAATGTGACACAAAGTATTCCTTGTAATACCACATGCTGTGAGTATTAACAAACTAATTCTGAAAAATTTATTTTTGAAGCAATAATTCTTTTAACTAACAATTCGGCCTTGCTTTCAGCTAGGAGTAACTTTTTTAAATTTTGACCTCAAGGCAGATCAGATTCTTAGCCTGCAGATGTCTTTGTGCAGGGCCTACCAGACATGTACTCTCTGTGTAGCTGGTTCACGCTGTCTGGAGTCTAGATGCCCACCAAAGCCTTGGCTGGACAGGGGAGAGAAGATACAGCAAAAGGCTCATGGATTCGTGTAAGGACGGGGAGCAATTACTGTCACAGACAAAACAGACTTAACTACCAATAAAATTAATCTAATTTACTACCCAATCAAAACAAGGTAGAGAGAATGAGAAAACCATATCTTTGAACACGTCCCAACTCCCCTCCCAACACCTCTCCCTTCACAAGCTCAACTTTATTCTCTCCTTCATGAGCTCAACTTTACTCCTGAGTTCTCTCGCTCCTCCCACAAGTGCCTTGGGCAGATGAGGCATAGGGGTTGAGGGTCAGTTCATCCTTGCTGTTACTTCCTCCTCAGGGGGAGGTCTCTTTGCACTCTTCCCTTGCTCCAGTGTCACATCTGTCTCACAAGAGATAGTCCTCCACCAACTTCCTGAACAGGAGTCCTTCTCTTGGGCTGCAGTTCTTCACATAACTGCCCCAAGCTTGGGTCCCTTCCATGGTGTGCAGACCTTCAGGAACAGACTGCTCCAGCATGGGTCCCTCATGAGGTCACAGGTCCTGCCAGCAAACCTGCTCCAGGGTGGGCTGCTCCTCCACAGGGTCACAAGTCTTGCCAGGACCCTGTTGCAGCACAGGATCTCCTCAGGGTTACAGCCTCCTTCAGGTGTCTCTACCTGGCCTGATACAGTCCTCCATGGGCTGCAGGTGAAATCGCTACTCCCCATTGTCTCCCATGGGCTGCAGGGGGACAATCTGCTTCACCAGGGTCTTCTCCATGGGCTGCAGGGTAATCTCCAGCCCAAGTGACACAACAGCAGCAGGAAACCCCATCTGATAGAGCCAGAGAAAGTCTTGCAGAACCACATGACAGTGCCCTGCCTCCCACATTGTAGGCACTCACAACATTGAGCTGCAATTTGCTAGTCAATTCCTGAATATACAGCAAAATCATCGCTTCTAAATGTTGCATGTCTATGTTTTATAGCTTTGTAAATGTGAATGCTTTAAATATTGAATTTCAGTTACTCAGTTTCAGTATTTCTTCTTCATTATTTTCATTAGCACCAGTATTGATATGTTCTGTGTTTTATCAATGACACTTTAATTTTCTTCCTTTTTTTTTCCTTTCTGCTCAGTTTATTTGTTGATGTCTTCCATTCAACCTATATTGTGTTTATTCTACTTATGCAGCCTCATATCTTCTTGTCTTTTCTTTTTCAGAGTTGCCCAGTCTCTACTTGTTTATATAGATAATATAAGTGTATTATCTTAAATTTGTAGGAGCTCTGGTCATTGAAATCATAACATTATTTCCTACATAACAATATAACTTAAGAGATCATGAACCCCTTTATATGTGGTTTATATTCCATTCACACAATTACTAAATTTTTATTGTGCTGTTGTTCCTAACTGTTGCCTTGAAGCTTTTCTTCGCAACAGTCCATAGTGACACGCTTCCATTATTTTAGGCAGCTTTTGAATTTTATACTTGTGGTAAGAAAATAAAAGGGTAGATGGCTTTTTTTTCGAGTCATAAAATACAGTCATACTTTAAAAAAGAGATTATAAATATTGATGGGTAAGTTTTGCTTTTGTTAGTTATCACAATGTTATTTGAAACACACAACGCTCTTTTAGCTCTGTTAGAGTGTGTTAATTAGGGATTTGGGCATGAAGTCAAAATCACTAGTCATAAAAACTACCTCAGTTAATAAATATGGAAATCTCTTAAGCCACATGGCTTTCATATCCTATGAATTGCTACATTAGCATCATTTTAGAATGGAATTAAGACATTGCTTTTAAAGGTAGGAATATGAGGAAACACCATTAGATTTCTCTAAGAATTGTACATCTATATAAGTTAAATGTAATTCATGCATTTTAGAATTATAGTGATAAAGCAGAAAATTGCTTTGTTGTAGCCTGTTGTGCAAAAACAGCGTTACTAGTATATAGCCCTGCAAACATGAAAAATAAACTTAAGCTATCGGGGTGACACAGTGGTGCCAAAATCTGCTTTCGCCAAGTGCAAGTCAGCAGCATAAACTTCAATTCAATGAAGAGCCAGTTTTGAATAACACCGCTTCATAAACTGGAGCACATTAAAATAAGGGAGTAATTTGCATTACCTCAATGATCTGTTATGCTAATATCACAACTGCCTTATGTCGAGTCTAATACTTAATGCCTCTTGCAAATTATAAATTACAGTAGGTAAATCTTTACTTTCATCTTTTGTAAGGAGGTAAAAGAGAAGGGGATAAATCTTTGTGGAAGCAATAGAGTGTTGTGAAGGAACAGCTTTTCATAGGGTGTGAAGTAAGACCTCTGGTCTCCCAGGGATGACTAGAATATGGGTAACCCACCTCTAATCTTGAAATTGAAGCTGAGGTAGTTACCTCTCAAATAAAAGAATGCATACTAGATTTGTTTGGTTCAAGCCAGTAGCCCAACCAAAACAGTTTGCAAATTAGGACTCTAATGTAGGCTTCTATTTATAATTAGAATCATAGAATGATTAGAGTTGGAAGGGACTCCCAGAGGTCATCTAGTCCAACCCCCCTGCAAGAAGCAGGGACACCCCCAACTATATCAGGTTGCTCAGGGCCTCATCCAACCTGGCCTTGAACTTCTCCAGGGATGGGGCATCCACCACCTGTTCCAGTGCTCCACCACTCTCACAGTAAAGAACTAATATCTAATATCCAATCTAAATCTCCCTCCCTCTATTTTAAAACCATTCCCCCTTGTCCTGTCACAACAGGCCCTACTAAACAGCCTCTCCCCATCTTTTTTGTAGGCCTCCTTGAGGTACTGGAAGACCACTATAAGGTCTCCCCAGAGCTTCCTCTTCTCCAGACTCAACAGCCCCAACTCTTTCAGCCTGTCCTCGTAGGAAAGGTGCTCCAGCCCCCTTATCATCTTTGTGGCCCTCCTCTGGACCCTCTCCAACTGGTCCATGTCCTTCTTATGTTGGGGGTTCCAGAACTGGACACAGTACTCCAGGTGAGGTCTCACGAGGGCAGAGTAGAGGGGGAGAATCCCCTCCCTCGACCTGCTGGCCACGCTTCTTTTGATGCAGCCCAGGATGCGGTTGGCCTTCTGGGCCGCAAGAGCACACTGTCGGCTCATGTGGAGTCTCTCATCCACCAACACCCCCAAGTCCTTCTCCTTAGGGCTGCTCTGGAGCCACTCTCCGCCCAGTCTGTAGTTGTGCCTGGGATTGCCTCGACCCAGATGCAGGACCTTGCACTTGGCCTGGTTGAACCTCATGAGGTTGGCATGGTCCCACCTCTCCAGCCTGTCAAGGTCCCTCTGGATGGCATCCCTCCCCTCCAGCATGTCGACAGGGTCCAGTTGCCTCAGTCTCATATATTTCAGTTCCAAGCTTTTTGTGGACTTTTCTGTAAAAGTATCTAGCTGCATCCTTGAAAGCAAATCTCCCTTCTCTAGGCTGGGTATTGCAGTGCTATCATCTAACAATGACAGAAGCAGAGGACCAAGCCTCACCTTTGTCAAAAAGCTAGGGAAGTAAGTTTTGGCACATATTGTTTCAGTGATGCATCCAGGATTTGCAGGAAGCATCACAAAACTGAGAACTAGCCTCTCTGAAACATAAACACTTGAAGCTTCCTCCACTGTGGCAGCTTTTCTTTGGTGGCATGCTGACTGCAGTGCTGTTGCTTCTCTGAGGACCTCATCCTGTCCTTTTCTTTCTGGTTTCCTGTACCAACCTCTCGTAACGTGTCTCTCAGTTCTTTCAGTGAGTTGCAGTTTCTTGGTCCTCTTCCTTTCCTCCTCGGGTAGTGAACTTGCCTTGTTCTGCTGCTTTCCTGCCTGCACGCAACTTAGAAATTCCCTCTCAAGGTGTATGGGACAGTGATTCCCTACCTAAGCCCAACCACCTTCTGTGGTTTTCTCTGGCTAAGCTAAATGCAACACCAGATCAACAGTTGGGAGTTATTTAATACTTTCCCCTAGTTGATACTGTGAGCAGTCCTGAGAGGAAAAAAAGCCACTTTCTTCTCCAAGCGCTGACCCTTGAATTGACACATCTCATTGTTTGCAACTGTATGAATATGTAGCTATTATGTATGTGGGTGGACTCATCAGTTGCCACTGAATGCTAAGATATTTCTCTATCTTTGCAAAGCACAGCTGAAGGTTTTGTAGATTGCTACTTGTAGTTGCTTTAGTTCTTAATTGCTTAAACTCGAAATAATAGTGTGTAACATTTTTCATGAATGAAGGACATGTTATTACATTGCCACGTATCCTCCTAGGAGCAGTATAGTAGAATTACCTTGGTTTCTGGGCTGAGAAACAGTACAAACTCATACACCATAACTAGCAGTCTTGTACTCCTAAACACACTATAGAAACAACATCTCTTCTGCACAAGTAAAAATGGTGGTGTCTCTTGTTAGCTACGTTTCAGATAGCTACAGCATATATAGAGGTTAACAGCACTTACCATGTGATTGTGGGTGTAGTAAAACCATGCACAAGCTTCATTCGTTTCTAATGACTGGAAAGTCTTTTGGGACAACTATATTGACTGATTTGAGTGCTATATTTTTTTTTCCTGATCTTGGATATGAAAAAAAAAATAAAAAAAGAGTACAACTGACCTGAAGCAGACATTTTTCTTTTCTATAGCCCTAAACCACTACTAGTAAACCGCTATCAAGAAGTAGGTTGTCTCAAGGTAAAATACTACAGACTGTACTTACTCAGTTGTTAATGAAGATTAAAAATTTATTAAATGTCTGTCTGCGTACCTGCCTTTTAAAATCGTTGACAGGATAAAAGTTTATTTTTTGATTTCATTTTGCATTATAAAAATAATTCTGGTTATTGGGAAAATCTGTGTTTGAACTTCTGTAAATGAAATGAGCCTTGAAATGCCACAGATTGTGTCTAAACCGGAGAGTAGGTGCATCATTCCAAACTTGGTGTCCAAGTGTTCTCTACAGCTGCTTATTATCTGGAACAAAACTGGATGTAAAATAATTCACTTTTTCCTTTGTTTTGGAAGGAACTGCATGAACATGCACTATAAGAGGACATGCACTATAAGGCTCTGTCCAGCCCATATGCTAAATCATTGGGAAAACAGGTCTAGGGTGTGCTGTCATATGTTTAATTTTCCTCTGCTATTCTCTTAAAATGAAGATATATAAATTAATTTCTGTGATACTGCATTCTATTTGAGTATGCTATGTCTATCAGTCAGTGAAAGCAGTCAGTTACTCTCTGTGGAACAGAAAATTTACAGAACTCATACCTGTAAGACCTGACTGATTCACTAAAATACAAAATGTATTTTACACTAATTTTTAAAATTTTTCAGTGTCCATTTGCACTGGCATTTCATTAGTCAAAATTTGAAGATAATTCCCTTGTATGGATAACATTGGTAACAAAAATTGCATTCCTTGATGAAGACAACAAATTGAGAGGCATATGAGAATGCATAATAGTTACTTAAAATATTCTCAGCCTTGCTAAAGCAAACCCAGCATTTTCCTTTTATTTCAGTATTAGGTTCAAAGCATTCTGTTTTCACAAAAGGCTGTTTTGCTAGAAATTCACTGTGGCAGAAAACAGCATTATGCATTTGAGCAGATGCACTGGCTCACTGCATTAAAGATGGACACCTGGGGTCCTGTATTAGACTTGCAGAGAATATGGAAATATTGCAGATGAAAACAGATAGGTAGAAAGTAGGTGGGTGTGCATTTTCTAATTCTCTAATTAAGAAACTTTTGGTCAGACGAGTATGTGGCCCTTTACATTCACTTGAGTTTCTGGGTAAAGCATAGAGATTCTTTCAGATTCAATGCATAGGTCTGCAGGGACCTGAAAAGGGAAATTTTACCTTGGAGGTCTTCCTGAAGATCTGTGGGGTCTGTGCTTCTGATGTCAAGCATCTATGAGGAAGGAATTTGATTCATTTATCCATTTTTATCTAATAATTTTGATGTTATATTTCAATATCTTTTGCCTTGTCTTAACTTAAAGGTTATTCATTACCACAGTCATCATCATATCAATCATATCATTTTTTATGCTGTTGTTTCTGAATATTGGCAGTCATTTTAAAGTAATAATTATGGCTGCTCTTGTTTGATGCCTCGCACTTCAAACAAACTTGTGGTATTTTTCTGTGAGGATTGCTTTTCATTTTTTTTTTTCAAATCTTTTATCCTGCTATGTGATTTAAAGCAAACACTCTGTCAAAATCAAGACAGAGTGTACATGCTGATCATCTGATGGTCTGAATAATTTGCCTTACAAGCTAAAACTAAATTAACAAAGATCTTTGGGTTATGCCAAAGTGAAGTCCCCTGAGCCAGTTTCAGATATGTTGGGCTAATTCCTAAAAACACTTGTAGTGGAAAAATTAGGAGACACTGCAGATGCACAAGGTCATGTTTCAAGACTCCCAAGTTTGCACGCTTTCTCTGACATGTCCCAGACTGGTAAAAGACAGCTGCTGCTTGTTGTAACATCCAGTCAGGGTACCTGTGCCGTGGACTTTGCCCGAGTTGGAGCCAATAAGCAACATAGAACTGTTCTGCTTAGGGACCTCTCTTCCACCTATTGCATCTTCCAAAAACATTTGATAAAACATATCCTTTTCCTTGAAAAACCCACAACCCTCTTCTCCTACCAAGTGACTACTCTGATTCTACTGCAGTAAATGTGCCTGAGGGCTAAACGAAGTATGATGAGTTTCTTTCACATGGAGTGAAAACTTTGTGGTGTGCAATTTGATGCATCTTTCTCATGCAGCTGGGAAAACAAGAGGATAAGCTCCCCAAAATGTATTTAAAATCACTAGTGTTGATTACTTCAGGTTTGGTTTGGTTTGTTTTTCTTGGTGGTGGGTNGCTAAATTGAAATATCAGCAAAAATTAATGTGGAGAAATTATACGCAGTCATGGAAAAGCAGTATCATTTGTCAATACATGATGAACTGTATTTATTCTAAGCTCAAGGTCTTTACAGTATTTAAATTTAAATGGCTGTAGTGAATGCAGTGAAATACCTACTGTCTTCTTTTTAGTAATAATAGCCTCAATAATCTCTTTATTAGACCTTTTTTGTTTCTGTCTTTGGTCTGTTAGTAGTTAATATTGCAAAGTCCGCACTGAGTGGGAAGACTCTTAGACTTACTAACTAGACCATGCATAGAAATTACCTAAACCCTGAGAACAGACTTTATTAAATTATATTGAACATTGCATAAACAAACACAGAGTATAGATACTGCACCACTGCCCCCAGCCCCCTGATATTTTCTAAGTACGGAGTGTTTCTTGTACCAAAGAGGCTTTTATTGCTTGCTTTTGGTTTACCATATGGTCTACCAGTTTAAATGAGAATACTTGATTGGAAATTTACAACTACTTTGTTGGTCTTGATGGTAGTCATTGAGTACACCCCTTCAGTAAATTATACTTCTCTGGAAATTACCACAGTGAGTATTATGACCTTAAATGTGTTCGTGTGTTCTTTCAGAAGTATGTTAAACAAAATGAAAGAAGCTTCTGAGTCTCTGGAACTCATTTGCACATCATTTTGTAAACCCCATCAGTTTATAGTCCAAAGTGTACTGTAGTAAATATATATAAAGTAGCTTGTGAGATTGCACCCATCCTTTGTCCCTTTTCAGTGAAATAAAACAAAGCTAATCAAACTGATACAGACTAGTCTCACAAAGTCTGGTACTGTTCAAAATAGCTCCTACAAAGTCATGATTTTTGGCAGTGAAAGTGCTTCAACAGCCATGGTAGTAGAGGTTTCCAAGAAGTCTCAAGAGTTTTGTGCATTGCATCACCATGATCCCATAATGCACTTTCTAGGATTCCAGAAAATATTCGGTGAAGAAATTTTGTTCAAACCAGATGTTTGTCCAGTTGCTGATAGTTAAATTTATCACGGCTTAGTTGTCATTCATTTTCACCTCCAGATCACTCAGTGCTTTACCCACAATCTCCAGGGCAAAAGGATGTAGAGGGAATTGACAAGAGTTTTCACATTGGCTGAGCATTTACATCAAGGAACATAGAATTAATATTTTAAAGAATGAAGATGAAGGGAATAAAATTTGTACAAAATTAACTTTAGGAGAAAATAGTTTGCCTTTCCTTTTTTAATTGTTCATGGTGTCAACCTTTTTCTCACTTACTGATAAATATCTCTGAGAACTTAATGTCGTTTTCCACTCTTTGATTCTCTGGTCAAACTTCCTGAAAGCTTAAAAAGCAGTTGTTAACTATAAGTAAAATTAAGTAATGAAATATAATTAGTGATGTAGCATAATATTTCTGAGCAAAGCAGTGAAGGCAATAAAGCATATATTTTGAATTCTAAATATAACAAAGATTCCACGCCCTTTTCAACTTCTTTCCTTTGTTATGGTAGAAATAGTTCTGTAAAATGTTAAACCCCAGCTACTTTAAAGTGGCCTACTTACCATTGAAGCTGCTATTTGTAATGAGGTTATAAATGACAGGTGAACCATCCTTATGGAGTTACCACATCAGTGTGGTGTGGGGAAAGAACAGTTATGTCATCTGTGGGGTTACGTGATTTAGAGGAGTTCCAAAGAACCAGAGGCTTTCTTCAATTTTGCCTTCAGAGATTTATTTTCCTTTTCTGTGGAACACAGATGCTCAGGGTTCCTTCCTGTGCAATCACCAGGCTATGGTGATTGAGCTCAGAAAGGGATGAGATGCTGTTCTAAGGGTGCTGACCTGAATATGCTGTGTAGGAAGATTTGTATTTTATGCACCCCACCAGATGGAAATCACAGAGGCTTGTTCTCAATATAGCGACAACCTGTGCAAATAAGTTTATTTATGATTCACAGGTAACCAGAAGGCTTGGATATCATCAGTGCCTCTGTATCACTGGATTAGTACTGTGAGACTTCAGAGATCAAAATACCCATTTCATTCTTTCTCTGGTGTTGAGACACTAGTTTGTCTAGCAAATGAATGTATGGAGTGGGGGGAATCTTTTGTGTGCTATCTCAGTTCCTGCATAAGCATTTAGAAATTTTTAGAAATCCTGCATAGATCTTACTGGATCATTAAAAGTGTATTGAGGAGCAAAAGAACTAAATTAGGCTTTGAAATATAAAACTCGCATGCTCTAATAATTTATTAAGATGCTTGACATGTTCAAATCAGTGTCAGCGGTTCAAGTCAGCTTATAGTTTAATAAATGGTTTAATTGAATTTTGTACAAGTTTTGAAAAATCTTTTGAAAAAATCACCAATTACTTGGCAGTGCTATATTAGCAAATTGTTATTATATTTCTTTTTGGAAATATCAGCTGTGGCCTTTTGTGTGACATGTCTTTAGATTGAGAGGTGTAATTCTTTCCTTCACCTGACTTTTATAATGTATTATGCCATTAAGACACAATGAAGCATCTTTTAATGGTCCATTAACACAAGATGCACAGTGTGTAGAGAAAGAATATCTTCCAGAAATCTAACTAGTCAAAAAAGAAGTTACGAAAATTGTTCTCAAAAGTAAAACTATATGCTAGGTCTTGTTCCTGTTCCGTGACTTTTAAAATATTGGGCTTTTGTACTTTCCACATGGGTTTGGTAGGGAACTTTTAAAAATTACCTTTAAACCTAAACCTGTAGTTAGCAGTTTATTTCGCTGTGAATGAGTCCCACATTAAACAAAAGATTTGTGATAAAAAAACATAAAGGAGCTCTGAAAATTGTATCATGGACAACTGGACCCATGGGCCCATAGGCCAAGGATTCATAATTTAATTAAGTTCTGTTTACAGTGAGAGATGATGCTGTCCAGGAAAGAAAAGTGTGCAGCCAAGTGACAGAGATGCTGAAAGTTGTATTTTATAATTGAACAAAACAGTTTGTATGCTAAATGGGTTCAATTAGACCAAACTGATGGGTCACTCCACACACTGGACAAGTAAAATAGACTTTTAAAATGTCTTTTTTGTAATATGTTTTTATCAAACTGGGCATCTCACTGGAAGAGAGCACAGCTTGTCCTTCAGTAGCAATCCTTGCTAAATATTAACATTGAACAAATCAATTACATGTCCATCAAGGATGTGAAGCATTTCCCAGAGCGGGAAATTAGAAAATGAAAAATGTCAAAGATGTGAGGAAAAATCTAACTACCTTCAAGCCTAATCACTGTGCCTGAAAAGTTGAATAAAGAGGAAAACATACTGAATAAATAAAAAATATAATAACTAAGCAAATACATTTCCATATGAAGCATAATTTGAGTTGCATATGGGAAAAGCTGTGCAAAGCTCGTGGTTCTCTTGCAAATAACAGAGACATGCATTCCCTTTTTTATTCAGACTCTCTTTGAATTGCATTGTTTTTCCATTTGCTTTAAGCTTGATATCTTACATTCTAATAAATAAATAGCATCCAAGTCCCCTTTATATAGAATCATAGAATTGT
>VXBZ01002717.1:0-13766 GCA_013399135.1 Heliornis fulica
CTCCCCCACCAGCCCCCCTTTATTCTGGGCATGACATCATAGTATGGAATATCACTTTGGTTAGTTTGGGTCACCAGTCCTGGCTGTGTCCCCTCCCGGCTTCCTGGGTGCTCCCCCACCTTCTTGTTAGCAGGGCAGCATGAGAAGCTGAAAAGCTCTAGACTGCTTGGCAACAACGAAACCCACCAGTGTGTTATCAGCACTGCTCTCATGCTAACCCCCAAACACAGCTCTACACCAGCCGCTGGAAAGAAAATTAACTACCCTAGTTGAACACAGGACCTATGTCTAAAATACTGCCAAGCAGTGTGCTGAAATGTGTCCCCTCCGAGAGTCCCAACACATCACCACTGCCAGAGCCTGTCTTCCTTGTGGTGAACACAAGCCCCTCACGTCCCTCCCCACACTGGTCACTCCCTATGCCATGCTGTGGATGTGCTAACACAGGGACATTCCTTAACAAACCACTGGCAGTAATCCTGTGTAGCAAGCACTGGCAGCTGGATGGTTTCCAAGTTATCAGTTGATTACTCTCAGCACTAGCAGATCAGGGTACAAGTTAAACTAGTATTAAAAATAAAGTTCCTTTTCATTCTCCTTAAAAGTAAGTGGAAACACAAGTGTGCAGCACTCAGCTGCACACTATTCAGTGTTTATTAGCTAGCTCCTGGTCTGTGGAAGGCAGATTTCCATGTGCAGTTCACAATTTTCTTTTCTAGAGAATTGAGCAGCTGGACATATGCCTACAGCTCTTTGCACAAGACACTTCCTTCTCCTTTGAGATACTCTCCTCACAATACATCTAGCCCTGGGCAACCTGGAAGGTAAAATATAAAGACTGGGGTGAAATAAATAAAAATAAATAAATAAATAGCCAAACTATGGGTGAGATACCAAACCTACTGAAGTAAGGAAGTGATTTTAGACCACATCCTCCATTTACCCTACCAAGAGATGTCAAACTAACTTCAAGCCATTGCGCTTTCCAAAAACTACCACTTCCATATTTATAAAATGTTGCTGCATTGACTGACAACCGTTGTGATAACTCCTGGTCAACCACCACTGAAATAACTCCTTCTGCCAACAACACACTTGGCTGCAGCAAGAGTTCAGCGAAGCCGACAGGATCCTAAAACCTCTGCTTGTCACAGAATCAGGATCCCAGCGAGGGCAGATCCCCATACCACACCACACACCTTGTTGGTGATCGCATGCTTGAAATGTTTCCTCTTCAGTGATACAGCAGCTGTCTAGGAGCCATGTTCTGGAAATACTTGGAAGAGTTATTTTCTGATATGCTCGGTTTTTAGCCAAGATGTTAAGCAAACACCTTAGCTGCTGAGAAACAGGTCCCTGGGACCAGCCTGCCCTGCTGTAAGTCTGGCAGCCATCCTGCTGCGTGCCATGGTGCATGGCCAATTCCCAGACACACGGCAATCAGGGCTGCTTGTTCTGGTGGTGCATTCCCTGTTGCTGCAATGGGCAGGATCCGAGAACAGAGGGGATTTGGTGCTTGGGGGCTTGTCTCAAGATAGCCAGGAACTAGGACTAATAACAAAACTCTGTCTGGATGGAGAGATAAAGGAGAGAAAATAAATAAAAGATAGGAATTAATCTGAGGAACATTTCAACCATGATAGCTGAAATGCCACAGGTAGGGAAAGATCTTAAGGAAGGAAACGTCTCCAACACAGCAACATCTGAGTGCCTTTCATCCAGCACATTTGTAACACTGTTTATGCAGGAACTTTATATCATCTTCCCTGCTGCAGCATAATAGCTGCTTAAGCCTGACATTTTAAAATACCTCTGCCACATGGAGATGAGCAGGTGACTCAGGGAAAACATGCAGACCTCAGCTTGGCCCTTTGATAAGTGCCATCACATCTCAGTACAGCTTGTGAAATCAACAGCTACGATATGCTCCTGGAAAAAAGCATGCCAGCCTGTCGGAAAGAAGACGCTGGGAGACCGAAGCTAGTGACTACCTTTTATTGTCTCAACTACTTGCAGGAACTTCATGTGATTTTATACCTATTAGTTACATTACAGTAATTTGAGTGTCAGCACATGATTGGATAACAACTTGGTTTTGCAAGTATTGATTGGTTAGTACTTAGCAGAAAAACATGTTTTAAGTTTACTGATCAGGGGTTCTAGATAGGAGCTAAGAGTATGAGAACCAAACAAGACTGTTTTGAGAGAATTCAGCTAGCTTCTTAAAAACAACATGGGAACGAGAATGTTTTGGGAACCGAACTGAAAACAGGGCCTTCGCATAACTCATGATGCTCTCTTTCTCATGGTATTCTTTCTTCTTTGTTCCCTGTTTACCACTTAGGCCTCATCTTGTTCTTCTGTACTTTTCCATCTGTAATTGGCATCAACCGTAACATGTCCGGCTGTTCACATCCTCGGTCACATAACCATTCTTTAACGACGTCCTCCACACCAGCCAGAGGGTAGAACTGCTTGCACAGTCACTGCACCTGGCACTGCAGCTTATGTTACCATCTAGACTATCTATGGGTATCAACCCATCTATGGATGGAGCTGCTGAAGAGTCTGGGGCAGCCCTGAGGAGCCATTGGCTCAGGAAGGGGCACACAGTTAACTGCTGTACCAAAGCTGGCTGAACAACACCTCAGAACAGGGTGCAATTCTTGTGTCAACAACAGGATCATTAATATGAGTGTCAGGAGGCTTCCGATCAAATCCCTTTCTTGCAGCAATGCAAAGGGAGTAACGAGGTAATTTTTATTAAGCCTAAAGCTGAGCTCCCTTGCTCCAGACTGCAGCACACAGACGGTGGGAAGTGTGTGCAGACAGAAAGGTCTCTGCTCTCTAAGCCTGCCTGGCTTCTTGCCTGAGCTTCAAATGCAGCTTGTGAGGGTTTGATTTGGGACAGTTTGATGGATACTGTGTGGGTGCTGAAGGCAAGAGGAGCCAAGAAAATGAGAGATCTGTCTGTCAGCTGATCTATTTTCTCAGATTTTTAATGCAAACCCTTCATTTCTGTAAATATACTCAGCATACTGCTATACATAGGGTATGGTTGTGATACTGTGAGAAAAGAGTGCAATAGATGAGCCAAAACTGAAGAGGTATTCAACTATGGGCCCCATTCTTTATATGTGGTAATAACATCCATGTGATAAATTCATTTATTTCTGCAAACAGCTCATATATTACAGGTCACCATAGTAATCCCCTTTTATCCCATTCTCTGGCCTCCCCTGAAATACGCCTGTTGAATCTTCTCTACTCACAGTTTTTAACTTTACCAAGTGCCTCAAGACCTCGAATTTTGATCACAGACTGCCAATAACTGAAGCCATTCATAAAAAATCACCACTTGCCTTTTCTGCAAATCAGATTTCAACAGCTCTTCTCTCCTTTTCCCCCTTGTCTGGCTCTGACCAAAAAAAAAAAAAAAAAGCAGGACCATTTGCCAGGGTTAATTTTTAATAGTGTCCTCACTGCTGCAGCGACTGAAGTAATTTATTATCCAGCAGGCAGCATGTTAACACTCTAGGCAATAGCAAACGCTAAAGCAGGTGACTCAGGCGTGAGGAATCATGCGGAGTTTTACATTCCCACCTGCCGGATGGCTCAGCACAAAGGGCTGAGTGCGGCGTTTCGGTTTACCCTACACTCGTGTCTTTATTGGAGGGACACCTGGATTAAAGCCACACGGCCAGCAAGGTTTATTTGCTTCTAAGCTATGTGTGAAGCATGTAGGTAAACAGAGTTTGTGTGGCCAGCCCTCCCCTCTGCCTGGGAACTCTTTTCCTCTAATGAAGGAGGTTAATGTTTCTCCAAGGTGGTCATCCCTGCTGCGGGAACATTTCAGCCCAAGCAGTATGGTCCTAAATAACGCTTTTTGATCTCAGGCAGACTGGAGCTCAGCCTACCCACCTGTAAAACAGGTTTAATAGTAGCCAGCTTTTTTCTAGAAAAGCTAGAAGGATTACTTCATGTCTGAGATCTCTAGATGAGAACTGCTCAGTGGCAGAGAGCTTTTCTTAAAGAGAAGCTGAAAATTATGGCCAGAGTAAGCTGGCAGCCCTGTAAATAGGTAGAGATGACCACAGAAGTGGTACTGTTCTCATCTGATTACCAAAGATCCTCAGAAAGGCTGGGATGCAGATGATTCACAAACCAAAAAGTGCTTTTGAATTACTTGTTAAGTAGGATTCATGCTTATTTTACTGCTCTGGGATGCACAGAGCTGGGCTGCAGAGTTTTTTTCCATCTCTTCAGAGTGAAATGTGATGGTAATGTGTAGTCCTCTCATCCATGTATCTATTGATGTATTTTTGCCTCTGTGGAGTAGTCTAAAGGCCACTGGAGAAGTCCATGAATCTTCCCTGTATCTGCAACATGCTTTGGATCAGACATCAGTAAGCCAGCAAGAACGTGCTGCCAGACGTGCTAAAACAAGTTCACTGGCATGTGCTGATTGCTGCAGGAGAGCTGGTGTAAATGTGATCCTGAAAATGAGGAAGACCTTGACTGAGGAGGCAGCAGCTTCCTGCTTAGTCTTTACTGGAGCCCAGCAATGCCCCTTAAATGGGGTAAATGAGCAGCTATGAACCCCTTCCCTGTGCACTATCCCAGAGAAGCTAGAGGGAGGGTATTGTATCACTTTTAATTCATGTTTGTGATCATGTAAGTCTCCCAAATCCCACTACCAGTAAGCTCTGATGATTAAATAGCTTACTGAAGGGAAACTATAGCTAATATCTACTCTTATCAAAGCATCTTACTAATGAGGACTGGGAAATCACTCAGTGTTAATACAACATCTGTAGATTAGCTTACTCATGTGTTCATAGTCAATGGCTGAAATTCCATCAATCACTTGGATTCACGTAACATTTATGATCAATGCTTTGCTACCTTGACCTCAGTATGTCCCCAAATGCATCCTGCTGACTGGAAGTGGAAAAGGCAAAGTCTGAGGGTAAAGTAGAAATTTGCAACATGTAATTTGGGAATCCCAGCTGAGGAATCTTGCAGGAGCTCTGACTTCAGAAATGTTTAGAATTTGCCCCATGAAAACCATCAGAAAGTATCTAATTTGTGCACACAAACACGTCACTGACAAGCCTATGAACACCTGCCTGAAAAGCTATCTAGAATGGCCCTGCACTAATCCTGCAAGATGCAAGTGACTGTAGGTTGTCCTCTGTATTTCACCTTCCCTGACGGAGAAGCAGCAGCAGAAAGCAGCTGCCTGAACTGCAGACACTGGTGGCCCACTTTATGGCTTCAGTGTGGGAACGATCTTTAATAAGGAAGTGAGGAACTGTCAGCAAAAATAAAACCTGTGTGAAATAGGTGTATGAGTAACCTGAAGAGATCAACTAGGCCACTTGTCTAACTGAAGGAATAATTTCTACCCCTATGCTGCTCTTGAAGGCGTTAGGATGGAAGGACTAGGACCTCATCACTACTTTCTGAGGACAGCCTAGATAGTCTAGTGATACAAGAGCATAGACTCACTGTTTAGAGATCTTCCAATATCTAGCCTGAATTTCACTTGATGTGGGAATACCACCATAAGCTCACAGAGAGCTGTATAAATTGGGATCTCCAGCTCTGATGGCAAGCGGCTGCAAAGCAGCTGCAGTTCAGGAGAGTCTAACTTTGCTAGATAAAACATGAAGGCTGAGGTCACCATTGGACTTCGTTACTGCAGCAGTGCACATTTCAGTGATCACTGAAAGGGATGAAGGAGGAGGTGGAAATCCTCCACAAGAGCATCATGCAAATGATGCCGCAGAGGCAAACAGCTGCCTGTAATGTGAAGGGACCAGATAAAACAATCTTTACTAAGGTTGGGTGCAGGACTAGAATGTACGCTGGAAAGGATCAAGAAGCAGTGAGATGGTGGGAAGGCTGGTTTCTATCCTCCTGTCCAGTCCATGTTTAATATGAGTACAGCTTTGCATCAGCTTTACTCCTTTGCAAAGGTGGGAGACAAGGCACAGGGCAGCTCTTTACAGAGGGAAAAACCAGAATTAAGTGAAGGACTACATAGACGAGAAGAAAAGGCTCAGCAGAGTTTGACGATGAGAAGGAGGGCTGCACGGCAGGAATAAAGACAGTGTGCAGCCAGTACATTAAAAAACAATCAAAGGAAAAGAAACCAGTAGTTTAACTGAATAAACACAAATGTCTTTAATTCTTTGTAGCTCTACCATGTGTGCATGCCTGAATCGTGCTGCGCAACACTGCTTTGAAATTTCTGTGAGAAACAGATGTAGTTAGCAGTTGTTCCTTGATGCTGAGGGAAAGAAAATCAGCATTAGCTGATGAAGAAGTAAGAAGATTCTTTCAAGGTGAATAAGAATAAACTTAGTGTCTCCCTCAGAACATGTGGGATGGTCTGAGATTTCAGTACTAACTCATGTGGTATGGAAAGGCCTTGAACTACACAGATAAATCTGTTGCACATCAGTGAATGCAGAAATGACAGAGCATAAGGCATCCCTTAGCAACTCATCTGGTTTCCACTCCTGGAAATCTGTCTCCTGCCAGCAAAAGTGACACAGGTGACCCAGAGCATGGTAAGTGACCCAAACTGTCACATAAAGAAATTGGTAGTGTGGAAGCTGTGAAGTGTTCAAACTTTTCTGCAGAGCTTGAAAATGAAAATCACATGAGGCTTAAATATCATGAGGGTTTGTTAACAAAAAAAGCCCATGGCTTTCAACTTCCAAAGACCTGAGTTACTGCTGTATGAGGACAAAGGCAAAACCCTCCCTCAGAGTGCAGTGATCTGAGGATCAGGCTCTGAGGGAATGACTGATGTTCAGTTCAAGCCGACATCTAACAAAAACTCCCGTACAAATGCCAGCAAACCACTGCCAGGAAAATCAGTGTGGCTCACAACTTGCAGATTTTGGCATTAACAGACCTCCTGCCCTATACGACCCTTGCTTATCTACTCTCAGGTCAGCAGTGGAAGGAGATATGGGACTTTACCAGCCCTGGTCACTCTTGATCAGGTGGGGGCATTTACTGAAGGTATCAGTGCCATTTCTAAGAAACCCAAGCTCTAGACTCACCATCTGCAACTCCCAGGAAAAGCATGAAAAGTCAAAAAGAACACTGGTTGGGGACTTAAACAAACACTCACCAGAATAAACAGGACACTTTCTGTAGAGGGCAGTGTGCTTCAGTTGAGACTGAAACTAGTAGACAGTAGGATGCAACACTGCTTGTAAAGATACTCTTAGAGATCAAATCTCTATATATCTCAGCTCTACCTCTGCCTCCAGCAAAATCTGAAGACCAAATGTCCCACCATCCACTCAGGTGATGGCTTTGCATTGCTAACTACTGTAAGGGCATGTGGTGATAGGATGAGGAACAAAATGGTTTTAAACTAGAGCACAGTAGGTTTATATTGGGCATTAATTCAAGATCATAAATTCCTCACTCAGGCTGGTGAGACACTGGAAGAGGTTTCCCAGAGAGGTGGTGGAGGCCCCATCCCTGGAGACATTCAAGGTCAGGCTTGATGGGGCTCTGAGCAACCCGATCTAGTTAAAGGTGTCCCTGCTTACTGCAGGGTGGCTAGGCTAGGTGGCCTCTAATGGTCCCTTCCAACCCAATACATTCAGTGATTCTGTGATTCAATGATATCATGCACAGGAGATACAATTGTTCATTTCTACGGCACCTCCACACAGAGGCTGATGTGGTGGAATTGAATTACATCTTTTTTTGTGTGTGTATTTGGGTTGTTGGGGTTTTTTTAACAGAAATAAAAGGAATCAGCAGTTGTCAGTATTTTTAAACTGTGGAACACACAGACCTCCTTCCACTTTCAAGCTTTCATTACAAAGCCTTTCCCTACTGTGATTCCAGAGCATCTTGTCTCTGTAAGTTTCTATTTTCAGTTGATAACTTATCAAATCCAACTGGTAGCAGTCAACAGGAATATTCCCTCTTTTTTAGCTCTGGTGGAGCTTGGGCCAGGTACCTGTCAAGGCACTGCCTGGTTTCCTCACTTGTTTCAAGAAATTAAATCCACAATGAGAAAGATCCTGTCCTGGATAAGATAACCCCCCAAGACTGATGATTTTGCTCTGCCCACTCATAATCTTCTGCAGTGTTTCAGATAGTTTGGCCCAAAGAAGCCTGAGCACTCCATTTAGCAGAATTTAATTCAATCTTCATGCCATTAAACAGGGATTAAAACCAAAGTGGCCTCACTCGCTGCTTGGGTCATCTGAAGCAACGTGACTTTTAGGAGATAATACGAAGGAAGATTTTGTTGATCAATTGAGGGTTGATTAATTAATTCAGTGTTTTCTTTTGTTAATTGAATACTGCAGGAGATCTCTCCAGTTCAATGTCCATCTTCAAAAACCCTTTGAAACCATGACAGACTGGTCTTATTTTTTCCTCTCTGTAGTCTCAGTTGGACTTCTGCTTCTGTCTTAGACTCTGAGAGTCACAGTTTCCTGAGACAATGGTGTATACTTGCAGAATTTCAGTTTCAATGTCTCTTGTGGCTATGTCTCAGTGCATTCTGCAGCAAGGATTAGCCCACAGACTTTCCCAGTTTCTAGGAGGCTGTGTTAAATTATAGTGTTTTAGTATGGCTTCTTTGAGATGACTTTCATTTATCTCATGGTTTCTTTATGTTAAAGATGACTTAGATTTTCCCCATAGACTTTGTGTATACTCACAGTATAAGAATTTGTTGTTGGGAGTAAACTCTAGACTTGTTTCTCCACATAAATGCATCTGCTACATTAAGAGCTTCTCTCAAAGGCTGCTTTCCAAGTTGTGCTAATGTTTGGGCTTGTGATCTTGCAGTATTTTCTCTGCAGCCTCACAAGGAAGGTAAAGGAGGATTGCCCATGGGTCACAATTTTACCTGTAAATTCAGCTAATCCCCCAGGCAGCTCAGAAGGCTGACCACTGTTTCTCAAGCCTGATCTTACTATATCAACAGCCTAAACTTTAATTGTGAGATAGCGTTTTGAAAATAGAAAGCGGAGCCATACACGTCATTCCATCACACAGTTGGAGCTGTGTTATTCTATCTCATGTCAACAGTCTAGGGATTAAGAAACTTTCAGGTTTACCTTCACTTTTCAAGACTATCCTGCAGAAGGCATCCTCTCCAGCTTGGGAGTAAAGCAAACATTTTGTGTATATCCTGACCCTCTCCAGATTTACAAATGAGCATATCTTAAGCGGGGTAGTTTCTCTGGCTTCTGTGATTACTTGCACATATAACAGTTTAAAAAACTTTCTTCCTCTGACCTAGTGGGGCTCAGTCCTTATTTCATCTTAGAGTGATAAGTGTGAGCATTTCCCCACTCTGTCCTTAGCCAATTACATTTGCCATTTCTAAACCTTCTAACATGAGTAAGCTATGCAGCAGTGAATCTGCCCTTCCCAGAAGCATCCCTGTGAAGAGAATGGTCTTGAAGACAGACTTTGCAATCTTATTCCATCCTCTGTCTCAAGTACCCAAGTAACCCCAAAACACTCCCAGTGTACTCTGAAGAGATTTATTCCACTTTAGGAAAAAAAAAAAGAAAGAAAGAAAAAAGAAGGGAAAAAAAAAAAGAAGAAGAAGAAAGGAGACGGGGAAAGAATGGAGACTGTCAGAGAATGAAAGCCAAATTAATTTCAGAAGAAATTGGTTCAGCCCTTACTGGCATCTGCAAGTTGCATCAGCTTGCTGCGGAAATGGATTTGGCCTTGTATTTCTGAGAATCCAGCCTTGTTTCAATTCTTCTGAACACTTCCTTCTTTCCTTCTGACTGCACTTCGGTTTTTGATCCAAGTATCAGATAGGCCCATGAGGCAACTGACTTGCACTGAATCTAACATAAACTTCTGCTGACAGGTTCTGATACCTAGGCAATGCATGGCCCACCACTGAACGAAAGGATAAGGTTTCAGCTTCTTTCCTTGCTATAGCAACAAAGCACCTTGTGATGATAACTTTTTTTTTCTGTCTGTTTCATAAGATCGTTGCCATGGCAAGTTACTTGTATTGCACTGTCAGACACTAAAAGGAAACAATTTGTGTTCTCTAGAAAACTAAAAATTTTAAATTTGATTGCGTATCGGTTTGCTTTCTGCCATGACAGTACTCATCCTCTAAGGTCAGGGAGAGATGAGCAAGAAAAACATCCCAGTATGGGGAAAGTTCTTGCAGGTTTCTTGAGTTTGGTTTACCTGCAGGAGGAATAAATTAAAAAGTTATAAAGAATACGGTCATGTAGGGAAGCAAAACTCATGAGGTTCCCTGCCTTCCTTAGTACACAATCAGAGACAATGTTACAAAGAGCAGCAGAGTGATGTGCTGTTCCTAAACACTCCAGCACAGTTTCAGTTACCTAGAAAACGTATGCATGCAGGCAAAGGGACTGAGTGAGTGGAGGGAGAGCTCAAAAGCCACAGAAAGAACCAGGAGTCTGCATAATTAAAAGTCAGGGGGGCTTGTAGATAAGGTGAAGTAATAAGAGACTCAGAACAACAAAAGCAGATTACATGACTAATCTGACCTCTGTGTCTGCTGAGAATTGACATACCCCTCAGTATATTAAAAATATATGATGTATATCCAAAATTTTTTCAAGTACATAGCCTTATGAAGCTAAAATATTGATGGCACTCATGTTGCTGATGATTTTGATGATCACAAAAAGAACTTTTCATATTATTTGGGATTATTTTTAGGTGGAAATAAAGAAAACTTCAACTTGGCTTTTGCCTGGGTATTTCTACTAGAAATGACTCTTAAAAATAGTAACATTTCAAAAAAGTTGGGGATTCCCCTGATCCATAGCTGATGAGCAAGTTCAGTTGCTAACTAAGCTCTTGGGGTAAGTTGGTGTATCACACAGTGGAGAGCTAAGATCATGCCTTGTCTATGACACCCCTCTTGCAGAGGCTAAAGAGAGAATGATAAAGTCAAGGAGTTATATTTTTTTGGTTACAGCACCTACAAAAATCAGTGATGCACCTTTCCAGGCTGAAATGAGCATGCAGTTACAGAAAATCACGACAGGTTAAGCACACCCACGAGTTATGATCCCCCACTTGCAAGCTGCATACAGTTTGGTGAAGAGAAAGGCATGGGAATGGTGAAGTAGCTTTTCAACCTCACTGCAGATTTTGTTTTGGCAGTATTACTGTGGTAGTAAGGGTCTACTGAGAGTCCCTCCATTTCCTTTTTATTGCTCCACATGCCAGTGGGTTCAGGATTTGATTAGCCTTCCTCTCCTGTCAAACAAGGATTACAATAATTAGTAGCACTGCAGGATTTCTAGAGTGCTGCACATTTCTCTTTGCCTCCCTGGAGGTTTGACGCAGAGCACAGGAGCTGCACTGATGCCTGGTGGGTAGCTGGAGGACTTTGTTGCCGGTCCAGCTGGAGACACCACAGGATGAGTTAGCAGAGCAGTTAGTAGGTTGAATTACCTTCTTGCAGTTACATCTGTATTGCTGTGGCTGCAGCACTGAACATCGTCTGTTTAAAAAAGAGGGTTCTGTGTTTCGGAAGCCCCAGACATTTTCCTAGAATTAAATTCCCACTTTGAGAAAGGAAGGAAGAATCCGTCCAGGCAGAATGACTTTTTACAAACAGAACGAGCTATAACCTCAGGAAGCGTAGGTCTGCCCGACTTTGCCAAAAGCAATGGAGCTATGCTATTTTGTAACAACTGAGGGTCTTGTCCCTATATTTTGCTTTTTGCTCCAAAAAATAGAAAGGGGGAGAAGGTACCTTTAAACTGTATCAGGCTCTGTGTCCTTGCAAGTTTGTGTCATCACCCCTATGCAATTACCTCACTATGACTCACCAACAGGTGATTATGCCTCTGTCTTCTAGCAGTCTGCAAACAAGTAGTCCTCAGGTATCTTATACCCTCGTGTGATCTAGCACTGAAGAATGACCAAGAAAGAGGCAGTTTCATTTCCAACTTCTGATGTTTCTTGGTTCTGTCTTCTGGTGTTTGTTGGTTCTTGTAGGTCACTGAGAAGCCCAAGAAGCATGAAACTGAAGTTCAACCACAGCTGTGTCTATTACATGACCTACTTGGTTCTCAATCCCTGGTAAATTCTTCTGGGCCACCTAGGTACTGAGAAATACGAGCCTGCTTTCAGGGCGCTTCAAAAAGAAAGATTTCTGCATGCTCCAGTACCCCGCCTGCTCGCCAGAAACGGCTAAAACAAGATGAGACAGGTAGCGCAGAGGGGCGGTGCACCATGTGTACATGTGTCTGCCTGTGAAGAAACCCATCACCTTTGTGTGTGCGGCTGCTCCTGCTGTTGGCTTGCTCAGGAGAGATGCTGTGTTTCTGCGAGCTGTGGTCCTTGCTTCTGCAGAGAACTGAGAGGTCATTCAGAATCAGGAGGGCTTGTTAGAAGCACGTAAGGAGTTTCAAGGTAGGTTAAAGCTTCAGCCTTATTGCTTGGCCTGTCTGCATGCTAGCTTTTTGAAAGTGCTCTGGCAGGTTTGTTTGTGCTGGTGCAACATGTCTATGAGACCTGACAAAACCTGCAAAACTCTCTCGATGGGTATCCTCAGAACTCCTTAATCTACTCTTGCTACAAGCTCTGCAGGGCATGAGCTTTCTTTTTATTACGTGTCAAGCACAGCATCTAGAACAATGGTTTCTAGATCCATTTTCAGATTACTAGATACCTTTCTAATGGAAACAATAAATTGTGGCAGTGAGCTCCAAACATGTGTCAGCGAGCAGTACTTTCCCAGTACCAGAAATGCACACTTTATTTTCATATTCTCCATCTTTGCATGCTCATATTCATGTCATATTTTCCATCTCTGCATGCTCCTGGATAACAAGGCGACTATGCAGCCCACTATCCACTCTCCAAAGAAACTGGGTACCTAACAGTAGAACAGATAACTTCGGCATACAGTGACAGGAAGTGCTGTGTTGACAGACCTGAATTCATGGAACAAAGCTTGAGTCCATCAGGGTTTACTAGCTCTGATTTAGCAGTGCGCCTTGTGGGACCCAAATAAGGTAGGACAGAGCCTCGTGCTGCGCTTGGACCTCTGCTGACTGTAACTAGAGTAATTCTGTCCACCCGGAGTGTTGCTTTGCTACGCTAAAGCCTAATTGGACCCCAGCTGTCTCACAGTGAGCCCATTCAGGTGCCTTTTCTTCTGTGGCCTAAATCACTCCTGGATAATTTGGAGTCCTCTATTCCTTTAGGCGTTTCCAGGGGACAATTAACATCACCGCATGAGCCGGCTTTAGCTCACGGGCTATCGACGCTTCGGCAGCCTCCAGTCCTTTCCCAAAACGCGCTGTTTGCCGAGCCTCCGTGGGGACCCGAGCGAGGCAGCCTAGCCTCGGGCAGAACCTGCGCCGGGCGGCGCTGGGCCTTGCCTACGGGGCGAGGGCAGGGCGAGGGCTCTCCGTGCCTAGTTACCTGGCGGGCCTTGCCCTTCGGACGGCAGCGTGCCCGTTTCCGCGGCCGGCCGGAGGCAGGCGAGCAGGAGGTCGCAGGCCCCGGGACAACCGGAGGGTCGAGGTGACCTCCCGCCCCGCACTCCGCGCGGAGGCAGCCTCTGCCGCCGGCTCGCTGCCTCCAGGGAGCGCCTCTCGGTGCCCCCACGGGCAGGGGCAGCCCTGCGGCCGCGGGGAAGGGCGGGCTGAGGAGACCGGGCGGGCTGAGGAGACCGGGCGGGCGGTGGCCGGCGCAGCGGCCGCCAGGCCTTCCCCTCACCGCGGGCGTGGGCAGCT
>VXBZ01002717.1:14640-62182 GCA_013399135.1 Heliornis fulica
CTGTCCGCCCGCTGCCCCCCGGCGGGCCCCGGGGGAGGCGGTGGAGAGGGAGGGCCCCCCAGTGGTGGGTGATGGCGGGCTCCGGGGGTGTCTGGGGGTGGTGGCGCGGACCCACCTGCTTGCCTGGCCGCGCCATGACTCTGCTACCTGGGTGCTGCCAGGGCGCTGCCTGCCGACCCCCGCAGGCCGCTGAGGCGGGTGGGGAATGGGGTACTGCTGAGCCGCAGCCTCTGCTCCCCTTTGCCTTCCATCTCCTCTGCCTCCCCCTCCCTTTGCCCTCCATCCTCTGTCTGCACCCCCTATATGCTCCCTTCTCCACCCAAGCTGCGGGCCCCTTCCCTTACCCCCCCCTTCCTGCTCCCCCCCTGTCTCCAAGCTGTAGCCCTCTGCCCCCTCTCCCTCCTCTTACTTCCACCTTCAGTTTATAGCCCCCTGAATCTGCCTACCTTTATGCCCGTGCACCCCTCACACCACCTCAGTGATCATCCCAAAGGGGACCACTGGACCCCCACACTGCCAGGGCTGGTGTCCCCCAAGCTCTGGCAGTCCCCATTGGAGCAGGGTCAAGCTCAAGACAGAACCAGCTTCACGGTAGCACCAAGTGTTGGCATGCCGGGGGCGAGGCATGGAAGGAGTGCGCAGGTGGCAGAGACGCAGGTATGTGCTTCAGTGAGCAAGTGAGCAAGGACCCCCCATTCCTGCGTGCGTGCTGCTCTGCGGAGCTGGCGGCACCTCCCTTCCTCCCAGGGATGCCGCTCGCTGCTGGGGCTCTGCAGCGTGCCGAGGCTGCTTGTGCCCTGCCTACCATAGAAGGGCGTTCATTGTGGGCTCTGGGGGCAAAGGGGTTGCACTCCAAGTGGAGCGGGGCATCTGGTGGCTTACTTGGCTTGTGTGAGTCCTGCATGGGGATCTCTTTTAATTGCCTCCGGCAGTAGACTGAGCCAGGAGACAAAAGAGCCAATGAGAAATTAGAGAGGACTGGCAAACTCTGGAGTAACTGGAGAAATGCTTAGGATAACTATAAGCGGGATGGTGCAGCAGGGGATGGCTTGACCCAAGTCAAGCAATTGACTGTTTCAGTGATCTAAGTCATGTCTCTATAGCCTGTGCCATCCAAAGTTGTCCCTGAGCAGGTTTCTGAGATGCAGAAGGGGTGCAGGCTTTGCAGTGTTGTTCCCCAGTCTGGTTGGCATGGGTAGTTTGTTTGGGTTGGAGCTAGAACTGGTTTTTGAAGGGAGAAAAGCACATGAGGCTTTGTGGAGGTTCAACTAAATTGATGTAAAAGGCTTGTATGGTGGATGTTGGTTTCTCCTGGTCAGAATTGCTGATGTGTTTATCCTTGCAGAGCTCCAGAGTATTTTGATTTTCTAGCTGGTGACTTGTGTGATTTTTCCCAAGTGCATTTAACACAGCTGTGACTTCAAATCTATGCATGTCTGGTCTTTTCTTTCTCCGCATCAAACGTTTTCCCTGTGTGATTAATAACGTGCCAACTGCTTCATTTCAGCACTGGGGACGCTGATGCTGATTGATTTCCCCATTCGGTCTTCTTGGTGGGTCTAGAGGCTGATGGGCATTATCACTGCAGAAAAGTTGTCTTTGGGGTGGGATCTGTCAGCATTTTTTTTTTCTTGTCTCAGTGAACCTCTTTCTTTTAATTGAAAAGAGATGAAGAAGACATGGTAATATCCTCTGTGTTTACATGAAAATGATCTTGTAATTAGCAATAATTATCTCAGTTTGGGATATCTCTGTAATATTTAAACAGGACTTATGACCTGAGGGACCCTTTTCGGGTCCCAGTGACTTACCCTTGGTATGGTTCACTCCTGTGGCAACTTTGGTTCTTGACTGCTGTCAGTGGTGAAGCAGTGGCGAGAGTAACCTCTGATGTTGGCCTAGAAAGCTACTTCCTTGAGCCCAGTGCTGTTGCACAGGGCTCCTTGGGACACTTGCCATCATGTTGCATGGATATGGTCTGCCTTGGTGGCCTGAGAATCTTAAGGGGACTCCACTGGCTGCTGATTGACCTATTACACTCCCCTCCCAAGCCCTTCTTCCTGTGAGACTGGAGGTCTTGAGGCATCCTTGTCGATGTGGCCATCTTTCACATAGCTTCCCTTCCTTTTAAGAGGAGCAAAACTCAGCTCACAAACATAAATGTTTGCTTCCAGCCTGGAGGTGGTGTCCACTGTCCGTCCTGCTGCTGGTGCTCCCCAAATTTACCTTTCTGCTTGCCTGTCCATGGAACTCCCCGGGTTTTCTTGATGTGGGAAAAAAAAAAAAGCAGCGCCTTAAGGAGTGAAAAGAAGCTGCATATGGGAGAAATAGTTAACAAAACAATACCCAAGACAAAAATCTACTGCCTGTTTTAGGGCTCCTTGTGGGAGGGAGATGGGAGGCGTAGAAATGTCTGGTCTCCTGTCTTTCAAGGTGTGTTATGTTGTTGGGCTTCTTGTCAGTCTAGGAAAAGCTAAATGATTGTGCTCTGAGCACTCTGTATCTAATTGTAATTTGTTATCAGCTTTCTATTTTAACGTTTTGAAGCGTAAACTTACAACCAGAGCTTATTAAGCAGTAGATGAAAATGCTGAATGTATTTGAATTTTACCTGGATTAATCTAATAATATATTTATGAAATTATATTTGATCAGCTCTATAGCTAGTTGAAGACCACAAAAGAGTATTAATCAAATAAATTATTTGACATATATGGATGAGATTAAACAAATGATCTGTTTGCTAACTGCCATTCAGCTGCTCTGCCCTGGCACATTCCTCTTTCTCTTATCTTTCCCTTCCAGTTTTCATTCTACTTTTTCATGGTTTATCTTTTCCTGAACTGTCTTCAGTATCTGTTTAATTTAATTTTTCCTTTCCCTGTATTAATCTATTTTGTGTCATGGTTTCCCTTTCATTCTTCTGCATCTTTCTTCAACCTCTCTTTTCCATGCTTTTTGAGTCTAAATTAACCATTTTTCCTCTCTTTCCCCACCTTCCTGGTGAAGATTTTTATTGAACTCTTCATAGCTAGCTCAAATAAACCTGGTATGTGTTTAAACCCATAAAAACATTAAGCTAAACCCAAACTGTGTGCAAGTGTGAAGACGTTTGCTTGGTGGTAACACTTCTCTGCCTCCCCCTGGGTATTGTGGCTGTTGCAAGAAGGGTGTTCCTGGACCTTTTTTCCAACTCCTGTTTTTGCTTGTGCGCTTGTGTGTTTTTTGTTGGGTTTTGGTTGTTGTTGATTGGTTTTGTTGGTCTTTTTTTTTTTTTTAAGTGAATTTGACTTTTTGATCCTAGTTATTTTCTTAGGTTACACTTTGCGTTGTTTGTTGGTTGTGTATCTGTATGCAGCCCTGATTCCATCTGCTGCCTCCCTGCCAGGCATCATCCTTCCTCCCATCTGGAGTTGTGTCCAAGAGGTATCTTTTGGTTGGGTAAAAGGAATGAGTGCTCTGAAGGGCTTCTGGCTTGCCTGTTACTTTCAGAGTCTGTGTGAGTGCACTGGGGTTGATGAGGTTTAAGTAACAAGAGGGGAGAGGTTATTGCGCATGACTGAGCAGTCACAATATTCAACTTGGATTTAGTATTCAAAGATTAAAGTTTATTAAAAATGAAAGTGCTGTTACAGGTAAGACTTGGGGTTTTGTCCCCTGGATGAAATGGGTGAGGGGAGTGTGTGTGGGCTGTGGAAGGAAGATCTTCTCAAAAACTGTGAAAGCAATAGAAAACTCTGTATTTCAGGGGAGGAAGTTTGCTCTGCCTTGGCAGTAAAGCTCCAGCAGTCCAGAGAAGCGTGGTGGTACTGCTCGGATTGTGTGATGCGTCTCCTCTGATGGTTGCAGTGATGTTGCTGCAGTGAATGAGCTAAGCTGTGTATGTCATAGCTGTCTGCTTTAAGTACTGGGAGTTACATGCTGATGCTGCCTTGTACCTGTAAGGGAAGGTCTCTGCTGTACTGAAGTTAACAGCTACCCTGCTCCTCTGTGTCTTGTGAAATGTTTTGGATAACCAACACGGAGAGCAATCCAGGAGGCGCATCCTTGCAAAGCAAATTGATTGGGGAGGATGGGGCCAAGAGAATATTCCTTTGCAGTTAATTATTTACTGCAGGGAGAGGGGGAAGCTGATGTTTGGTTTAAAATTACAGATATCCAGAGGAAAATGCTTCAGGATGAGCCATCTTATTCTGTGTGTTGCCACCTATTTCTTGGTATCTTATAATGTGAGATTAGCACTGTTTAATGATTGGGTAAGTAAGAACAGAACTTCAATGCAGACTTCCCACAGCTGGAATATGGTTCTGCAACTTGCTGTGAGTGGTGCAGAATGGCCTGAATACCTATGGAGGAAATAGTCTTTCTGTGCTCACTGTCTTAGTGTACGACCTGCCCATGGTGCCTATCTGACAGCAATATGAGCTCTTGGAACAGTTCATCTCTGTGGCTTTGTGGTTTTAGGAAAGGGTTGTGAACCCAGGAGTCCTGACTCTCTCTCTGTTCTCGGCTGAGCAGGTTGCCTTGTCTCACTGGACCCTTCTGATAAAAGGGTAGGACGCCCCAGGTGAGGCGCACTCTGATAACGCAGCAGCAGCTCAGATACTTGCATAATACAATGCTGTAGGCCAGAGTGTCAGTGGTTTTTTCACTTTGCAGAGCTAAACTCATTGCAGATCATGCTGCTTATACATAAGTTAAATTCGGGATCTGGTAGGGCTGAGTTTAGATATGTGTGTGTGGGAGCAGTAACTTGATGAGTACAAAAAAGAGATGTTGCTGCAATGTCCTGGGAAGAAGCCTGTATGTCTTATGCTTGTTTAGCATCCTTGAGAGAACAGATACGAGGAGAAGCTGTGGCCTATGAAATGATGAGGATGTTGCTCTCTTACTGGCAGGGACAGAGGAGCGAGATCCAAACAGGTAGTAGGAGAAAAACGAGGAATGTACTTGCACACAGTGAGGTCTGCATCAAGCTGCCTGGTCCTCCCTGGCTAAGGCTCCGCAGTAAGGGAAGTGAGGAGGTCATCAGTAGAAAAAGGCATTGTGAAAGCTGCTGTTGTGCCAGGTGGAGCATCTGGTGTCCTGGTCCAGGCTGAATCGGAGTGTGGCTGGCTGGCTGTGAGAGTACACGGGATAGTCTCCCCTGAAAAAAAGCAGACCAGTGAAAAATCTACAAAGGAGGGTTTGGCTAGCAAGTGTTTGTGCTGCAGGTAAATCAGGGTCTTGTTCAGAGGATTGCTGAGAAGTGAGCTCTCTTCATCAGTGGTTTATTGTTGTAAGGGGCTGTGTTGTGTAGACTTGCTCCAGAAGCAGTGTTGAGTCTGCTCTATGCTCCATGCTGTCTTCAGCAGTTTTGTGACTTTCACCCAGCTCTGTTCAGCCTGCTCCAAACTGCGTGTATGAAATGTATCAAATAAAAGAAACTGGACTCTGCAAGTGATGCATTTCATCCCTTGTCCTGCCCCAGCTAATCACTGGTAGCCAGAGTGGTTCTTCTGGAACTGCACTAGCTCCTGTGCTTTGGTAGTGACTGTAGCATCCATTGCTCCTTTCCCACAGCTGGCTTTGCTGGAGCAAGAGTGAGATGTCAGGGAGCTTAATGTTACATGAGGGACTGGAATTCATCTTTCAGAAAAAGGAGAAGGCTGGGCTTGAGAAACCACACTTTGGATCATATGATAAATAGATAAAGCAGTAGTTGAGTATAAGTAAATAAAAAAAAATTCACTGTTTCTTGGAGATAAATATGGGACAGACCCTGGCTTCTAGGTGTGGTAATCCTGTAATTAACTTTTCCATCGTCTTACCTTGGGTCTGTGTCTGGTGATTCTGTGATTCTGCTCTGGAAGGCATGACTATTTGTAGCACGCAGACCCAGCAAACACTGGTGGAAACAGGAGGTACCTCTTGTGCACGGAGGCTGAACATACAATGCTATAATATACCTTGGCCATGCAAGGTTTCTCACAGTCTTGTTTCCCCTGGCCTTTTCCTGATTTGCATGATACCATACATGGACAGCCAGATTTTTCTGGAGGGCTTGTCCCACTTTCCATGCAGGCAGCCTTGAGCAAGCGGTCTTCTCCCTGACCTGCTTCGACAGGCGTGTGCTGGCTTCCTGCTCTGCTGCTGTGGGAGGGAGCATGGGGACAAGTGCTGGGGGACTAGGCAGGGGGAGGACATGGCTGTGCCAGTGGGTGGTATGGCCTCCCATCTGGCAGTCCGTGTAGCTGCTGATGGATGAGGAAGTACATGCAAATCACTGCTCTGCTTTCTGCCTCATTGTTCTGCTGGGGGATGCAATGGCTGTGATTTGTACTCGAGTCTGTGAGGATCACATCTGCTGTCTCTCTACTCCTTGGAGTACAGATGTATGTCCTCCATCCAAATGTACTCAGTTTCAGCAGACAATTCTGTGGCTGTTCTGGTGGTCCCCGTGAATTTCCAAACATCAAGGTATTAATGCTCAAAACACACACATAGTGGAAAGATGACCACCATGACTATGGTGAGGGTGGGAAATGGAGACATGAGAGTGTCAGCTAGATCTGGAAAAGTGCATGTGGTTCTGCTTTTGCACCAAAGCAAGGAGGCTGCCTGCTGGTGTGACTCATAGTCACAGGGGCATATGCAGGGTCTTGCAGGGTCTCACCGGGTCTGTGGCAGATTGAAAGTCACTTGGCTGATGCCTGTGTAAGATGCATCTGATACAGATGTACTGTGGTTCTCCATGCAGGATTGATGAAAGCCACAGTATCCATCCCAGAAAGCTACCACAGAGGACTTTTCTGAGAGTAGCTGGCAAAGTTGGCAAAGAAATGTTGTCTGGTGCTAGATCAGTTTTGTGTTCCCATCCTTGCGCTACACCCAGTCTCAAAGAATCGGTGGCTAAAGATGTCAGACACCTAATTAGAGATGTTTTCAAGTGTGAAAAGCATTGTCTTCTGAAAATACTGCCCCTTTATGCATCTTGGTTTGTTATTCAGAGACCAGAGTAATTCCACAAACTCTGGGAACACTGATCAAATTCAAGGAGAACGAGAAGACAGTGCTCTGGGCTGTGCAGGGAGGTAGGACCATGTAGAGAGCAGCCTGGATTTCATGTGCGGATGATGATCTGCATGGGGCTGTTGAGCAGATGCAGTGATGGAGGTCATCGGTTGATGTTGGACTGGGAGGTCCATCAGCTGTGTTGCCTTGTAAATGTGTCACTGCCCCAACCATAGTGACTTTTGATAGGTAGCTGAGGATGGAGAGTGCTTTGAACCACACAAGATTTTTAAACCACTGACAGTGGTTGTTGAGAGGTGCAGCAAAGTGCTTTTTGTGGGCATACCACTGCAGCTTAATTTTGGCCTCAAAGAGATCGGTTGGCTACCACCCCCACCACAATCCACAGGATCTTAGGGCTGATCCTAAGTGGAGAGTCATCATAAGCCCATCTTAGCTGTCCTACCATGGTGTTATAGACCATGTTGGTAGTCTTTCTCTGTGGGTCTAAGAAGCCAGTGCCTCAGTGGGGTGCAAGCAGTTCTCCCACAATATTTGTAGCAGGCACAAGTAGGGTACAAAAAGGAGGAAAATGGCCTTTCTAGTCTGATTGCAGTAACTTCTGTCATAGTTTTCTTCTGTCTGCCATTCCAAGCAACAAATTGGGCAGTTACAAGGAGGAAGGCTAGGACTTTCAGACCCCAAGTGACATTTATTTAAATAATTTGTCATTTGATCCCCACAACTACTGCAACTGATTATCAGGGGCCAGAGAAGATGTTCTCTGCTCTGCATTCCTTCCACAATGAACACAGTAATCTGTACAGGTAAGATACAGCAGTTCCTCTACATCCATTCATCTGTTTACTGCTCCTCTTCTGCGGGGTACGTCCCAAGCAGCCACCTTCTTCCAGGCTTTGAAGTGCCCAGGCTTAGCTGCTCCTCATCTGCTAGAAGGTGGAAAAGCTGCACTGACTTCTGGTTGTGGAAAATGAGTTAATCCGTGAGTTTCTCTTGTTGCTCCTTCCCAGAGTTTTGCTGGTAGATATGATTGCTTGTGGGTAAGGTTGTCCCTGCCCCAGGTATCTACCAGTGCCTATAGCCAGGGCAGCCACTGGGCAGGGAAAGGAGAGGTGTTATTATGAGTTCTTGTTTCACAGCAGGGGAACTGGGGGATGGAAATCTGCCTTAACAGGAAAAGCCAGGAGAAGAGTTGAGAACAGAGAATGTTGTCCTAGTCTGGTGCTTTGACTGCAAGATCAGCTTCCCCTTTTGTAACTGGTGAGTGCAAAAGATGCAGCATGCAACTGTTTAGGAGTTGCTAATCTGATTATTCTGATGAGTGAAATGCTTTCTCATCATGATGAGCCTTGACAAGGTGGGATTTTGTTTCCTTTTACAATTTCAAGAAAAGTTGTCTTGTCTGTTAATTTAATATTGTAGGCATCCATTCTTAAGAGTGATGTGAGTCGAGGGCTGGAGTAACAGGCCTTTCCATGTAAATCTTCCAGGCTGTAACTCGTGCTTGTGTCTGCAGAAGTGGATAGTGTGTGGTAAAACTGTGTCTTGGCTTGTTGTGGGTTGGAAAAAACAGAAGATTTGGGAAATTGAAAAGTGATGTTGTAACCCTCTGGATGGAGATTGATTTGAAAACCAGAGGGCTTTAGGATCTCGATTTGTCTTGGCAGCAGATGATTGCAAAACAAGCCATCTCCCTTTTGGCCAGCCACACCAAGGTGGCACTCTGTGGAAAGATCTAAAAAACAAGATGCAGTTAATTGATCAGGCCTTTGAGGGGGTTAAAAAAGAAAGGGTAGATTTCCTTGAGAAGCTAAAAGCCTCTTTAGTTTTGTCAAAGCAGTTTCTGAGGCACCTAATCTAATCTTTCCCAAACAATTCTCTGGTAGCCAGGGCTCACATATTTAAAAAAAAAACAACAGTGTAGAAAGGAATGTACTGTGACAGTTTAATTTGTTGCTGAAGTACAGTCACCTCTGGGGTAATTCAGAGCAACCACAGAGTGAATGATAAAGTTGTTTAGGATAGGAGGTGAATAAAGGGAGGCTCCTCAGAGGGAAGCACCCCATGGAAGATGCTCATGCAGAAGTATAATTCCTGGAGTTCATGTTCTTCATCTCCCTCTTGACTCTGATGTTGCTGTAGCCTGCTCACATCTTCTGAACAGGACAGTTGCCCTTAAACATATCCTTGCTGTGGCAGCAAGGGAGATTTTGGTGATTCTTCCAGGCAGGTGGTGGGGAACACCATCTGGTACTGGCCAGGTTTAGAGATTAAATGGATGCAGAATAAAAGGTGGAGGAAAGGTGCATAATTACAGGTCTCTGTACCTTCTAGTCCCTGGTTAGGGACTTCAGAATGCCCGGGACAGAATCCCCAGCTAGCTGGGGATTGTAATCACCAGTTTGTGGTTGACAATTGTGCCGTGTAAAGCTGACATGCAGTCTCTACCGTTTTAAAGAGAAAAGAAGGCCATTGCAGGATGCCCTTGAGAAGGCAAAGAAAAGCCTGCCTGAGTTTTAGAGGAAGATGTACAGTTTGAAAAGAAAGAGGTATGGAGTTGCTTCTGTCGCCCTGTTTAGGGTCCTCAGGAGGAGTGCTGTCTGAAGTGTGCTCCTTGTGAAGAGGTGGGAAGCTGAGTGTTTAGTAGAGGGCTGAGCTTTTTCAGACCATGCTACTGAGTACCTGGGTTTTGGCAAACACTGCAGCTGCATTGCAACAGGGTTACAAGGTCTTGTTCAAATTAAGTTGAAGTTGGTTGAACTGGTGTGACTGCAGTGACCATGGGCTGGCAGGCTGTACAGCATCTCTCAGGTCAGTTCAAGCTTTGATCTCCTTTATTTCGAAGTCTGCATCTTGAATGAGTTTATTCACAGCTTAGAGCAAGTCCAGAATAAATTCCAAGGGAGGAGATAAAGGGAAAAGCCAAACAAACCACCACCACAACAGATCATCATAATCAAACAGCTCATGCTATGGCACTGTGATGTGACTGACGGCTGATGTGTGGAGGTGGACAGCCACCAGTCACACTTTGTCAGCATGGCTTGCTCTGTGGGGGCAATGGGAACAAGGAGCTGTTTGGATTATGATATGAAGAGATAGCATTTGAAATCTGAGGCAGGAGCCTGCAAACCGGGTGATGATGTATGCTGGGATGGAAGAAGAAGCTCTGGCACCCCTTTCAGAGAGCTGATCTGAACTTCTTACTTGCTTCTGAACCCTTCAGTTCACATACCCTCTGTGGGTATATGTCATGCAGTCTCTTCTGTGCTTGCTTTTTTCCTCCTTATTTGATCTGAAGATCCTTTGTAACAACTTATTCCTCACTCCTTCTGTTGTCAGGGTAGTTATTCTGGCTGAAAACCCTGTCTGAACTTAATTTCCTCATGTGCTGTAGCACAAGGGCTGATGGCTTCACAAATCTTAGAATAACTCCTCGATTCTCCTCTGGCCAGCCTAGCAGCACAACAGCCCCATTTAATGTGTGCTGTCTGCTTTGGCTTCCTGCCCCTAGACTCATTATTTTGCTTTTGTCTGCACCGAGCTCCAGTGCTGCCTGCCCTAGAGGACTGTATATCAGATGTCAGGAAAAAGAGAAGAATCCTCAAGGTTTGCCTGTAAATCCTGTAAAGTCCATCTGCCAGAAGCAATGTGCAGCCTGGATGCTCTGTCCTTTCATTTCCTTGTCCCAGACCTGCTATGTGCATGCAGCCCTCCCTGCCTGTCCTGGGGTATTTCTTGATGCGTTTCTTGAGTCTTGCAGGCTCTCCAGGCAATGTCTTTCTCATGGCACAAAACCATTGGTGCCTGGGAGGTTTCCCTTTCCTCTTCAGCTGACACAGAGCAGGTGGAGACCTGCAGCTATGCCTTCTCTTCAGCCGGCCCCCAAAATTACATGGATCCACTTGGAATATTGTTACGGGGAAAAAATTGCAAGGTTTTCTTGGTGGTAGATGCTTAAGGACATGGGCCTGTTATCTACGACTTGAAGTGTAGCATTACCTTCTGGCTTTGGAGACTGGAGATGCTTTCATGTTAGGTACAGGGTGAGATAGCTTGTAAGCATTTCAGCAAGGGACTAAGTATAGGATGGGGAACATCAGGTTGTACTTCACCTGTCCAGATCTTGACATCTAACATCCCAGCTTGCCTGCCCTTGCCCCTGCTCCATCCCCCTGCATAGACAGCAAAGGAAGTGAGTATTTTCATCTCATCCTGATGCAGAAAGGTATCTGAAACAGGTCAGAAGGATTGTGCCTGTCTCTTTCTTACTGATGATAGAGAGGCTCTGGGTGATGGGCTGTCAGGGAGATGCCTGTATTGTAGGTAAGATTAATCCCACCTTGACTAGCTACATTGAGCCAGTTGGGGTAGCACAAAAACAGGGCATGACAGTGTTGAATGTCGTCTGTTCATGCCTTAGTTGTGTACCATCTCATTTGGTAAACCTATGCATCTTCCTTTGTTCAATAAGCTATCCTTCATTGGGCATATCCTGCCTAAGAGCTGGAAAACAGAGCTAAATACCTTTCAGAGGTGCTCCTAGCAAAGGTGCTAGGACAGAGCTCCAAGCCTGTCCCAGCTCTGGACCAAGGGGCATTTTAACTAAATGAAGGCAGAAAGTGTAGGTAGGAACCAAATAGATTTGTCCTTGTTTTATCCTTTCATACTGTGGCCAGGCAGCTGTTAGAATAGGTCATGGGTTACTTGAGTACTTCTTGTGAGCTCCTGACCTGCTCCTGCATGTGCCCAAAGAGCAGTCTGGTTGTATTGCAGTGAAAAAATACCCACGAGACCTTTAAATTCTGAGATGAGACAAGGGCACAGAGCCTTCAGAGTATGGATTGACAGATGACAGCAGCAGGAGCCCTCTGGTAACTCTGCAAGGGTGGCACATCTGGGTGTTCCAGCTGTGGTGGGTAAAACTCTTCCTGTTAGGGCAAAAGGAACTTTTTTCCCAACACTGAAGCTCTATTAAATGCCGCAAGGGGTCTTTAGGGGTGATAGGAGCTAGTTTCTTGTATCCTACTTCAGGGTTGCTCTGAAGACCCTAGTGTGGTTTGGAAGAGATCCAGAGCTGTGATTGGAAGAACTGGAAAAACAAAGCAGAGCCAACTGGAAGGAATAAAGCCTGGTAGCCTGAGGAGGATTTTCTTGACTGGCTGAGTTTCTCCTTTGATTGGGAACACTTGTTCCATCATGCCTTTTGCTTGAGAAGAATTAGCCCGATGGCAGAAGTGTGATGCACTGGGTGCTTTGAGAGCAAAAAAACCTGTCTGCAGCAGGAGCCTGCAGATCTTGAACTCAGCTTTTGAATCCCTGTGCCAGCAGCTGTTTGCAACCCTGCTCGGCAGGGGAGCGTGCTGTGCCAGGCTCTTTTCCTTCTGTATCATGCCTGCAGAGTCATTGCTGAATCTTAAATCCCAGAACCCCAAAGAAAACCAGAGCTGGTTCTGTACTCCTCCCCACTCTTTGTTACCGAAACCCCTGCTGTAATTCCCATCTGTTCAGACACCCATAAAGTGGTGATTAGCTCAGGACAGTCTCTGGAAGGTTGCTGTGTGTACTAAAGTCACTTAAAACTTCACAATAACAGGGAATATTTTAAGGGAAAAAATGTCGGCCTGACCTGAGGTGGGAAGCACATGTACTATGCTACAGAAAAGGGAAGGTAATACTTCTGTTATATGGTATATTTTCATCACAATGCATCTGATCTCTCCCTGATCTCTTTCCTGGACATACTTGTCAACCACAAGCTTTTCTACTTTCAGACTCCTGCTTTTAAGGGACAGAGAGGCCATGTGATAGCATATGAAAACCTTCAGGAGGCTTTCTGTTTAGGAAGGAAAGTCTATCCGTGCCCACAGCACACATTTTGCTCTGATAGTTTCCTTGTTGTCCTTCCCTGTTGAACTCTGGTATAACAAATAGCATCTGTGTTTAAAGAGCATCCTAGCAGAGTGTCATCTGGCACAGCATTGGGTCCTTGCAGCTTCTTCGTGTTCCTACTAACACATAGTTTCTTGCCCAGTCAACAAGCACGTTGTCAGTGGCGCTGAATGGTGGGTGTGCACCTCATCCTTTCACCAGCTCACCCAAGGTAATCCCTTCTGTTACTCCTTCCACATGGCCAAAACAAGTAAAAAAGGAAGAGATACTAACACAGGGTTTCGTTTTTCAAAATGACACCTGTGGTGCCTTGCTCTGTGCTCTGTTATTCGTGCGCAAACCTCGGGGCGTCCATCCTGCTTTCTGCCGAGATGAACCTGCTGCTGGTTGGATGTGCTCTGGCAAAACAGTGCTTTTCAGTTGTTAATCTTTGCCAATGACAGCATGCTCACTGCCTTGTCATCAGAAGATGGTTCCTGGGTCACTGGGTGATGTGTGGTGGCACCTGGTTGAACAGGCACGTGTATGATGGGTCTTTGGTGGGAGAAACGAGGATCCGTCAATCTATTTCACAAAGGTTTTGTAACTACATGACCTTCCTGACTAATTTCCTTAATAACTTATGTGTGTAACTAAATCTGGGCAGACAAGGCTACATCAAGCCTTAGGTGTGAGAAGTTGCGTAATACAACCAAGCTGCGTATTGCATCCAGGGCAGAGCTAAGCTTGTTGTGCCGAGAGCTTCCAGAGGACTTTACCCTTAGGATGGGAAGACAACTCCCATTGCAGGGACCCCCCAGTTCCCTCCCGTACTCTACCTTTAGTTTCTGATTCAGCTCCGCAAATACAGTCTAGTGGCTTCAAGCTGGATGTGAAGTCGGCTGGTATTATTTCCCCTGTGAAAGCTAGAGTGAGGGAGACAAAATTAAAGCAACTTGTCTTAGCCTGAGTCAGCATTGAGGAGTTGCGAGTATGTCTCTGTAGAAGCTGGTGAAATGCCCCTGCCTTATCTGGCTTGATATTTTGCTGGTTGCACAACTTACACATCCCATAGATACAAATATTTTCCTGGGGTTGGCCCCGGTTGCCCAAGGAGGGTGTTTGTTGAGATTCTTATGCTTTGAAGTTAATAAAAGCTTGCAGTTATAAAAATTTTCTCCGCCCTGTGTGAGAGAAGGGGAAGTGGTGCTATGTGTTGGGGTTTTTTCCCCTCTCTCCCTGTTTTTCCTCAGCAGCTGGCTACTTGGAAATGAGCATATTGTGGTTTTTACCTTATGAAGCAACATGTTGCTGCAAATTCAGCTTTGAGGAGGTTGTGGGAGCTTTTGTCCGCTGGCGTTGTGGCTGTGCAGACAACGTGTAGCATGGCAGGTACTCAGCCTGTGAGCTGGGTCTGATCAAAGTAGATGTCAGCCCAGACAAGCAGCATGGTCCTTCTTCCCAGGTACATTCCCACACTCGTTTGGCAGTGGCTGGGAGATGCCAGACCTGCCTCCCTCCTTCGTATTGTCACCCAGATCATGCAAGAGCAGTAAAGTTCACACCAAGGGCTTTTGTCAAAGGAATCTGAACCTGGTGCATTGCAAATAAATACCTCCTTCTGCCCCTTGTCCAGCCAAGGCAGGGTTATCTCAAGAGATGGAGTGCACTTGTCGTAGCTGTGCCAGGCTCTGACAGCTCATGGAGGTATTCATGCATGTTCTCTCCTGACCTACGGAATGAAAATTGGCTCCTCAGAGGAGTAAATTCCCTCCATTTTAGTACAGGTTAAAAAAAAAAAAAAAAAAAAAAGGGGGTATCTGGCTTAGACCTGGAAAGCACACTTCATCTTCAGGTAATGCAGCAAAACTTTGAGTAAACCTCAAGTCTGTTGTTCATTGCGTTTTCAAGAGTACTCTGAGCTTGCTTTTGGCTTTTTTGGGGGTGCTGTTCAAGAGCAGTGATTCCTTTGTTGCTGTGGAGTAAAACAAGCACTTGCTTAAAGTGACGTGGAGGAGTTGTCGCCCTCTAAAACTTACCCTGGGTCATCAGCTGGTGTTTCACATTGGTCTTGACCAATCATATCAGCATCTTCTTCACACCTTGCAGTCATATGGAAGCCTTTTCGGGGGGCGGGTAAAAAAAAAGTCAACTACATGAATTTTTATACCTGATCAAGGGTTTAACTGTTACCTTAAGTCAGATTTCCTGTTTGAGATGACATAATATGTCCTGAGTTTGTTAAAAATACAGGGAAGTTACAGGCAAATTAAGCAGATGGGATCGAAGCTGTCACTTGGAGCAGCTTTTTTGTGGAAGCTCTCTTGGTAAGAAATACTAACTTCAAGTACGCTTTGCTTCAATGCAGGGCTTAGACTCCCTCTGTCCTATCTTAGGTGTGTCTGTGAAAGGCAAAAATCATTATGATAAAATATTTGTGACTAGTAGGGGTCCGAGTCCAGATCAGAGACACTAATCAACACTAATGGAGGAAATAATTTAGAATGAAACAGTCTCTATCCCATGTTATTAAAGATGGGTTGTGAGGGCAAGTTGACAAACTCCAGCTTTCAGAGCTCTGTGTTCTCCTTGCTGTTAGAGCATGTTTTTTCCTCTTGCGTTAATCTACTTCTCTCTGCACAAAACACTGCCATATTTCTTTTTGCTTAAGTGGTGTTTCAGGTTAAAGTTGGCTGGTTTGACATGCAAGCTTATGGTTCTCCTTGGGCTTGTTCTGTTTTGTAAAAAAAAAAAATTAAAAATTTTCAAACATTTTTTTTCTTTTTATCATTTTCGTTTTATTTTTTCAGTTGATGTCTGTGTGTGAGAGTAGTAAGTTCCTTTGTAGGAACCGTTGAAGGTTGATTTTTAGGGACATGCATTGAATTGCTTTCTGAAAGCAAAGAGGATTTAAGGGGGAAATCAGGTAGCAGTTTACTTGCAGTTAGGTGTGAATGACATCCAAAAGTGAGAAACTGCAGTGTATGCCTCTGGAGCCCTGAGAGGCAGCACTGGTGAGCTGCGCTGCTGTTGGATGAAGCAGGGAGGCTCTATCAGCACATCACCCCTTTCGGAAACCTCACTGGTGGCTTGTCTCTCTGCCCGGCTCCTGTGAAAGCATGTGGTCATGTTTGAGATCTCGCAATACTGGCAAGACAGTAAAAATTCAGAGTTCAAGCTTAATCTCTTAATTTGTTCTCCTAAGGAAGGAGAGTTTTGTCCTAAGGAGTTGAGAAGAAATGGATCCATAGAGCCTCTGGCTGCAGATGCTTTGGTGGTTCTCGCTCCTTTTAAGAAGGAAAAAAACCACCACCACCACCAAAGCTCTGAAAGAGCTGCTTGTTCAAAAGTGAAGACTTTCTGTAGTTGTTGCTTGTGACTGTTTCCTGAGGGGAATCATTTTCCATATCTTATGAGTAATTTCCGAGTCCAACTGGAAGCTCACAAGACGGATTGTGTCATGACAAGAGCTAGGAAGTCTGCATTGCAAGATTAAACTGGATCATCTTTGAGAGTGCCAGTTCACCTCTCTGTTTTCTTGCTTTTTCCTAACTTCTGGGGGGGGAAAAAACCCAAACAGCCTTGTTATACTTAACAGCCTTGTGATACTTAGCATTGCTCATTCTTGCAGAATTGAACGGTCAGCAAAGGCCTCATACCCAAACTTTGTGGATGGGCAGAACTGGAGAGGAATACCAGATCATGCATAGGACCAGGCTCATGCCACTTGAACAGTGATTTTGTAGCTGTTCTAGTTCATATGTATATTAGTAGACCGAAGAAAAGAAAAAAAAAAGGCAGCCTGAAGGTGTGAAAAGCGATGCAGCTGTTAGCCTGAGCAAGTGTGTAGACTGGTGGTCTTTTGGTGCACATCCTGTGTCTGTCCTACCAGCCCTGCCTGGGGCCCCTTTAGTGGAGTTTAATGGTATTTGTCATAGCCATAGAGAGAATTGTCTGAGTCCTTTGGTGCCCTGAGGTCCAATTTTCATCTCCCTTTCCAGAAAGTATGGCTTAAATATCAGAGCATCAGTCCTCATGTCTTTGGTGGTGTTTGCGAAGGCAGATGCTGAACACGGTGGTAACCAGTAGAATAAAAGGTCAGGACTGGTTTGCTGGGGGCTGGTGGCAAAGGGTGATAGTAAGAAATGCTCCCAGCAATTGGGTGATTTGCAGTGTGATGTAGGTCACATCATGTATCTTCCCATCCCCAATCTAATAGCATATAGAAAATACAATAAATTTGATTTATAGTAATAAAACTGCTGTTTATATGCTGAGAGATTGAAGGCAGATGCCTAGATTTTTCCCAGTAGGCTGAGGGGTAGTTCAGATTTTGTATTACGGATCTGTTATATTTTAAACCAAAGCCAAAGAACCATTAGTCAGATCAATCTTTGCTGCAGCAGTTCCTACACTGTGATCTTCAGGCATTGTCTTGCAGACACCTGCATCTCCTCTAGGATGGATGAACTCAAGCACTGGTATAGAACATGCATAGGCTTATTTTTGTCACTTCCAACTCGCAAAAACTCCTAAAGGAGGTCCTGTATGTCTCTAGGAGCCCGTGGTGGGGGAATGAAGGGGATGCTTTGTGCCTCTGCGTAGAGGGGCCTGGATAGATGCTTGGCTGCTGACCCCAGGAGCAAGTTCTTGGTCCACCACTCACCAGCATCGCGTGTGATTCCTCATGGTAACTGCATCTTTATAAAAGTAATCCTTACTTTCCTGGTAAAGTGAAGTCTACCTTGCTACTGTCTCAAGATGCTGAGAAGGGTTAAGTGCTCCAAGTGCACATATGTTGAAAATTGAAATAGACCAAGTGGGTTCAGCCAGTGTTGACTGCCTTGGCTTTAGTGGCTTTGCTATGTGGGCACTATTTTTTTCCTTAGGGTGATCATTCAAGGTCAGATCTCAGTTTTGGGACTTATGCATTTGGTTCTGCCCCCTTAGTTTGGGCTGTCCCCTCCCTTCCTTTGGTAACTAGAAAGATCTTATACCTTGTCTGTACTACACACACATGCAGTAGCTTAGGGCTGTCAGGAGAAATCAGCTTTGAAGTTTGCCTTTTGTGGTTATGGGGGTTTTTTCCGGCCAAATACAGATCTGTTTGCAGGAGCCGTATAAAGTCCAAGAATAAAACCAGTGAATACTGCTGTGTTTCTTTTTTGAACGTCTCTTCAATGTGTGCTTCCCCAGCATTGTGGATTTGTGCTTGGGCAACAGGATCAGAAAGTCTGAGAAGTTAGCAGGAGATGAAGGAAGGAAAATGGGAAGCTGTATATACAAGCCTGTTAACAAACAAAACAAAACAAACAAACAAAAAAAACAAAAAAGAGATGTGTATGGCTTGGGGACCTCATTCCTGCAAGGCTTTAGGGAAGCCAGTGGGTTCAGAATATCAAGTGTTGTATGGACAGCAGGAACAACCTGAGGTAAAAAGAGAAATTCTCCAAAATGGAAACTTTGGTGTAGGAGTTCCCTTTTTTTGTTTGGAGATCATCTGCCAGGATTAGAGCCTGCTCTCACACCAAGATTCCAGATCCCCAGTTTCCACAGGAAAGAGTAAAAGAAGGTTTTGGACTACATGAGAATCCCCTACAACATATTTTATGTGTGGCTGTTACTTACACTGCCCTAATGAAGTTACATTACAGTAATTACACTGCATTACAGTTCAAAGTTCAATGGTCTATTTTATGTATTTATTTATTTTCCCCCACAACTCCCTCCTCTTGCCCAAATGCATCACCTTTTCTTGCCTGGGGAGTTTGCTGTGCAGAGATTGGTCTGAGATGGGGGTGCACTGGAATGCCTGACAAAAGAATGCTTCATCTAGAAATGTATCTGTGGGCTCACGTTGCCCCATTTTAGTTTCCCCAAGCTGTCGTTCTTCCAGCTTGTGCTTCAGATGTTCTGGCCTGTACTTTGCATGATTTCTTTCTTCATGTATTCTCAGGAGAAATCAGGTGCTAAAGAACAGAGTAAAATCCTGTTTGCTGTTTGGAGGTTTGCATCCAAGCTATCTTGGTTTTAGGTGTTTGGTTTTTTTTGGTTGTGTTTTTTTTTTTTTGTCCATTCATTCATGAACAAGCTGATTCTCTTTTCCACCACACGTTGTCATCCCTGAGGCTCAGGGCATGGTATACTTGCTATCCTTGCTATCCATACCTTGTTCAAACAAGTGAATTGGTTAATGTGGCTGAAGGAGTGCTGTAATGTTAGTCCAGGTAAGGATCAGAGCCCTGTGTTGCCCTTTTCTCCGTCAGTTGTAGATGTCTGTAGAGGACTATCTAAGCTGAGTCACAAAGGTAGGGCAGGGTCTGTGGGGCTTGATGGCCATGTCAAGTGTGGCGCTATGGCCAGATCTAGATCTGCTCACTGCCCCTACCAGGGATGTTCTGAGGAACTGTGAATCATTTGAGGGATTTCAAGAAGATGTAGATACACCTAACCTTTAGGCGTTATTAGAGGGACCTCAGCTGTTCTGCTGCTCTCAGAACCTTTGCTTATTTGTTCACCAGCTTGTTGGGCTTCAGTGTTGAGGTGGAGCAGCATCTCACACAGGCTTGGTGTCTTGCTTTTCTGTGATTTCTCTTCAAACCTGGTGTGCCTGTGGATGCTGGCTGCGGGCCCACCCAAATCCTGCATGTCGTCATTGCTATGGGCTCCCAAGGAAGCTCTGGAAGGAAACTCCCTCCCACCCTCCCTGCTTCTGCTGATTATGCAGGTCTGCCAGCAGATGCTGGAGGCTGCGACAGAGGTGATGGAGTAGGCATTGTGCTCCTGTCCCCTGCATAATCAACTACAGCTATTGATGGGAAGCACAATCTTGTGGCAAAGGCTTGAATGTGGGGGAGCAGAAATCCTCAGCTTTGCTGTAAGTTTCTTGTGTAACCATCTGCAAGTCACTGAGTATCTGTGGGTTCCTCATTGCAGGGTGGAGTTACTATTTCCTTGATCTACTACACCGTGTGTTCCCTAGGGGTGGGCTATATGAACCCGTGCAGAGGCTACTTGGAACTGAAGGAGCACATCCTCTGTGTCTGTGCTGCAAAGCTTGCAAGGCGGGCAGGATGAGTCCCTATGCAGTGTCTCTTTGTTACTGCAGAGCCCAAAGAAGGAGATTTCTGCCTTTTCAGTATGGAGAGATGAAATCCACACATTTTCAGTCTTATTTGCATCAGGTTTGTGCTGTGACAGTGATGCATTTGAATAACCCACCCACAGCAACATTGCTTGGATTTTTTAAAAATCCAGGCTGCTGCAGAGGGAGGAGACACGGGCGGCACATTGGCAAGTCTGCTGTGGCTGAGAATTATCATGAGCCGTGAAGTGAGGTTTGGGTAATCCAGGACCCAAATTTAACAAAGTCTGTTGGTCCAATCTTAATTGTTGCACCTTACCCTTTGGACCTCTCTTTTTGTCAGAGTTGTGTGATGGTTGCTCAGAATTGCACATGCAGTGATTAGGTTGGCTCTGCCTTTCTTCAGACCTGGTTGTGATAAATTCATCTCCCTTGGCTGCTGAAGGGCCGGGTTAGGAGGTCTTATCCAGACCTTTCTGCCAGACATGTTCAGTGTCCCCCCCATTTCAGCCAGGTTGCAGCTGCCTGGTGCTGCAGCTGCTGGGTCGGTAAATCAGCAGCGTGCCCTGGAATATCTGCTGTGTAATGACTGATGCATATTCATGCTTGCGACAGCATTGTGTCACCCTTGTGATAACACGTCCCGTTGGGAAGGAGAGCAGGGATGGGGGCCCAGTGGCAGGTGCCTGCTCACTTCCTCTAATCTCCTCTTCCCACCGCCGCCTTGGTTTTGGCTCCCTAAGCTGCCCCGTCGCCTGCTGTTCTCATGCGTTTTCCTTAGCTCCTTCTCCCCGATTCGCTAAGGTGAGCCCTGCAGGTCTGCTGCTTGTTGTGGCGCCTTCTTCCCTTTGTCCCTGCTCTCCTCATAAATAAGGGTGTGTGTCTGCAAAGGCGCTGCAGGGGCTGAAATGAATGCAGAAGGAAGATTGTTATATTTGATCACGTAAATTAAATGGCTTACTAATGAAGGAGACACTCTGGAAGTATCTGATTTTTGGATGTTTGGGGTCACTCATGCTGTTCTTTGAGCTCTGTCTTTGAAAGAACTGTATGAGCAGCTTTTCACCAGTGTCCAGTGGAACTGGAAGGACAAGAAAGAATCTCTGTGTTCATCCCTCGTCCCAAGATGGACTGTCCCTCACCCACAACTAGCCTGTGGGGATGACACTATTGGACTGCACAGCCTTACCCTTCCTTTTGAAAAATGAGGGGGAAAAAGATGGTGTATCACTTTACCTTGGGAAAGATAAAACCTAGGAGGATATGATTAGCAGCTGGTGATAAACATATGTAAGAGAGGACAGATGGGGGCTGACTCTGCTTTTCCCATTCCAGCCCATGATCCCAGGGAAGATTTCCGCCTAGGGAAGCTAGGGGAGCCAAGTTGTTGGGTACTAACCAAAGGGTTACCCCAACATACACCTATTCAAGTCCAACCCAGCCAGAGCTAGTTCTCCCTACACAGAGTGACCCCTTTCACTCCTCCTCTGTGTTCCTTCTCCTTCTAGGGACTCTTCAGCTATCCCCAGATGAGAGGATTGTATTTCTCTGCGGGGCTGGCTGGCCATCCGGAGGACGAGTGCCTCATGAGCGGAAGCAAACAATGCCTCTGCTGTCCTGAAATACTCATTTGCTTGCTTTTCTGACCAACAGCTTCCACCTCTTTCCACCTGATCCCACTGCCACTGATTCTCTGCCTGGACTCTCCTCCTGCCGGAGCTGTAGTAAGATAAGACATGTGCTACATGCACCATTTAATTCCTGGAGACCAGAGCTCACCAATACTTTTGTAATAGTATTTTGCTCCAAAGCCTGGCCTTTTTAAAAGTCTTGTCTATTAAATGTTAAAAGAGAATATTAAAAAAAAAAGCATTATCAAAACAGTTCTTGAAACTTCTGAGCTGCAAATATTCTTTTTCCTTATTCATTTATTTGCTGTAAAAATACATATGTGTTAGGATATCAAGCAAGCGGGAAGCTGAAGAGCCAGGCCTATTTCCATTGCAGATTCTTCCCAGTGAAAATGGCGTGGATATGTTTCCTGAAAACAGCTTCCTAATTTTTCCCTGTCAGCAATTGCTTGGGAGGGACAGGGAGGGAGAGGAGAATGGAAATCTCACAGGGGGAATGCATTTTTTTTTTTTGCCTGGTAGTCAGTGGTGCTCAGGTTGGGATTGGCCCTTTCCATGCGTGATGTACAAGACCACCTTATACCAATGGCTTCCCTGTTCTTGTGGCTGGGCTTTGAGTGGGGAACATGGCAGTGGTGCTCAGCCTGCCCCTCTGGTCCTACCTCTACCTGCATGACCTGTTCCTTATCTGTGCATCCACCTCTCCACTGGCACCCTTTGCCCATGACCTAGTTGTGATTTCATTAGGATAATTGGAGAGCAGGGTGCCACTTGCAGCACTCTGGGCTTCCGTGCTTGGTGCACCCTGCATCTTCAACTTTCTGCCCAGGAAAGCTGGATGAGAGGTGGGAGGAGCTGCCAGCTTTGACAGCTCAACACAAAGATTCAGCAGGAGACCAGCAGCTTTCCCATACAAAATGCCTACTGGCAGCTTTTTTTACTCATGCAAAGACCCCCAATGGGGAGTCATTTTGCCTACATTTAATTCCCAGCTTTACCACCCTTTGGTGACTTTGAGCCAGTCCCTTGACTTCTTTGTATCTCCTCACCTGCCTGTACACTGAGGAGGACAATGTGTGCATGGCCAGTGTCCCCTGCTGAGTTTGCCCCTTCCTGTGCTGTTGCAGCAGAGAGCCAGGCGGCTATGACCCGCCATTGCCTACCGGTGAGTCAGGGAGAGGCTGTGCTTTTCCCTGGCAGGACCAGACCGAAGGCATCAGGTACCTTAGGAAACCAGCCTGGAGACAGCATCTCTTGTAATCCCACCTCATTACTGGGCAGCATTTGCCCCAAAGCCCAACATTCTCTGTCCTTGTTAATAGCTGTAATTACAGGGATCCACTTACATCGTCGCTACGTACTCATCTGGTCCAAGTTTCTACTTCTTTGTGCCTTAATATCTTGTGAGAAAGTCAGTCCAGTGTGGTACTGAGTCTAACAAGTCAAGAAATGGCTCAGAGCCTGAGTTCATGGTTGCCCATCATATGTTTTAGCAGTTTTAGTATTGTCTGTTATGTGGGTTGTGTTTTAAACTTTCCTGGGTACCTGTCTATCTCTTCGTATGCTCAAGGTAGTCACCTGTCCTGTTTATGTTTCTAGAAGGGATTTGAATGCAAAGGAGTGTTTAAAGCTGCCTCTTCTCTTGAGCTCTGCCTTGGCCTCTCCATTGCACAGAGTGTGTTCTTCATTTGTTTTCCCAAAGAAGGCTGCCAGGCCAGGAGAAGTCTCTTTCCCAGGGTGAGGTGGAAAGCTGCCAGCCCAGGCAGGAAAGCCTCTGCCTCTAACCACCTGCTCGGCCCTGGGAGAGTGGAGAGAACGTTAAAACGAAGGAGCCCTGGCAGTTTGCAGGCTTCTGTGTCTCAGCAGTGAGAACTTTTCCTTCCCCACACTGATTTCCCCCATGTATTGATGGAGTCAACACCAGGCCCTAAGTCCTGACTGCAGGTTAAGAGCTCATTTTCTGTTTAGTTGTCCCATGTTGTCCCAGCCTGCTTTGTGGTGTGTTCACACCTTCATGCATCCACCTTTACTTTGCTCCTTCCTTACACAGGCTTCTCTTGCTCACCTGGAGTCTCAAACAGCACTTAGGTGTTAGATCATACGTCACAGGCATAATTTAGAAGTTGTCTTTGATTTCTTCAAACCGCTGGCCCTGCCAAAAGCAGACAACTGGTGTTCTCAGCCAGTAACTTGGGTACTAGCCCAGATGGTCTTTCCCATCTGCTTTTGACTTTCTAAGGGTCTGTGTTCAGCAGTGGAGTGGGATATATCATTTGGTTGCCTGTTACCAGATCATGATGCTGGAGATGTGGGCAGTCCTGGTTTCTAAGCTCCTGAGATAAGGGGCCTGCTATCTTTCTATGGAGTATAGTAATTTGGTGGCTTGTATTGGCAAGGGGTGCAATTCCTTCATCCAGAGGGATGAAAACCCATGGGTTTATTACATTACTGGCTTGTGTAGGTTGTTTGCTGATTTGGGTGGTTTAGGTATAGCTGCCTGCCAGGTGGGTTTCTTTAAACTGTCAACAAAGAATGTTATTGAGAATATTTCTTTGAGAGGGAAAGCAAGAACAGTGTAGCTGGACCTGCTTACCTCTAACAATGGGTGACTGTGCAGCTTTGTCTTTTACTCTGCTATACAGCTGAAGCAGGAACCAGGGGACAGAAAACAGGCAGAAGCTTTGGTGAGGATGGTATCATCTTGTTTCTTTGTTCTTCCATCTCTTCTGGAGAGGAAAGATGAGCAGGGACTTCACAAGCCCTTTGTGGTTGGGTAGTTTCTGGCAGGGTGGTGGTGCTGCCGGAGGTGCTTAAGCTAGAAACTGTGCAAGGGCTGGGCACGGTGCAAGGAGCCGTCCATACCTGTTCGAGACCTTGTGCAAAGCCACAGCTTGCACCTTGCTGCTGGGACATGTTTGTGGCTGCTGCAGAGAGGCAATCCCTCTCTTCCAGACCTGCCTGTGCCTCGAACCTGCCTGCAGTTCTCTGCTAGTCATCTTCCCAGGCTTCTCCTTAAACGTTTGCCTGTGTTTTGGGCCTCCTACATGATGGCATTCCTTACCCCTTTCTTCCTCTGGACAATATTTTTGTGCACAGTCCCATGGGACAGACTGCCTCATCCTTCCAGTCATGAAGAGCTTGCAGAGGATGGCAGAAGGCATTCTGTTCCTCTTAGGCTTTTTTTTCTTTTTCAAATTTATTATCTCCAAGTTGTTTCTCCAAAACAGGGCCATGATTTGCAACTTGTATTCCATCTTTTGCATCCCTTTCTCTTTTCTTATATGTGGGCTACATTGTGTGAGTTTGCTGGTATGCAGCCAGCAAGCTAACAACAAGGTTAGAATTGCAGCCCACTTGCTAATTGAAAAAGCAACAAGTAAATTAAAGTGAAGCATTGGATAGGCTGTGATTGGTAACAGAGCACCAGGTTGCCAGCCTGGTTTCCCTCATTGCTTTCAGGTGGGGCAGGCCACAGAGAAACCAACAGTTTGACTCTAGAGTGAAAATGAAAGGTAGCATTTCACGCCGCTGGAGAGGCTCCTGCAGCCCCTCCAGAAGCTGTAATTTGTGATGCTGGTGACAGTCTTGTGCACAGGCAAATTGGAGGGGCCTGGATGGTCACCAGGGTGAGACAGTGGGGTTTGCCTTGCTCATGTTCAGAAGTCACCAAGGAAGATTCCTGGCTTGCAGGCATGGTGGGCTGCCGGTAACAGGCTGAGATGACCATTGTTCTGCAGACCACTTCTGCCTGCAGCGCATCACTGTGGAAGGGGAGTAAAATCAAAGGGCTCCTTGGTTCCTGTGGACAGGGCTTTTTGGAGGAATGGTTGCCCAATCTGAAACGTGTCCAGAGGGACTTGCAGAGGTTAAACTGACTTCTGATGCTTTAAAAGCAGAGATTCCCAATGGAGAGGTAGAGTAAACGTTCAGTGACAAAGAGTTGTAGAACTTGTACCGTGGCTGGCCTCAGTAAAGCAGTGCTGTGCAGAAATCTGTTTCTTGGTCAGTGCTTATCCTGAGGGAAAACAAGGGGACAGGAGGAAAGGGAGGACACAGAGGAAGCTGCAGAGGTTCTGTTAGAAGGATGGCAGAGCCTTCCTTGTGGTGAATACAACAGAAACCCACTGCGAATTCCTTTCAATTGACACCTATGCTTTTCTTGAGGGTGATGGTGTGATGGGACATGCTGATGAGGCTGTGCCCCTTGAGTTCCTCATCTCTGCTTCTACTAAGTGAGCTGCTGGAGGTTTCACAGACAGGTCCCCAAAACTCCCCCTGGAGATGAAGCTCTGTGTTGAGGTGCTGTGAAGAACATCGGGTTGTTCTTTTCAGGACACAGCTGTGTCTTTCCCTGTAACCTGCTTTAGCCCCAAGAAACCTTGCACCACGCATCTTGGTTCTTGCTTCTGTGGCCAGACCCTCTCTGCTGCCCCAGCATGAGCAGGCAGGGGAGAAGGTAATGGGATGTGCCTTCTAACCTCACCTATACCTTCATCCTCTCCCTGCAAGACAAAGGTAGGATGCTGGTGTCCATCAGGGCTGGGTGCTTGCTCTCCCAGCTTCCTGCACAAGGCTGGCACATGTTTCTTGTTTGCTGGAGCTGTGTAGCTTTGGCTACTGGGCTGGGAGCAGCTGCTGCTGCCAGGCGGAAGCACTCAACGAGGCTTTCCTAGACAGCTTTGAACGAGAGCCAGGAGCCCTCTCACTACAGGAGAAAATCCACGAGGTCAGGAAATACAGCAGCAGCAGCTCCGGCTCCATGCTGGGGCTGTTGGCTTGGCACATGGATCCCAGCCCTCTTCTTCCTGGACAGTGCTCCTGAATGGTTCTACTCCTCAGAGAGAGCAGCTTTTTGGGACTGCAACAGTTGAGTACTGCAGAGGTGATAAATTTGGGTAGGAAGGGAGAATACCAGGTGGCAACCTGGGTCAGGCTTTCAGATCTTGAGGAGCTTGCAGAGGATGGAAGAAGCACTGTTCCTGCTCAGTGTGGGACTGTGAGGCAGTGCTTTTGTGTTTCCCTCTGTTATTTTGTGGTCACCTCTCTGGGCTCTGCATTAGCTGCTGAGAACACAGAAACTCTTGTTTATCCCCCTGAAAATCCTCACATCAGGAGAAGCTTTCACAACAACCAGCAAGCTGTAAATCTCTGTCCGGTGTGTCCCCAGACTGAGTGTGAAAACCTGGGGTGTCTCTACCATCTGTCAAGCTGCTTTTTTTTTTTATTTTTTTTTTTTAATTTTTTGAGTAGAGACTGAAGGATTGTTTTCAGGATGGCTGTTCCTTAAACTAGCCTATGCTGTTGTGGTCATGTACATGTGGTGCTGAGGAACAGCCACCCCTGTGTCAAAACTTGTATGTGCATCTGCTCTTCCCATGTTTAGGAGCAAAGAGTGTGGTGGGGAGCTAAGACATGGTGTTGGTTAAGGTCATCACAGGGATGTAACAAAGCTTGGTCATATGGAAATTCCTGCTTTCTCTGAAGACTTTGGCCAGGCTCCCTCTCCTGTGGCACTTGCATGTGCTCTGATGAGGAGTTGGGTCTGCACGCTCCCTGTGAGGTGTTTGCATCATGGATCCTTTGGGCAAAGAAACGGGCATTAATTCAGGCAGGTCTCACACCCAGAGCTGTCTATCATTCCCCACACTCTTGCTCTGCATTAGGAAACATTTTGCAGCACTGGTGTGAAATAGTTGGGTGGGCTGGACTCGCTGTCCTCTGCAAGGAGGTGGTGTGTCTCTGTGGGCTGGGGGTCTTCTGAAGGGATAGGCCAAGCAGTGCCTTCCACTGCGGTGGTCTCGGGAGAGGACCCCTCCTCAAGGACTCAGGTCTTCTCCTCCCCATATTGAGTCTAGGCTTATATCACCACCTTAGCAAGTCCGATAGACCTGGGCATCATTGCCACAGCTTCTCCATCATCAGCACCAGATACAGAGCAAGGTCCTTCGTAGGCATGGCAAGCCTTTCTTTACAGTCGCCATGTGTTTCGATAGGCATTGTAGATCTCCCTGCTAGGTATGAACGATGTGTGGCAGAGTTTCTTCAGACCATCAAGAATCTTTGTGTGAATCTGTGAAGCTGTTCTGCTGCAGGTGTGATGCCCTTCTGGCCAGCAGTGTTGATGGAGAGTGTAAGCATATGCTCCTCGGTCTCCATTTCAGCCTGTCCCTGTCCCTCAGGGTAGTTGTCTCTTCTCATCCAAAAGAGATGAGAAGCCTGGGGTGGGGGATCTCTCTTGCCCTGATATGTATTGTAAGTGAGAATATCATATACATGAGGGTGTGCATTAATAGAACAGGGCAACGTGTGTGTGGTCAGTGTGTTCACTTAGGTTGTCTCCTGTAGCTTTGCTTTCAATCTGCATTGCTTCCTTGGCTGCCAGAACAGAGGCACATCAGACTTCTCTGGGAAGCAGTGGCACTTTTATGTATGGACCTACGCTCTCAATGTTATTTGCACCTCATTTCCCCCACCATTGCCCCTTTCCCACTGAGCTTAATGACCTTCAGCTTCTTCAGCAACGAAGAATGGCGCAGTAACCAGAGGTCCTGCTTGGCACAGTGTGTGTGTGCTCTGGATGCTTTTTTGCACCCGCCCTGTGCCTTGTCCTTCAGGATCCTGGATGCTGAGAAGGACGTGAGCTTTGTTGTCCGTCCGGCTGTGGAGGCAGCAGCTCAGAAAAGGGCTTTGGCGAGAAGCGGTTGTGTCTGTCCTCTCCCAGCCCGAGCTGGTGATTGAACTGAGTAGGTTAAGGTTGCAGTCAGGTGGGGATTGAAGGCATAAAGTCCTGGCCTCCTTTCCATTAGATCTTTGCTGCGTTAGCAAATGCGTCAGATGTGGACTGGGTCCGGAGTGGCCTTTGCCAGCACAGTTCCTGTCGGTTTCCAGGCTTTCGGGAGCTGTCTTCCCGCTAACTGCTGCGTTTCGGGTGGTTTCCCAGAGCTCACAGATGACTGCTGCGGACAAGTAGCTGACCCTGGGGTGACGTTCAGTGGGCAGCATTTGCAGTCGAGCGAGGGTAGATTTCTATTTAAACTTCAGGGGTTTTGTAATCTTCCTGAGTTAAAGTTCTGCTTTCCTTGGCAGAGTTGGTGCAGAAATTTAAGGTGGGGGTGGAGGGAGATGATTTTTTTCCTTCTGAAGGGCAAGCACACAGGGCTGCAGAAGTGTGGTTTGTTCATCCTGACCCTAATCCTCATTTCCAATTAGCACCTTTTTGTGACAGGCATCTCTTTCTCCTCTGTGGGGCATGCCAGCTTCATCAGAGCAGGGGTGCCTCTTCTGCAAATCCTCCTCCTCCTTGCCACGGTCAGTGCAGTAGGACACGTTTTCTGGAGGATGAGCAGAGGCTGTGCATGTGCCACCATCTCAAACCTGTCCTGTGGTTAGAGGTTTAACGCAGCCTTGAGGGTGAAGATATAGAGCTAACAGCATGTTTGGGTGGGCTGGGGCTTCTTCCCTGCTCCTGCGAGCATTGACATCCAAACCGCACTGGCCAAGGCTTTCAAATCCATCTAATGATTTTGGACCGCCAGCTTGAGGCAAGGCAAGTCAGAGACAGTGCTGGGAAATTCTGGCAAACCGGACCTCTTAAATTGGTTACTTTAGGGTTTTATTTTGATTTACACAGCCTGAAGCTCTGTTTTCTTATCAGTAACACTCCCTTACCTCTTGAGGTTTGCTCAAAGAATGTGTGAAGTTTGCTTCCACACTGTCAGGCTGAAGGATTTCAGCATACCACAGGATAAACATGGCTTTCTGTTTGGTGGAATATTTTGCCTTCATAGCTTTTGCCAGTTTAAAGTAACCTTCATTACAATGGGAGAGCTGTAAGGTTAAATGCAGAGCTAGTTAAGCTCTGGATGCTGCAGTTCTGCGCTGCACTTAGACCAAGTTTCTTGGGTTTAGGTGAGGCAATCTCAGGTTTGAGACCCCAGAACATCAGACCATAAAAGCCCAAGAAAGACAGTGGATTGTGAAGGCACATGATGGGTGACAGACTGAAATAGGTTTATTTTTGTCTGTCCAGATTCCCAGGGTAGTCAGTGTGCTGTATGGGAGGCAGGTAAGAGAGCCCTTGACCCTTGGGGCACATGGGCCATCCCACCTGTTTCCAAGCCAGGGTTGCCAAGGTGGTGCATCTGGGAGCTTGAGTTGAGAGACCAGGGTGGTCTTGGAGCAGAGTGCCCTGTGGTGACAGTTTCATGGATGATTTAATAAAGCCTCATGAAAAACAGGTTGCATCCCTGATGGCAGCTTGCTGGTCGTACCCCAAGGAGTGAGGAGTGGCTTGTTGCCCTCAGAATAGCAGTGAAGTGAACAAACCTGTCCCATACTCAATCCCTATCAAAGTCAAGTGACTTAAAAGACCGTTTAAACCTTAATGGCTGCGCCCCTTCGCCTCTGCCTTGCAGAATTACAAGTGTGTCTGTGTTAGAACGTGCCAGAACCCTGACCTCGCTGTCTCTACTTTGCAGGATCTGGGTGCTCCTGGGATGTGCAGAAAACATTGGGAGCACTCAGTACCCAAGGAATGAGGCTGTGCTTTGCAGGTTTCTGCCTTTCCCAGCAGAAACGGGGGGCTGACCAACCGCTCGGCCCTGCTGCAGAGTAGGTGGTGATGGGGAAGGACCTCCTCTCCTAATATGTCGGACATGTTTCTCCTTGCAGGTGGTAGTGCTCCTGGAAGTCCTGAGCTGGGGTCAGTTGGAAGATGACTGAGTATAAGCTGGTAGTGGTGGGAGCTGGTGGCGTTGGGAAGAGTGCTTTGACGATACAGCTCATTCAGAACCATTTTGTTGATGAGTATGACCCCACGATAGAGGTAAGCAGTTCTGGGCATGTGGTTGGTCTGTCAGTCTGCCTGTTTTCCTCTTGCCTCCTTTCTTCTTCTTCTCCACCTTCCCTCTGTCCCAGAGCATGCTCAGCTTGATCTGAAGTCTGAACTTGAGCAGGGATGTTCCTCTGCTTAGCAGAGTTATTCTGAGTCACTATGTGCATGTTCAGAGGTCACAGTGACCAACTTGTGCCTCCCGCAGAAGGACAGCGGTGTCTGCTGAAGGGAGATGGTGAGGGAGGCAGCAGAAGCAGGCAGAGCCAGGCTGGCGTCCTCCTTTCTGATGAGACAACAGTGTAGGGAGGGGTTAAAGGTTTGGGACTGAAGAGCCATTTTATGTCTGTGCTTCCATTTCTCCTCCTGTGAAATCAGAGTAAATATATTGACTTCTCATGCAGGATGTTTTGGGATTTACTGCTGAAATGGATTTTATCAGAGCTTTGGCTGCTTAGTGTCTGTGCTGCAGTTTGAGCGAGGCGAGGCGAGCCGCTGAAGCATTGTGGTTCCTGGTGAGCTGCCTCTGCTCCATCTTGAGGACTTAAAGCTTGACATATGGATCTCGTAGTTGGTGTGGATGGTAGCACCAGCCTCTCTAGGTCAGCACTCTGCCTGGAGAAGCAGGCAGGGACCTTGTGCTCTTCCAGACTGTGAAGAGGTGGATTCTGGTCTTTAATACCTATTATGCTGTTATCTAATTAATTTTATTTATTTTTTACTTTTAAAAGGCATACTCCATTCCCTGACTGCTTTCACCTTTGCTAGTGAGAAACTAATTACTCTCTGCATGACTTGCACCTTTGTTTGGAGGAGGTGTGGGCAGCAGCTCTGCACCAGGAGTAAGTCCACCCTGGGAAAGCAAATTACAGCTCTGTCCTGCCTCTTGGACAATAACCTCCCTGTCTGCAGTCCTAAAGGATTCTCTACCAGATGTGTATAAATACAGCTGTGGTTGCTGCAGTTATTATCGTACTGGCTGAAAGGCCCCAACTGGGATCAGAAATCTATTCTGGTAGATGTTGTATGTGTAGTCCCCACCCTGAAGAGCTTGCGACTTAAACAAGACAAGACTTGGTGGAAGGGCAGAAATAGTCTCACAATCCTACAGATAGAAAGGAGAGAAAGCACTTAACAGCACATGCAGTTACGTCATTTGGCTAGGGTCACCTAGAAAGTCTGCAGCAGACACTGGAGTTTAATTGAAGGGCTCCAGAGTTTTGGTGCTACACCGTGCTTATGGATGCAGTTGCCTTCTTCCCAGCTCCTCTCCCCTCATGCGCCGGTCACCAGTAGCATTGTATGCTTTTCTCTGAAACCTCTTCCAGGTTGGTTTTGGCAAAAGAGCCGCTGAGGGAGAGCAACCTCCCTGAGGAGACATCTGCATGGATGGGTCCTCTCTTGGACCTTAAGCTGGGCAGAGGCAGCTCTGACCCAGTGATGTGTTGGGTTTTGGCATCTTTTTTTTTTTTTTTGTTCATCTCCAGCTGCCTGCTCCCCTGTACATACCCTGCAGGGAATTTTCTCCATGTAAACAGGCAGCAGGGAATGTAAACCTTGCATGGCATTTCCCAGCACACCCTCCTCGTCCTGCCCACTCCTGCTTTCCCCAGGAGACGCCTGCTGTCCTCCCCTGTTTACTCCAACCCCACTCGACTCTTTTTCTCCTCTTCCTAAAGCAGCCACAAACTGCATTTCACCCCTCTCACCCCTGGTGCTTTTCCACCTGCAGGTCCCACCAGTCCTGATGCCTTTACAGCTCCCTTGGTCATGCCCCAGGTAGCCCCTGCCATCATCTTACTCATTTCAGGGTGACTCCTTTTAATTATGCTTCATTTTATTAGGACTCAGGATGCACAGAGTTACCTGCCAGCTGTCTGAATGTGACCAACAAACCACCCTCCTGTGACTAAGCTGCTTTGGATCGTGCCCAGGAGCTGACTCTGACTGTTCGGCCGGCTAGCAAGCAGCACAGCAGTGCTGCAATGGGCAGGATAAAAAGGCCAGAAAAGAGTATACCTGCTCACAACAAAGGCTTTTAAATGAAAATATGTTAAATGAGTTGAGTGGAGGCAAAGGGGTGCGAGTGTGTCGGGGTGCACAGAGATTCTCCCCAGGGCAGGAGACATCAAGAAGCGAGTTTGCCCCCTGTCTGGAGCCATGATCCTGCCTGAGTGCCTGCTCCCCTCCTGCCTCCCCATTCAGCAGTACAGATGTCTGCCTTTGTAGCTCAGACGGCAGCACGTGCTCACACACGTGCTCTTGGGCTGCTGGGGAGCCGTAGGACCTTTAGTTTGGGAACAGCAGGGCCAAGGCACTGGCAGTGCCCTTTGGTGAGTGAGCAGGGATGGAGTAAAGAGTCAGTCTGTGCTGAGAAATTCTTTGGTTTGACTTCCAGCTTTTAGCATGCAGGTCGTGACAGGCTTCCTGAGCCTCCTCTTGTATTCTGACATTATTTAACAAGTGGCCAGGACCCCCAGCACACCTGGGGTCCTGCCCGCATTGCTCTGAGATCCCAAGTCTGAACCCCAAGCAGGTGTTGTTTCTGCCACTTGGTGCTTCAAAGCTGGAGCCAGCTTCTTTCTCTTGTGCAAGAAGGGGACGAGGGGGACTGGAGGGGAGCACTGAGGCTGCAGGGTGCTGGTGGCTGTTCACGTGGGCTGGTGGCAGCTACCCCTGCAGTGGCAGCCAGGTCACCTGTCTTGGCCCGCTGTCCTAAGCATCCCCAGGGCAGAGGTCGGGTGAAGCTGGACATGAAGTATGGGTGGGGAGAGCTTGTCCCCATCCTTTGGAGACAGGGGTGCATAAGCATCCTCTGCAAGACTGTTAATGCCTTTGCTTCAGTGAGCCGGCTGGCCTTATGGGTTGATAACCTGAGCTGAGATGTGGGATTGCTTCTCCATAGGCGTGCTGTCTGCTGTCTGACCTCCTGCAGCCGGGGACTTGGTGGTTAATTGTCAATGTGTGCTGAGAGTCTGGTCCTCTGGATGCAAGCCAGGGTGCAGGGGTGGGAGGATGCTCATGGGCAGAGCGAGCACTGAGTCCCCTTTGCCTGCCCCTGACAGGCACTGAGACCCTGAAAGTGGAACTAGTGCTCTTCTCTTTCCCACCAAGGAGGCTCTAGTTACATTATTGATTAGAAGTGGGAGCACATCCCTGCAGGGCAGCCTGCCAATTGCCTTCAGAGCGGTTGGCTGGAAGCCATCCCATCACTCCACACTTATTCTCAGTGGGTCATCACTCCCCTTTTTGGGAAGGCACAGCTGAGAAGGTCATGGCAGAGCAGATCTCATCTCCTCTGATTTCATGGTCCCCTCCATAAGGTGAGGAAAAAGACTTTAATTAGCCCCAGTAGATGACATTATTGTAGTAATGAACCAAAGAGTGGAGGCTATGTTAGCCCTGTTCCCTTTCTGTGCTGGTCCTGTTGGTGACCTTCGCTGCGTTGGTGGTTTGTCTGCAGACCTGCAAAGCTCATCTGATAACATTGTTGTGGTCACTGGAAGAGCAGCAGACGTTTGAATTCATTTTAACCTGCAGCTGTAGCTTCTGCGAGTGGCTGCAAAGCGCTGGTGTGGTCATATTGCTGACCCGCACCTTTCTCATACCTCTGTTTTTTCCTTCTTTTGTTGCCAGTCAAGGATTACTGCCTGCGAGAGAGGGATGGGGCTGTTCTCCGTGCAGGGGCTGCCCCAGCAACAACACCAGGCGCAGGGGAGCGGCAGGGTGGGGAGGAGCAGTGCTTTGAGGAGCCTGCCTTGAAAATGAAACTTTTGAGGGATGCCCTGGGTGGTTTCTAGGCCTTCTCACATCTTTGATAATTTGTGATTGCTTCTGCTGTGAGGAAACCCCCGTTTCAAAGGCCCTGCCTGGCTAGTCCCTGCCTCTCCTGGAGCCCTCTGGGCAGACTGCTTGTGGGAAACACCCTCCTCACAGCATGGTACTTTTTTTTTTTTTTCCTCATGTTTGAAGAAGGGTTTTGCCAACAAGCCCAGTTTGCAGCCTTTCTGGTGGAATATTGCCTCTGGTGCATGATCTGAGATGCGTTGGAGGTGCTGGATTTCCAGGTAATCTTAAGTGCCTTCTGGCCCTGCAGATGGTGGCTGGAAGCCCTGTCCAGCCAGAGCTGCCTTCCTTGGGTGTCCCGTTCCAGCACCAGAGCAGGGTGGCAGCAAAAGGGATTAGCTGGAACTAAATAAAGCTTAGGAGAATAGTTGTTGAGGGTATGTGGTGGCGTAGAGACAAAGCTGCCCCTGGTCTGCCAGAGGCAGGACTGGGAATGGGGAGGGCAAGCCAGGGGCTGCCTTCTCTGTGGCTCTGCGAGAGAAGGGGAAACGTGCTCAGCTGCTCTCTTCTCCTTTTCTTTGTCGTTTTGTTTTTCTTCTTCTTCCTTTCCTTCCATTTGGAAACAAATTGAGTCAGCTATTTAATGGGAGCTAAACCCAGGCAGAGTGTGATGTGACCTGGCATCTTCCCAGGGATGCACTCACTGCATCCCTTTGCTTGGCCGGACCCGAGCCCTCCCTTAACGCACCCTCCTCCCTTTCCCTCTCTCTTCTGGCCTGCAGGATTCCTACAGAAAGCAAGTTGTCATCGATGGAGAGACCTGCTTGTTAGACATCTTGGATACTGCAGGGCAGGAGGAGTACAGTGCCATGAGAGACCAGTACATGAGAACAGGGGAAGGATTCCTCTGTGTCTTCGCTATCAACAACACCAAGTCCTTCGAAGATATTCACCAGTACAGGTTGGTATCCTGGGAAAGGCTCTTTCCCTCTTGCCCTGAGCAGAAGGGAGGTCTTGCCACTGCAACCCCTGCCCTCCCTTTTAGTTGAGGCCCTGTGGTGGAAGCACTGGCTGCCAGCAAAGACAATTAGCTCAAGTGGCCATTCCCCAGGGAAGAGACGGAGCAGACGGCTAATGTCAGTGACTCTAATAAAACCCATCCGAAGGGATTGCTTGTGGCCTTCGGGGACTCAGTAATGTAATGTTTAAGTGTTTATGGTGACTAAAGAGAGAGCTGATCCTCTATGACCCCCTCCCTTTCCTCCCTAATTAATGGAATTGCTTTGTTAGTGCAATTGATCTCAGTGACTTCAGCAGGGCCTGGGAGCTGGGAGAGGAGGCTGGGAAGGGCAGGGAGGGCTGCTGGCAGCCGGTATGGCGAGGCTGCGGTCTGCTGGCCACGTGCACGTGAGGAGCAGCAGTCCTGGCTCCTTGGAGTTTGGTTTCAACCAGGGTACAGTCAGGCAGGAGGAGAGTTGGAGGTGAGGTGATATGCCCAGGAGGGTGTACTGAGGGTACAGTGGTGGAGCTGGGATCCCATCCCAGCATGGTCCTGCTTTGGCAGGGTTACCCATCCTGCTTCCCCCTACTGCTGCCATTGTTTCTGCAGAGCTGGAGAGCCAAGGAGGTGATACAAAAGCAGGGGGAGTTTTCCTTCCCTGGTTACCATGATACTAGCTGAGGGGGAGGTCTCTCTGCAATATGCCTCTTTCGAGGCTTGGCTTTGACAGGAGGAACTTGCAGAGGATGTGAGAGGGGGCTCTGCCATCAAAGACCCAGTTCCCAGATAATCCTGTAGCTCTGAACACAGGCACAGCCCTTCCTTGCTCTGCAGTCAGAGGCACCGCTCCGAGCTGTCAGGATGTCTGAGTCTTCAGCTAGCAGGTGTGTTGTGTATAATAACTCTACGGTTGGGCTAATTTGGCTTGTTGTAGCTGAACTGGAGGACAAAAGGATGGGATTTTCCTAAAGCACCTGAGGGATTCAGCAGCATTCATCCTTGTGCTGGGGCTGGTGCCTGTGAATCACTCACAGGATGGCTGGATTTCAAACCCCGGTTTTAATCATGATGTAAATCACCAGCTTTCATCTCGTTTCGCCTGTGCTCTTTGTGTTTGCATTTTTAAAAGAATATTCCCCAGAGAAATGCTGGCTCTCCCTGGTTAGTAACCATTAGGAGGTATCTCTTTCCAGCTAAGTGGAGCCCGTGCACTAAATTTAGTACTTGCGTTTGCTGATCAGGATGTTGCATGGAGCATTTAAGTGCCTGTATGGCATATCATACATACAGTCAGACTTCACTTCTGTGTTCTACTGCATTAAAAAAATATGATTAATTTTTAATATTTTTTTTAATGTGGGATACATATCCAGCTGGTTTTGGATGGAAATTTGAATTCAATTAGAATGCAGAAATCAACATTTTAAACGATGCTTGTTATTAGTTAAATAAAACCACGTTAAATGTTCGGGATGCATGAGTAAGAAAAAAAAAAAAGCTGTTTTGCATCCCAAGTTAAATGATTTATTAAGCAAAGGAAGTTGTTATCTATCAGGAGGGAATTGAATGGATTGTTTGCAGCCATAATGGACTTTAAGATTTTCAGAAGTGGTAGATCTCATCCTCGCCCACCTAGTTTTAAATCCGAGGTTGGAATGAAGAAGCGAGCATTACAGCTTTCTTGCTTCCCAGTTGGTTTCTCAACTTTGAGCGACCCGAACTAAACTGAAAAGAAGCAAATATTGCCTGTGCATCTGCAGAAAAGGTTACAGCTGCCAAAAGCCGGTTTATCAGCTCAGCAAATTCTGTCTGCAGGTGATTTTTAATTTTTTTTTCTTTTTAATCCCCATTTTGGGGAGGGTACTTGATCTGAAATGTTGGAAATAACACAGGTAACTGCTTGAGTTTTCTTTTTTATTTAGCTTGAACTATGTTAAGCTCATTTCTTAATATAGATCATCATAATTTCAAGTTGTGTTTTGTAAACAGTTGCATGTGAAGAGCAGAAGTATGTTTAGGTTTTGTTTCCAAAAATGCCTTAGCTATTCTGTTGTTTACTAACTTACATGCTGTGGCCAGTTATGTTCTCCTGAAAGACCAACTCAAGGCACTTGGCAGGAACAAAGCATAGCTGTTCGTTCTTGACAAAGAAGATGGTGGAAAGTGTCCTGGAGTTGTCCTTGTCCCCCTGATGCCTTTTCTTCCTTCACTTTGGCACTATCTTGCAGGGAGCAGATCAAGAGGGTGAAGGACTCAGATGATGTTCCCATGGTGCTGGTGGGGAATAAATGTGATCTACCAGCCCGGACAGTTGAGACCCGGCAAGCACAGGACCTGGCCCGGAGTTATGGGATCCCCTACATAGAAACATCTGCCAAAACCAGACAGGTAGGAGGACGGTTATAAACAAAATTATCTCTTTCCTGGAGAGGCAGGAATGAGCAGACACCACCTTGGAGACGGTTGGGTGCAAAGACCAGGCTTAGTTGTTTCCTCAAGGCTAAGTCAAGATATTTCCCTCCCCTATCAGGGCTTGAGATTCCAGTCCAGACAGAGAAGGGTACAACTCATACACTGGCAGCACTGAAGGGAAGATGCCTTTTTGGGGCTTTCTCCAACACTCTGGAATAACTGCCAGTCACTTCAGGTCAGCTAAGCTCAGGGGGCTTGGCTAACCTCATCCATGAGGTTGGCAGGCCTGTGGTCAGAATATACCAGTACTGGAAGGACTATGTGGGGCTCCCAGGGCACAAAGGTGGAAATGAAGCAGCTGATACCTCACTTGTATGGTGGTGGCTTTTCTCTTGGGTGGTAGACCTCATTCTTGCTGCTGAAAGCTGATTAACCTCAGGGATTAAGGTGCTGCTTGGCCTCATGGCTGGTCATTCAATCTTGCTCTCTCATAGGGGGTCGCATTAAGATCCCTGTTAGTCTTCCCACCTTGGTTTTGTGCCTTTAGTGCTGCAGTCTGTGTGCCAGGGACCCCTAGCTTGGGACCAGAGCCCCCTCTTCTCTCCACTGTCCCCTCTCAAAGTGGACAACTGCTTCAATGTTTTTCATCCAGGGCGTTGAAGATGCCTTCTACACCTTGGTGCGGGAGATACGTCAGCACAAGCTGCGCAAGCTGAATCCCCCGGATGAGAGCGGCCCTGGCTGCATGAACTGTAAATGTGTGATATCGTGACTATGGTGAGTTCTGGAAGCGGGAGAACTGGGGTGCTGCGGGAGTATCTTGGAAGCAGGGCAGGAGGTGACTGCAGACACACTCCTCTGCAAACAACTGCAGCAGACACTGTTTCTGCAAAGGGGTGTTTTTTTTAATGAAACACCTTTTTGGCTGAAATAGCGTTTTTCTGTCAAAACATAGGTAGGTCAGAATTCCCTCTTTCCTGAGGATGTGCGGAGGAGGAAAGGCTTGTTTATTTTTCCCCCTCATTTTGTGGAACAAAATTCTGTAGACTGAATAAAAAACTACACTTGTTTGGTTGTGCTTTCCCCTGGAAAGCTCCTTCCCACGCTGCCCCTCTGAAAGAGGAGTTAAGCTGGTGTTGAAGGTGTGCGGCTCGCTGCGCCTTCACCAGCCTGGTCCTAGAAGAGTTCAGACAAAGAGCTGGGTGAGGGCATTGCCTCCTGACGCGCTCACATAAATTGCCTTGTCCTAAAGCTTCGTAAGACCTGCCTCACTCTGAAAGACCTGGGTTCTTCGAAGAGTTTTCCCCATTAGATACATCCCCTGGGATATTTGGAACTGATGCAATGTTGAGAATTAGCCATAAGGGGGCTGTTTTGCTTGTATAAACTGCGTGCTGGAGCCAGAAACCGTGTGTTTCAGATTGTCTGTGCTCACTTGCCTGTTTTTCTTCTTTTTCTTTCCTTGTTTTGTAGTTTGTTTTTTTTTAACAATGAGTTTAACTCATTGCTGGATAGCAGTGAGGGAGAGCTCCTTTTGGTGCTCCTGGGTGAGCTGGTGGCCTTAAGCCAAACTCCTGGTAACATCTGGCGAAGTAACTGTCTCCTTTCATGTCAGAAGTGGGGACAGGCAATTGTGGATGACAGCACCAGGCAGAATATACATCTAAGGACATCTGGGGCTGGGGTGTGGGAGGAAAGCGTGCATGAACATTGCCCTTCGTGTCTTTTGAGGAGTCTCCCAAGCACCCAGACTGGCCCTTCAGCCGGAGTCCTGAAGACTCGTGCATCGTGGCCAGAGATGGTGCTGGGAGGGTCTCGTGGAAGGTGGATGTGGGCAGCTGGTTTTCCTCCATCACTTTTTGGGCCAAAGGCCGTGAGCACAGCAGAGCTCTCCTCCTCCCCGCCCCCAACCTCCCCTCAATAAAAATGTGCTGGCAGCGTTTGCTTCCTATGAGCAAAAAAACACCCGAGCACCCCACCCCTCCGCTCCCAGCTGAGGCATGCCCAGCACACTTATCACTGCTAAGGGAGATTTTCCAGATGTTCGGGTCCTCCAGATGTTCAGGAGCGTTTCCTCCGGATGGGGATGCGAACTCAGGGCTCATTTCCTGCTCTAGCTCACATCTGACATCACGGGCTCAGCAGACATTGGAGCTCCCCTGTACCAACTGCCAGAACCAGGTCCTGCTCACAGCTTGGTGGCCAGCACCTCCATGGCTAGTGTCTTCAAAAAGAGGGGCAAGAAAGGAGTCTCTTGGAAGCGTGACTCTCCCTTAACTCCCCTGTTAGGAGAGTGTGCCCTGTGAGTTGCCCACATCTTCTTCAGCTCAGGCAGAAACTGGAAACCAGATATTCCAGTTTTCTATCTGCCCTGGCCCAGAGCAGAGAGGGAAGAACATCAGGGCACAGAAGGAGAAGCAAGGCAAGGACGTGCTAGGTTTTGGGGCAAAGAGTGAGTGTGTGGCCAGGGAGATTTGTCTGCATTTGCCCTGAACTCACTTTGTGGTTCCCATCATCCCTGGAGGAGGGAGAAAGGTCTCACCAAACACTGTGCCATCCCACAACTAAGATGGGAAGAGGTCAGGGCTCGCCCATCGCTCCATGGACATTTTGCTTGTTCCCTTCAGCACACGTGTGGATGCTTTGCTGGGCCAGGTCCAGACCTCCAAGACCTGTGTAGCCCTTTGCTTTCCCTTGGTGGGCTCTGGCAGGGTCACCCTGCATGTGAGGGGTGGGTAATGGGAACAGCCCTGCCAGCTCTGTCGGCAGGTAGGTGCTAATGTGTGTCCTTTTGTGGTTTCAGCTGACTGGGCTGTGTCTTGGAGAGGTTCCTACTGTGCAGAGCGCAAGGAGGTGACGTGAAGGAAGAAGCAAACGTGTTCAGAGGATGTTATGGGGGAGGGGGAGAGGAGGAGGACAGGGGGAGCATGAGCCCCTCCAAGGACTATCTTGCACTTCACCCAAGCCTGCGGCAAATGACTTCTTTTTTTTTTTTTTCCTTCCCTATCCCCTCCTCCTTTGGCCTCCTCCCACCCTGGCAACTGTACAAAGCCACAGATTGAATCACAGTAAATTATTATTTGATGGTCTCGACCAACCGTCTCGATGGCTGTGTCCTCCTTCCAGAGGGTGCTGCTGCTGGTGCTCCAGGAGGATTACTGGTGGGACAATGGGAGGGAAGGGCACTGAGATTTGTAGACCATGAAAGTGATTTGGGTGGGGCATCCTTCAGGGAAAGAGCTATCTTTGTCTCCAACAAATCACTGTAGGTCCCTGTCAGCCTGTCTGGAATTCTTTGCTGGCCCCAGGTTTTGGTGGGGTGGAAGAGCACAAGCAGGTGGAGCCTGTCCTCAGCGCTCCCCTGGGTGCTTTGCCTGCAACCTTGTCCTTATGGGATTTTTTACAGCCTCAGATGCAATGCCTGGAAGGGAAGAAGCATCAGGGAAGAGATCTGAGAGCTGGGTTCACCTCAGCTGGTGCCAGTTGTTTGCTTCCTTGTTTGTTTTGGGTTTTTTTTCCTGGCAGTTTCCAGTTTCCAGGCACAGCACCTCCCAAACGTTTATGTGCTCCAGAGGTAGAATTAGGTTTTTCTGCTCCGCTCCAGCAGCCAGCTAATGCTAATACCTACGCAGCACACACACCTTGGGCTGCTCCAGCCTTTCAGCAGCATATAATGGTATGCAAATCCTCGTGTAACCTCGTGAAGGTGTAAACCTTCATTACTGGTGAGCACGAGGCAGAAGGGCTCTCCTGCACTGCAGACAGCTGTGACTAAAGGATTCAGACTTCCAGTGCTTGGGTTTGGGGTGGGTAGTGGAGCTTTGGCTAAGGGCTCACGCCCAGCCCTACTCCTTGGTGATTTTCCCCTGGGGTCTGACTGGCTTCTCCCACATGGCCGTTCTCTCGCAGAGCCAAGACAAGGTACAAGACGTGGCACTGTGCTGGGTGCTCGCTGCCTTTCCTCTCCCAGGCCACTGCACAGGCTCATTTACCCGGAGCAAAGAGTGCCAGAGAGGGAAGGCGACGCAGGGAGCGTGGCAGGGAGCCATCCGACAAGGGCTAGCCCAGGCCTGAAGAGGCGCCGGGTTTGGGAACCGTGGCCAGTGGGACTTGGGAGTGGCAAGGGCAGTGCCTGAGTCAGGCGCCTCATGGCAAAACCAGGAGAGAAGCCCCAGTCACCCCTGCACAAAGCCACAGCCCACCCTGGGCTTCCCAGCATCCGAGCCAGCAGCCTCTCGTCCTGCTCCTCACCCTGTGCCACGCTGGGTGGCAACAGCTAAAGCAGCAGGAGGAAACCCCAGTGCTGCTTCTAGCTGCTGCCTTTGCTTTTGGCCTGGGCAAGAGAGGGCTTGTGCTGACGGCTTGCCTTCTGTACCTGCCCGCTCCGATCTGCTGCGGGGCACAGCCCCCACCCTGGCTGCAGCTGCCAGGCACCCGGTTCCTCGGGGAGAAGGGCTGCTCCCAGCTCCAGTGGGAGAAGTTACCCAAGGGAAGAGCTGCCCTGCCTTTAGCTGGGTGTGCTGTTTGCAGCAGCGCCTGTCCCCGTGCTGGAGGAGCGCTGAAGATGCCAAGTCTGGTGTTACATGGTGGGGCTGGACCAGAGGCTCCCAGAAGACCTCCCGGCTTATTTAATTTCATGTGTGAAGGCTGCAAGTATGGATTTGTTCCTAATAACACCAGGCCCTTGGTGAAGCATGGGAGGACTCTGGCTGAAGGCCTTCAGGTGAGAAAGAGTGTTTAGGGCTCTAACATTCAGTGGTTAGGGCTCTCTCAAGGGCTGGACTCGGGATGGCTCTAACCACTGAGAGTGTCTTCTCACTTCTGGTTTGGAGCCAGAAGCCACAGTCAAGGACCAGGACCCATGGCCAAGCAAGATAAGGGGCTCAGGGGAGCACTGGGGACGAGGTAACTTCCTAGGGCAGGCATCACCTTCAGTTGCAAGAGGCTGGCATGTCTTGGTGAGAGTGTGCTAGAGTTGCCAGAATAAGGAGTCCTTCGGCAGTTTGGTCAGGAGCAGGAAGCCAAAGTAAAAGCATCTCCTCTTCAGAGATCTCAGTGTGGGGTGTTGCAGTTGCTCAGGAAAGCTCTGGATTGGGCCAAGTCTTGTGTGTTATCGTTTGAGTGTCTTCTAGTTGTAAAATACTGTTGCTTCCTTGGGCCACTCTCATGGCTGTTGCACTTAGGGGGGCTGAAGATGAGCTCTTGCATCAGCAGCTCAGCAGTTGGTATCTGTATTTCGCAGCAGACCATCAGGCACCGCACAGGCTTTTCTTCCCAGTGGAAGAGTCTAGTTGAAACCTCACATCTCTGAAGCTTCACTGCATCAGGTGATTGCAGATACCGGCAGACTCTTTTCTGGGGTGGTTGGTTATAGTCTTGTTTTACATCTGGCTGAAGCAGACATAGATGTGCTGGGGGGCCTAAAAGTTCATCAGGAACCAGGGTACACCATCTTGGTAGGACAGCACTTCAGAGGTCCAGCAGGCAGGTAGGAGGTGGAACTCTAGAGATCTTAAAGGCAGGAGCTGGAGATCTTTCTTAGAGGACCTGATCGATGGTGGTGATCTGGGTCTCTGGCAGGTTGCAGACCAGTCTCTGTCCATTGAATTGTACCCAGCAGAAGTGAGGCTGCCAGGACCCTTTGTCAAGCAGCGAGTAATGTGGTCATCTCATGAGCTGGAAGCTTTTTGCTGTAATTAGATCACAAGGAACCCTGCCTCAGGTCCGTGTTCAAGTCCACGCTGAAAGTTGGAGGTAGGTTGGGAGCAAAAGGAGGTGCTAAAAGCTTGACACCACAGCTCTCCCCCTGAGATAATGTATTAACCATGCACTGATGTGATGCTGCAGCTTTGTTCCAGGAGAATCACAACAGATCTTCAGTGTGCAGTAAGATAAGTCAGCTCTGGTCTGATCTTTGGGGTAGGCACAACCCAGACCTCTCTCAGGTGGAGCTGTTACTCTGCACTTGGTGTTGTTGCTTGATGATTTGGTGCCGCTAATTTGGGTGCAGGATAGCAGCTTGAGGGCCGTGGCAGTGGGTGAGTTCATGATGTGATCTCTGCCTGTGAGCTGCACTTCCCCAGTCTGGAAGCAACGTCAGTTTCTGTCGTGTGAATACTGGTCTGGAAAAGGAATCGCTGGTGTGGAGTTGGTTTAATTGATGTCCCCCACAGTTATCTAAGGTGCCTTTGTTCTAGAAGCACCTGGACTGGAAGATGGGGACTTTAGATACTGCAGTCGTTTCCCTTACGACAAGGAGTATGTCATCCATCTCAGTCCTGCTTCTGTGGCATGACCTTAGGTGAGCAGAACGTTCAGCTACTGGGAAGAGCTGTTCCAGGTGCATGGCTGGCAGCTGCAGGAGTCAACAGAAGAAAGTGTTTTGCTATGTCTGGGCACATCTGCTCATTTTTGGCTGCTGTGATCTCTTCAGCTGGTCATGGCAAGGCTGGACTACACTTGGTGCTGTGCCATGGATCTTGGGCAAGTGTGAACACTACCTCTGAGAAGGCTTCAGGCAGCATCGTACTGATCATCTGTTGAGCTGCATCTCCTGTGATGGAAGAGTGCCACCTTTGAACCTGTACTTGAATGATTGAGTAGCTGAGGAAGTCTGGTTTATTTGGTCTGGTCAGGTCCAGATAGATGACTTGGGACTCGTGTAAGCTTTTCTCTCCCATTCACGCACCCCACACCCCATTACAAAGGTGTTGGGGCTCCAGAGACACGTCAACTGACAGAACTGCTTGCAAGTCCTTAAAGATGCTGATTAACTGCTGGAACAGATCTCCTGTGTTTTGGTCTGTGAGGGCTTCTGCAGAAGCGTTTTCCTAAGCCAGCAGAGATGGTGACTCCAAAGATGAGTGCATGGTGCTTGCTGAAGGCTTTGGCAGGCATCTGGGTTGAGTCTGCAGGAGCTGGCAGTGATGAGTCATGGAGAGACAATTGAGAGGCAAGTTGTGGGGGTAGCTCAATGGCTCAAGGCTGAGCTTTACTGAGCAGCCCAGATTTCCCTTCTGAACTACATTCCACTGCTGCAGGCCTTTCCTGAGCAGCACTACCGTGTCACTTCTTGGCTTCACCAGGAGCCGTAACGGTAAGCAAAGCCACCCAAGAACCAGCTTCCACAAGCAAATGCCTGCCTGAGTGAGCTGCTGGGCTTAGGTACCCCTGGAATGGGGACAGGCTGGGTGGCCTCCAGGGCACCAGAGTCACCCAGGCTCTTGATGGTGAGGCTGGAAGCGGGAGCTCTTGGTATTGCACATCATCTATCTGCAGGTACCTCTAGGGACCATATACCAGTTTTGGAGCAAGGATGGCAGTTTCTTACAGTTAACCCTTCTGTGCATCTCAGGAAGAGCCTGGTTTACTTTGTGTGGGAACAGGGCTAAATACTCTTTAGTGCCTCAAATTCCTTCAACTCTTTCCTTTGCATGTACCTTCAAAGCCATACACATCCCCATCTGGGGCTCTTGTACCACTGCCACTGAGTGGGGACACTGGTGGGGTGGGACCAGCTGCTGCATCTTTCAGTGAGAGGCTGCTGGAGATGATGGTTAGTGAGATGTTCCACCTCTGCTTGGCTTCCCTCGGTGCCCACGTCCTGTTAGGTGAGTATGATCGCCCCGCTGCCAGGATGCTGGTGACCATGCTGCGGGCTTCCTTGGCTGCTGAGCTTGTAGCATTTGGGGGGGTGGTTTGGGAAGGGGTCAGACCTGTGTATTTCAGCTGCTGGGCTGTTATTTTTTTCCGTGTGCTGGTTTATGCACAATGATGTGCTGTGGGAAGGGGGCTGCACACCCTGTGCTCTACGTGCCCCCACTCTGCTCCTCAACAGCCAGCCGCCGCCACGGCGAGCAAGCAGCATGCGAGAACCACGGCAGCCCGTGAGCATCCTGGGGGCGTTGCAGCAGCACACAACTAGCCCAGCAGCGTGTGAGCGTCAAGCAAGAGGCACAGCAGCAGGTGGGTAACCTGGCAGGGCACAGAGCAGGAAGGCTCCCAGATCCAGCCGAACTCTGGCACTGCCTCTGCCAGACAGGCTGGGGCGTGAAGCTGCCAGACACAGCGGGCCCGTATCTCCTCCCCACCGTCGCTGCATCCTGAGACCAGAGCCCAGAACAGCCCAAAGCCACGCTCCTTCCCTCGGCTTGGCTCTGCTCCAGGCTCCAGTTAGCATCAATTATTCAGAGTGGAGTCATTGATGCATCGTGGGGGCACTCAGCATGGCTGCAGAGCACTTAGTGGTCACGGGTGGTGGGCAGTGCAGGTGAGGAGCACAGATGTGACTTGGCAGAGCCAGCAAGTGACATGGAGAGACATGGCCAGCCCCATCCCAGCTCCTGGCACTGCCGGTTCGTAGGCAAGGGAGGAGCCACAGCGGTGCCAGAGTGCCAGAACTGAGCACAACCTGGAGGGTCAGTGCAGGTGGATCTCCATTGGAGTGGTTTCTGGGCAGGGACCAGTCCTGGGAACCAGAGAGCTGGTGTGAAGTTTTCTGAAAGCCATGCTGAGACCAGTGGCTTCACCAGGGAAAAGGGGGATTTAATGGGAATACTGGCAAGTGCCAAGCATGGAAGGGGAGACAGTAGGATGACTGGTCCCATTGCTGTACAGCAAATGGCTGTTGGTAAGCTTAGGCTGGGGACTACAGAGCTGTCCTGCCCTTGGTCCTCTGGGAGCAGCACCAAAGCCCTGGGGGGCATGAGAAGGGGTTGAGGGTTCTGCTTCCCTGGTGCAAAGGCTGTCTGCACTCCCATCTTCCATGTCTGACAGTCCCAATGCCAGCCAGCTCCAAGATGGACCTGCTGCTGGCCAAGGCCAAGCCCATCAGTGATGGTGGTGGAACTTCTGGAATAACATATTCAAGAAGGAAAAAAAACCCCAAGTAGGAGCTTGCTTTTTTTTGCCGCCAGAGAAAGGAGTAAGAAGGTGTGAGAAACTGCAGACACCAATGTCAGTGCAGAAGGAGAGGGAGGTGCTGCAGCACCAGAGCAGAGATTCCTCTGCAGCCCATGGAGAAGCCCATGGTGAAGCCCATGGTGAAGCAGGGTGTCCCTGTGTAGTCCATGTAAGATGATGGGCAGAGATTTCATCTGCAGCCTGAAGAGACACCCCATGCTGGAGTGGATGAGGACGTATGGAAGATCCTGTGACCCACACTGGAGCAAGCTCCTGGCAGGACCTGCAGCCTGTGGAGAGACCCATGCTGGAGCAGGTTTGCTGGGGGATTTGTGACCCCGTGAGTGACCCACAGTGAAGCAATCTGGTCCTGAAGGTCTGCACCCCATGGAAAAGACCCATGCTGAGACAGTTCATGACGAAATACTCACATTGGAGATGTTCATGGAGGACTGTCTCCTGTGAAAGGGACCCCACACTCTGGAGCAAAGGAGGCTTCCTGAGGAGGAAGGACCAGCAGAGATGATGTGTGAACAACTGACTGAAACCTCAGTGCTCAGTTGATGGAGGGAGAGGAATCTGGAATAAAGTTGAGCCCAGAAGAATGAACAGGTAGGGGGAGGTGGTTTATTTCTCATTATCCTGCTCTGGTTTGACTGAGTAATCAATTAGATTATCTTCCCCGAGTCGAGTCTATTTTGCCTGCGATGGTAACTGCTGAGTGCTCTCTTGCTGTCTTTATTCTCCACCCATGAGCCTTCCATTGAGGAGGGCAGTGAGAGAGCAGCTTTGGTGGGCAGCACATGCATCGGGTGCAGGCTCCACGCTAAGCAGCATCTTACTCCACTTTTTTCAGTGATCACATAAACTGAGTCTGGTTCAGTGAGGGACAGGGTTGCAGACCAGGTTTTAAAGTTAATATAAATGAGCTAACTTAAGAACACTGCAGAACAAGGTAGGAGCTTTATTTTGTCCTGTTTGGCCCCTTTAGGTGAGGCAAAGTGATGCTAGAA
>VXBZ01002720.1:0-33610 GCA_013399135.1 Heliornis fulica
AGGCAAAGAAGGCACTAAGTACCCTAGCATGTTCAGCAGGTGGGTTGTCTTCACCATCAGCTAGTCTTTTGGCACATGGAGGGAGGCCTGCTCCTCCACCTTTAAGATTTTCTTATGTGAAGACTGTCCAGTTTTCCTGGACTCCTTTGCCCTTCAGGAGCAAGGGACTCTGCCAACCAGTCCCCTAGACAGGCCAAAGTCTGCCCTCCAGAAGTCCAAGGTGACAGTTCTGCTGAACACCCTCCTTACTCCTCCAAGAATCAAAGGCTCTATAATTTTGTGATTGCCTTGCCCAAGATGGCCTCTGACCACCACACCACTCACAAGACCTTCACTGTTCACAAGCAACAGGTCCAGAAGGACAACTTCCCTATTAGCTCACCAACTCTGTCAGGGAGTTATCTTCCACACACTCCAGGAATCAGAATGTTCAATACCTGGTATACATATTTCTATAATAATTTAAGCAAACAAAAATATAATCCCTTAGCATCCAGAAATCAGTGAGGGAACATGAAAGCTCAGGGTAGCTTCCTTAACTGGAATAGCTTTGATGAATGGTGAGTATTGTCAAGGCTTTTATTGATGGGGTTGAACATAAGCAATTAAATCACAGATCTCAATCAATGGTAGTTCCACCGAGGCACAGCAGGCTGGAAGTATTTTCTGGGTGCATTTTTCCCATACAGTACAACGCACATTCCTCTAAATCTCTAGACACTGAAGAGTGAAAGTGCCATTTTACACAAAAATTTGAAATCCAAGTTTGATCACAGAGCTTAGCCGGTCTAAAAGATCAATTTGATACCTGCAAACAGAAGGTCTGCTCCTGTCAGACTTCTTGCTGCCTTACCATGCAACACTGCTGCTTAGCTTGCTTGTCCTCCAATCTCCAAGCAGGTTCCCTTTATTTAGTGACTCTCAACAGCTCACTAACAGAAATTAGTTCAACAACATGGCACAGAATCCTCTAACTGGTTTGTGAACTTAACAAGCTTGGTGAGTAGCCTGATACATGACAGAGCTGCTGGGAGGAGCGGGATGCAGCAATGCAAGATCTTCTGAAAACATGGCAGGATCATGTTGCAGCAGGTAAACTGCTGGATTAAAAAAAACCAAACCCCACAGTTATTGGATCAACTGAGGGGCTGGAGGGTCAGACAGACACACACGGTACTGAGCATGCTGCTCCTCCTTTTCTTCTACTGGTCTTCACTACTCTTACATAGCTGCAATGACACTATTCCTCCTCTTCCCTCATCTCACTACAATTCACTTCGGCATTGCTTTTCAAAGGCATCTAGAAATAACCATGGCTTCGTAAAACTGACATTGATCAGCTCAGATTCACAAATAAAAAATACAGGAAATATTATGTAGGAAACTAGTTAAAACCAGCAACAAAGGAAAGCTTCCAAGTTATCGCGACTCGGTGTGAGCTACTTGTTAAAAACCAGAGCCTGCACACTGCAGCTGCTTCAGCCTGAACAGCACCACGCTGCCTGAGAGCAGACCACACATAGACAGCTTTTTCACCTTAGCACACCACATCAAGATTAGAGGACAAAGCATGGCAACCACAGACACTCAAAGTGCACCTGAATCAGAATAAAAAAGGAGTAGTCCCAGACATACCTACAGGCCAGGCCAGGAGAAGAGCTCCTTGAGAGCAGCCCTGCCGAGAAGGCCCTGGAGGTGCTGGTGGACAAGAAACTGAACATGAGCGAGCAGAGTGCTGCTGCAGCTCAGAAGGCCAATGGCCTCCTGGGCTCCACCAGAAGAGGGGTGGCCATCAGGGACAGGGAGGCGATTCTCCCTCTCTGCTAATTCAAGAAAGATACGGAGCTGTTGGAGAGGGTTCAGAGGAGGGCCATGAAGATGATCAGGGGGCTGGATCACCTCTCCTATGAGGACAGGCTGAGGGAGCTGGGCTTGTTCAGCCTGCCTTTCAGTACTTAAAGGCAGCATACAAACAGGAAGGGTCATTACAAGGGTAGATAGTGGTAGGACAAGGGGGATTGGATTTAAGCTAGAGGAGGGAAGGTTTAGACTGGATATCAGAGGGAAGTTCTTCACAGAGAGTGGCGAGTTGCCAAAACAGGTTGCCCAGAGAGGTGGTGGATGCCCCAACCCTGGAGGTGTTCAAGGGCAGGTTGGATGGGGTCCTGGGCAACCTTGTCTAGATCCAGGCCTGGAGGTTGGTGGCCCTACCTGTGGCAGGGGGTTGGAACTCGATGATCCTTGGGGTCCCTTCCAACCTAGACCATTCTGTGATTCTGTGAACTTGAGATGCACTGTTACAGTGCTAATTCCATTTGATCAGTCAGTAACACTGCTCATCTCAAGGGCTGGTTGCAACGCACCCAGTGAAGACCCAAGAAGCAAATCAAAGAAGTGCATGCTCAGACAATGCGAAGCTGAATCATCACCTATGAAAGCAAAGGTCCTTCAATTTGTGCACAATGCTGTGTAAAATAGGAAATATGACTTTCTAGGTGGCATCTGTCACAGATCAGGGCATTTTACAGGGATATGTGGAGGGTGGTGAAAAGCACCGATTCTGGAAGGCACACCCCAAGGCACACACACCAAACTCCCACATACCTGGCCTTGGCTATATATTACTATGGCATTTGACATGTAAAATTGCAAGTTCAACCATTTTCAATTCTTTTGAAGACAAATAATTTAGGCATTTTCAAACATGTCTTTAAATTTTCATCTAAATTTTCACTACCCACTATCAAAATCTTGGAATTTGAAACAGGTTCTACATATCTTGCCTCTTCTTGTAAACAGAGAAAGAAAACATTAAAAACTTGAGTAAGTGAAAAAACTGGTGGCACCAATTTGTAAGACAGCCTCTGAAAGCACTTCAACCATAAGAATGATTTTGACTGCCATGAAAACTGGTGCTATCACCACACCATGAAGGTGACTTAATTGCTGGTGTTGTGGTACACAATCTTCACTGCAATATATGGAACCAATGTTATATTACCTTATTTTTCCCACAAAAACTGTTTTATCAGGAATGATTATCCATTGGTACATGAAAAGTCCCACTTTTTTTCCTCACAAATATCTTGTTTGTATCTGCTTTACAAACGGATAAAAACTTTAGTTCAATGCTTCTAGCACTGGTTCATAGCCAGAGCTCCTGTCAGCTCCCTCCCATGTGCTTTTTCTGACTGTCCCACTATTCTAATAGATGGAAACCATGTAGACCCACTCTAGATAGCACAGATTGACAAGGTGCTGTGGAGAATACAGGGCAAATCAGAGAATCTGTAAGACTTTTGTAAAGCATAACTCTAACCAATGCAATGGAAATTAGCTTGTTTGATGTGCAATTTTGTAACCAAGGTAACAGATGATGGTGAATGAGGTGGAAGCTAACCGAGCATGGTAATGAACAATGCTGCTGCACTTCTTGTACAGTCCTACCCCCTCTTGGTAACAGGCCAAGGAGTGCTGATCACAAAGCAGGTGGTTCTGGACTTGTGAACTACATTACTTAAGGTTGGTGGTAACCTGCATGCCAACGAACACAGGTGTGCCACCACCAACAACCACCAGGGACCCTCAAGGACCACTGACTCTAGTCACTGGACATGCATGACGGGGAGAACACACCAAAAACTTCCAAGAAACCATTATCATAAGATAGTATTTTGCAAGAAATAGAACGAGTATGTATACCTTTATTCTATATAACCTGTAAGTTGTGCTGTATACACATTAGGTGAAGCTATTATCCCCCATACATCCAGCACTGCAATAGAGAATGACTTCCTCTTAGCATTGCATTGCTGTTACAGGGTTTATTCCCTGGTTTTGGTGACAGTTTTTGGCAACCCAGATGGGACTCTACTTGTGAAACCCAGCACACCTGTGGGATCAAAAGACCTCCAGCCACGGCACCGACTGAAGGATTCCCATAGAACTGAACTGTAAGGCATTCTTAATTCTTTAAGTAAGAGAACACTGGAACCTGGGTAAGATGTAGGTTAGAGTCCCACCAGCAGCGAAGAAGAAAGCTTTTTCTACCTTAAACCAAGAGGTATTAAGCTGCAATAGTAAACTGTCATCCTAGTATTTCTGAACTAGTATTCACAATGATTAAACACTGGCTGTTTGCCCTCCATGTTCTGCTACATAAAAAGGGAGAGTGGTGTTGGCTCTGGATGGCCACAGAAAAAGTCACTTTGCTTCATGTTCAACATTACACAAGGGCCCTGTAATTTCTGGAGAGGCCTCTTTTCTGAGAGTGGCATAGATGCAGACACTACCTTGCAGCATATGCAGTTCCACTGTCAACCAGCAATAAAAAAGTACTGCTAGCTATATTAAGATGCCGACATAATTTGAGCAGTTTCTATAATCCAGAGCAAACCCTTGTCAAGTACATTTCAAACACAAGAAAAAGGACACACTGGAAAAAATGCTTCTGCTTCAGTCTTTCAAAGAACTTATCTTTCAGCCTTCACCGTCAGAGCAGACTGCAGAAGAAATGGCATTGCATTCAACTTCTTTAGGAAGGAAAATCAGTCACTCTGAGATGTACCTTAAACCACTGAAATAGGCTTCAGTATTCCCCATAACCTCCTTTTCCTCTCTTTCCATTAGGCCATTTCAGATGTTGATTTCCACTGACATTAAAGACATAACTTGATAGTAAAATTTGTATTCTATCCCGGTAGGAAAGTAACGGTAACTTTACCAGAACCTTAACTGATGTTTACTTAATCAAGAATGACATGTTTTGAAGTTTTGCAAGAAAAATTTGTTAGTCACTCAAAATTACTACACATAATTTTAAATAACCTGCCTGGTTAAAGGAACTAGAATTAAAGAGCACAATTGAAACATCAGGTCAGATTCACATAGGCATGTATTTTACATAGTATTTTGCTGTTCAGTTCATTAATATCTATCTTTACTAATAACTTACTTTCATAGTCCCCTTTAACTTTCTTGATTTGAAATAAGTCTATGCCAGATTGTAAGCATTATTTTAGTCCCCACAATAACCTGGAAATTGAGAAGGGCTGTTACCAATTATTCCTCTCCCCCTGCCACAATTCACTAACTATTCAATCACAAAATCTGTTGTGTATTTCATTGGGCTTTTGGCAGTAACTGAGACTTACTTAGAAACAGTTAAGTACAGTTTAAATTCATTATCTGTTGAAAATTAAAATGATCTGTTTAATTGTCACAAAAAATCCTGTTACAGAAACTAATGTGCTGCAACCTTCAGTAACTGAGGGTATGTCTTTACAAGCATGATCGCTTAATGCCAGTGCCAGTCAGGTCCAACTAGGATTAACCTTTAGGTATTTATTACTCCTCATAAGCCTAGGTGGAATTAGAGGGAAGCACAGTCAGCAAAGTATAAATAAATCAGCAAATAAAAACAGTGTTAGAACTACTTAACTAATGCTCACATATTACTTACATTAACCAAAGCAAGCCATGAATTGTAATTGGGGTGGGTTTTAACTTGCTTATCAGGTATTTTGTATTTTTTTTCTATACTAAAAATACTCCCCTTAGACAGGGCCAATAAGAAGTAAGATTACTTAATAATATGAAATAATATATTTCATTGCTTCAGAAAAGCAATTTATTCTTAAACATACACATCTAGAAAATGTACTTAATTATACATACAGGTGCTTCAAAGAGAGCCAGTGTGGTTTACCTCATGCTGAGCATGAAAACCTTGAGTTTTAAAATGGGTAATCTGATTTAATGTGGGTGCTGAGCACTTAAAGTCCTGGTGAACTGTAGTGGTAGTTGTGGACCTTCATGACATCTGACAATAGAATTTAGGAGACTGATTTGAGGTAGGCACAATACTGAAAAATACCAGTTTACTTAACCAAAGCCAACTTCCAATTATTTGCACTGCACTATATGTTGAGGAAGGAGAAATAATGTCCAACTATCTACTATTAACAATGATACACCCTATCAGGCTAAGCAACAGTAAATAGGGACTCCTACACTTGGAAACTTAATTAATTTGGTCCCCTGTTTAGATCAATCTATCGGCATGATAAGCACCGCCTGGGTGTTGCACAAATGGCCTTACCAAGCAAGTGCTTTTTGTTTAAAAATGAGAAAATATTGTCATGATTTTTCTGCACCATAATAACGTATACAATATTTTAATTCTATTCTTGTTAGTTCCTGAAGAATGAGAGTCTCCATCACTCCTTCACAGAGGAGGAATGGGACTGGAGTCGCTTTTCTGCTTTGTTTTTCCTTGAGGAAACTGGGAGAGAAGAGGATTAGAACTACTTGTGTATTTGCCCACTACACAAGAATATCTCCAGAACAGATGCTTCTGTTTCTATGGTAACTGTGACAAAAAAACAGAAATTTTAACTTGCACACAAAAAACACAAAAAGTTGAGTCTTGTTATCAGGAAAGATTTAATTTCATGATTCCATGTTCAGAAGTTTCCACTAGCACTTAAGTCTACTTGAGATTTCAATCTCTGAGAACAACCATGTACCCACACACAACAGAATGAGTACAACAGACAAGCTCTTCCAGAAACTGTTTAATTTACAAATGCATACAATGCTTCTTAGAACAACCACGGTGCAAAACCTTACCAAATCTTTGTTGCATAGATGTAAATTGTCTTTTTGGATTCATTTACATTAGGAAGACAATTTCTCCAGTAATGCCTCTATTCCTTTTACATTTTTACTCAGTTTCAATTTTGGGACAAGCTTTTTCAGTCCTTTCTTGACTGTATTTGCCACTTTTTGATCAGTGCTCCGAAGAAGGCTACAAGAAACGGAAAAAAACCAAGGATGTCAAAAGTCAGCATGTAGGTCATGGGAAAAGGCACTGTCCACATAAGGAAGAAATTACCATTTATCAGTAACTTTATTCAAGGACAGATTCTATCACCTCCTATTAGAAAAAAAGATGAAAAACTTTTTAAGAACCATGAAACACCAAATGAGAACACAACCAACACATGATAAATCAGACTGGAGCAACTCTCATGATTTCTCATGGGTAGAAGGCTCCTCCTTACCTCCTGAGCTACCCATGTTTCAGCCTGTTTTAGCTCCTCATTGTTTCAGGTTGGGCTGCTGCCTCTTATCCTCTTCACAAGCACTGCTGTGAAGAGCCCAAGTTCTCCTCTACCCCCTCCATTGCTGGGAATGCTGTTGAATGCCCCCAAATCCATCCTTTCTCTCAGCTGAACCAGTCCCAGTCCCACAGCCTCTCCCTCCAGGCTAAGAGAGCCCAAAACTATAATGGTTGCCCTCCACTAAACTCACTCTAGTTGATGACTTTGTTGCAGTGGGTGTCCTAAAACCGGATGCAGTGAAGAACACCTAATGCACATCAAGTACTTTCACTACTGTACTTCATTCAGCTCAGCATAGGTCTACAGAGCCTTACCAGTTGTGTTCTTTTTTCAGATGTTACTTCTGGAAAACAAAACAGCTTTTCTAAATAACTTTTCCTCCCCAGAAACAAGGAAATTCATCATAAGCTGTAAAACAGTATTAGGAAAGAAAAAGCTTCTGCACTACCCAGATCAACATATGCAGTGACTATATAATTGATTGCTTAATGGATTGTGTAAATGGTTGTTTCTGGATTAAAAGATAAAATCAGCAGAGATAATGGCTCACCTGATTTGCTACTTCAAAATGATGATTGAACACTGCTTAAATGCTGAATGTTTTCTCCAGCCAGTGTGTGCAATCCGGAACAGAACTGCAAATTCCACCGGCATACAACTACGACTGAAATCAAACTGTTTCTGGTACGTACTGGTACCAAGCAGACTGCATGATGTTGCAAGTTTTTACACTCTTAAGGATTCTTCCAAACACCTCCCAAAACTGCAGTTACCTAAAATCTTGTTTCCTGCCTAATTTTAAACAAGGATTAGACATGGCAAGATGAACTGAGTAAGTCAGAAAATAAATTTATGTAGCTTAAGGTGAGATTTAAATTTTGGCTCCTTCAGTATTCCAAAACATATGCAGAATGGCAAGACAACAGGCAGTCAAGCATGGGACACTCAGCTGACAACAGCCCTATTTTCAGCTTCTTCATTCCTAGATGTACTTCTGTAACTGTTACTTCTAGCAGAAACTTCTGTTATGCCCTATTTTTAATCCAGAAGATATACATGTCTAATAATACAGCCAAGACCAAAACAAGCTGTTGGGTTTTTTTAATTATTCTGAAAGTTCTTCTAAGACTTGGTAAGCAGAAAAACGTATTTTTTCCATTTTCTACCCCGATGTTACACATCACTGACAAATTAAAAAATACTGAGAGGTCAGATGTAGAAAACAGAGGAGCATCCATGACATTCAAGTACTTACAACACTTTATTTACACTAAGATGGATTGTAACATCTGCAAAGAGCCCTCTCATTACCCTAGGACTTTTCACAACTGTATGAGATCAGAATCACACCTCAGATTTTTATTAAAATCAAATTAACAGTAAGTAGGGCAATGAAAGGAGAAGGTCCAGAGGATTCCATGCAACTAAGCAATCAAGCACATGCAATGAACTGCTCATAACTAGTGAGTAAGCTTAAATGACTGGAAAGACAAAAAACTTCAAACAGACTGACGACTGGGTAATTCTGAGTGTCAGATCTGCATGCAAGTGACAGATGGCTTCTGCAAGCCAACAGCAGAACAAAAACCACCCCTGGGTTATGGAAGAACTGGCAGTGTCTGAAAATTACCTCTGCCTAACGGAATTGAGCTCCTTTATAACAAAGGAAGTAACTGAATATTTTCTTAATGATTAGTTGTTTTTTTAAATCAACAATTACTTCATGTAAAAAAAACCTCTCTGTGGCTATTATCTATATCAGACCAAATTAAATTGATCATTGCTGCATGCTTTAGGTAACCCCTTGACTTCATATGGTAAACAAAGATGAGATTAATTACTGTATGTTAGGGAGGCAAGTAGGTGTCACACAAAATGGAACAAAAGCAGCTGGTTACATTTGTGTGTTCTCAGCTGACTAAAGGGCATCATGCCTAAAGAATCATCAAGAGGAGTTAAAGCTACAGAGAATTCAGATTTGAAGTGAAAAAAAACCCCAAACTCTAAAACCAAAATTCTAAGAAACAAACAAACACTCCTCCCCCATACTTTTATCCTTCTTCCCTGTCAGGTGAGTTCTAGTAATGGTGGAAAAAAAAAATTACAGTCTGGGATATGAACTTCTCTGCTTGCTAATAAAGCACACTTGTCAAATCCTGACTTTGTAGTGCTATGAGTAATAGTAATGTCAGTCTTTCCTCTGCTCAAAGACATTCCTCATTTTCTACGTAACACACAGCTAGTGTGCTGGTTTTTTGCTGGTTTTTGAAATTACTAGTTTCCTGGTTTTTGTCTACAAGACTTCAAAACCTATTAAGAGACCATAGTCACTGTGACAGCCTGAAGTGTTACATGTGGAAAATCTTCCACTAATTTACTTTGCAAACTTCTTTGGATAATCAAAACAGCTTTTGTTGCTGGCTTTGTACACAAGCCAGCAACACCACATGTTAAATGAATCTCCCCATCTGCATTAAGGTAAAAAGGTCCAAGCACTTTATACACTGTCAGCAAACAAGCCTTAACAACAAATCTCTGCTGCACCTCTGTGTGCAGGCAGGGTCAGATAACTGAAAGGCACTTGATGCATTTAGTGAATTTTAAAGACTGGTTTTGAGAGGCAAAGAAAAACTTGAGCAGCTGAACACTCTTTAACAGCCAGATCCACATGACTACTCTGATGTCGCATATACTGGTTTTGTATTGGGATAGTAACTATGCTTCTACTACCAATTCTTCTCACTAGTACTCTGAATGGTTACAAACTGAACAAAGTTAGAATTAAACTCAGCATTATTACCGAAAACAGCTTCTGATTCACCTTGCAAAAGACCATTAATGTCTAAGTAGCCTTATTCTAAATTCATAAAGAGCAGAGATGGAAAGCAAACAGCAAGGAATCTAAAATTACTTTAGGAGGCATAGTGGGGCAGAAAAGGGGAGAAGGAAGTTTTATTTTTCAAAATTATAGTGTCTGTTTGATTTTTTTGCTTATTTTAGCTCACTGCAAGCAACAGTGCAATGCTGACCAGCAGTTCTAGAAAACAGACACAATGTTTCAAGGTAAAGAAAAATGCTTGGGTTTCTGTGACTTGAAACTGACAGGTATTACAAAGCGAAAACAATAATGAGTAATACAGCTGTTCACATGTGAAAAACAAAACGCTAGTCTGATTCCTGTAGGGTCCTTTTGATCTCACTACTTGCACAGTTTGCTGCTTTGAAGTTGTGAGTCAGATATCTCATCACAAGCCTTTGCAAGGTCTGTTCTTTCCTATGGACTATTATACTTCTCTATTTCAGTATGTGATATATTTAGACTCCATAATTAAGGCATCAATGCAAAGCAGTAAATTAAAAAATATTTTTTAAAAAATCTGGAATCTTGTATGCTGCAGCCAGACAGTCACAGGTAATCCAGAGTAAATTATGTGAATGTAGCCATTTGTGCAGTGGTCTTTTAAGAATATTCCATGTGTTAGAAAAAGCCATGGCAAACACAATTTAAAAAATAAATTTGACTTTCAATCTTAAGATTTTCCAAAATTGAGGCCACTTCCTAGGAACCACAAAAGCCTGAGCTCTGAGCAAGAAACAACCTATAGAAGCTCTGGTTTGAATTCTTCCAGTGCCCTATTCCATCGCAGACTTGTCAGTGGCATGAAAGACAGGACACACTGTATGCAAAATGGCATTTCGTTGGTAGAAATTTCAACTGAAATTTCTTAGCTGTTCAAGACATTAACATTGAAACCTAATGAGAAATAGCCATGTGACTTACCAACAAAGAATAATGGCACCTCGATTTACTTCTGCCCAGGTCTTCATTTTCTCAATACCAACACGTTCCACCAATGTTCTTCCAAAGCAAACTGTAAAGTACAGGAAAGGAGCAGGGAGAAAAAAAAATTCATTAGACAGTATCATTATACAAAAAGTTTTCTGCAGCTATGATTCAATCAAATAGTTTTCAGCCACCAAGTATTCACAGTTTTGTTCTCACATAGTAATCTGACTGCTGAATGCAATGAAAACTTTAATACGTCTGACAACCTCAAACTTCAAGCACCAAGCAAACATCAAAGCTATTTTTCACTGTCATTTGAAGAGCAGACAAGTTTTTTTTCAATTTGTTCACCACACAGTAACAATTTTGGAGTTTTTTAATGCCTACTCCCTGAACTCAGAGAAACAATTCTGAATAGCACACACTTTGGAAGAAAAGAAAGAAACCAAGGGGAACAGATTGTGTTTAAAATGGGAATTACACGATATTAGCAGAAAGAAATCCAGGCAATTGTAATCACCTCAGTTAAGTAAAACTTCCCCTTCGTTCATTTCTTATTATCCACTTAGAGTAGCAAAACAGACCCTTTATAAAAACATTTAGTAAAACCCAAATAACTTATTTTTAAAGAGAGAACACCTGAATGAAGTAAAAAAAAAATTAAGAAGGTCTGATAATTCTAAAAAGAAAAAAGCCCCTACACACAGAGGAGTTTACTCCAGATTATACTATGCCACCCTCACCTCCTTTCATATTTGGAGGGGGGGAAGGGTTTGCATAGGGAAAAAGTAGTCTCTATTAGGATATGTTATTTCTCACAACAAGATTTTACGGTTACATAATAAACCAAGTTTAAATTAAGATGAGAACATCTGTGCCTAATATCTGCCTCTTACGATAAAATAGCAAAGATGTCCTATTTTGTAATAAGTTACAAAGTATTAACCCAGCAGCACTACTGAACACAGTTAAGACTTCAGTTTGGCTCACCAGCATTAATGAAAGGAGTCTTTCTGTTAGAAAGTCTTTATTTTTTCTCTTATCCTTTAAATTGCTGTGTAATTTCACTAAGCTATCAAGATATTTTAAGCACATAAATGAACCCTGTCCCAAATACAAAGTAAGCCCCTGAGAAAAAAAAACAAAACAAAACAAAAAAAACCCAGAAAACCAGACCAGTACTTGTTTCACATAACAAGCAAATGCATCTTTGTCATTTTCTTGATATTAACAGCTCGTAACAGCAAAAATTAAAGGATTAACCTTGGAGGATATGTTAAAATTCCCATATATTAGTATATTCAAAGAAAGAAATGTAGGAAACTTATTTTTAGGTCACATAACCAGCTACTATGAAGTTACAATTTCATCAATTAAAGCTTAATTTCCAACATACCGTCTCTTCCACTCTTTCTCATTTTTTCATCTTGCTCTATTAACCATTTCAAAACTAGATGGCCTGCTGGGTGCTCTGCAATGTGAAGCTTTGAGGGGGAAAAAACCACAAAATTATTTAATGGTGCTGTTTTAAAATACAGTTAGATGCCTGTCCATAAATATCCCACTTGATTTATCAACTCTGCCCTCAGATACCACATCACATTAATCAATTTCGACATCACCTATGCAAATATCAGTTAAATCTGATTCAAGTATCTGAATACTTATTTACATACCATTTTTTTAAACCACCTTCCTTGTACCGTCTCGCTCCCACTTCCATAAACCATTCCAAGGACTACATGCTTACAGAACAGCAAATTCTGGTCTAGCTACAACAGCTCACAGACTGGCTATGTTTTTACAGACTTGAAAACTCCCTACAGTACGGTTCACAGGAAATCAGAGAAAATATCAGCAGTTCATATAAAACTCTGTCAAATGCATATCTGAAGGGGAAACACAGCAAATTCAGCACAACTACAAAAATCTGGAGGACATACTAAATATAGCATATTTACATACAGCATTTTTTGTTTTCTAGTCTACAGACACATACAGTGTGATACATATCCCAGTGACAAGACACCGGCTAATGGGCTTAAACTAAAAGAGAGTAAATTTAGGTTAGGTATTAGGACAAAACTCTTTATCACGAGGGTCCACTGAATAGGTTGCCCAGAGAAGCTGTGGCTGCCCCCATCCCTGTAAGTGTTCAAGACCAGGTTGGATGGGATTTTGGGCAACCTAGTCTAGTGAAGCATGTCCCTGTCCATGACAGGGGGGCCGGAACTAAGAAGATCTTTTGAGGTCCCTTCCAACTCAAACCATTATATGATTCTATGAGTTTATGTTATCTGTCTGACCTTAACAAAACAGGGGAATAGCACACTGTGATGAGGTCATATTGTAAAGACAAACAGCTATTACTGTAAAGATGATCTTGCCTTGCACGGAGATACATCTGCCTGAAAGCTAACAGAACTTATTATTCTCAGTGTAAACAGTCAAATATACTATAACAATTTACTAACTGCTTGACTGTGCAATGATAACATTCAAAGAGATACTGTGTACCACGCTACTTTGACACAAAGTATTTAAAGCAGTCCTGAAGATCCAAGATCATGAAGTACTTTGTCCTACAACTCAGATGAAATGCTGGCTCCAACCTCCATCACCCCCGATGCAACAGTAATAAATTATGGAAGAAAAATGTTACAAAACAGAGACCATGACTAACATTTAAATACTATCAGGGCAATGTGCTGACATCTTACATAAAGGAAAAAGTGAGCAGACTTTACTTTTAGTAATATAAAATAAGCAAATGCCCTGTAAGTTGTCAGCACCTTGTCCTCTGTTATATTACCTGCCCATCATGGCCACCTGGAACCATATTTTCAGCTGCCAAATCAGCAATTGCATCTAGGACTGGCTTTATGTCACCAAGAACTGTTCTTAAGATGTCAGCAACCAAGACAAAGCTAGTCTTGTCTATCACTACTTCTTGCACGTGTTCTTGCAAATATTCTAGCAAAGGTGAGGAAATGGCTTCCAGAAGTTCACTGCATCGAAGTTCGGTGTTCTTCTTACTGATGGAGGAGACAGGACATTACTGTAGAAGGCTTGCTCTCTATGCACATCAAGCAACAAGAAATTCAGAACATATATGCTACTTGAGACAGCTATAAATTATTGCTGATCAAAATAAAGGATTATTCTGTTAGGATTATTGTGTTTCACTTATAATTAAACACACATTACACAAACATTTTAAGAACACATGGAGTGCGTATTTCAAGCTGACTTCCAATAAACAGGAACTTTTTTCCTTAACAATGATACTTTAACCCGTATATTTTTTAATTAATTTAAACTACTATTTCTAATAATCTAAACCTGATCTTTCTTCAAAAGCTGACAAAACAACTATATCAATACCAGAGACTGAATTAAAATTAACAATTTCTATTTATAAATTTTGAGATATATTTTTACGCAACTCAAAACACCAATAATGCATGATAAATTTTTCTGCTATGGCACATTTGATATAGGAGTTAAAAAAAAGAAGACTGTAATTTTTCTCATTTACAAGCAAGGTTTCTTCAACTGCTGATCACCAATATGCCACCAGCCACTCATTGTTATATATAAACTTCAAACCAAAAATGCAGAAAAAGAATGACAGATTAACATATTTAGTAATGCTTACATATTGTTAGTATATATTCCTACTACTAATATTGTGAAAAAAGTTGATTTTAAATCAACCATGTAAGAAAGTTGCATGAACTCTTCTAAACTCAGGAAAAACAACAGTCATATCTGAGTTACCTATAGGCATTTCCATCTCCCTGCTGCAGAAGCGTAATGATCTCTGGAACAAAATGTGCAGGGTCTCTAGGACTCAGCAAGTACAACAAGACCTTTTTTCCATATTTGTTGTTTATTATGCTGGGCAAAGAAGCATTTATTTCCTGCAAAAGTTAAAAAACAGGAAAAACACATTAAGGAAATAATAGTCTTGAACATCAGCAATTAGTGATCATCTTTCAAATGCACAGTTTAGGAAAGAAAAAACACATAACTATCACTAAGATTAATGTCTCCGTGTGGAATTAAATAAAAAAGCCTCTAACCAGAATGGAAGTTTGGAGAAGTGAGAGAAAAAAATAAGGTTCAAAATGCACTCCAACTCACTGATGGAGAAACTTCCACAAAAGGACTGGATTTGTTTTCACTGAAACAAGCTGTAAAAAGAACAGCGTATAATTCTGGTATGCCATATACTGTCCGAGTACAACTGCAGTCAGAGTCACAACCTCACCAGACCAGACGTACCAAGGATCACCTACTGCATCACCTAAAAGTCGTTACTGATGACATACTGACTTTCAAAGAAGTGAGTGTCAGTGCACCGTCGGAAGGTGAAGTCAATCTTAAATGATCATAGAACATTCACCAAGCAAAACAAGTTTTGAAAACAGAGTAAGGCTGACTTCCACTAGGAGTATTACTTGCAGTGTTTTTGAGCTAGCCCTTACAATTCAGAGAGAAAGAGACAAATTGAACAATTTAAACCAATGCCAAACTTTATTTAATGGGCGGGGGCCTGGTTGGTTGTCTTTGAAGGGAAGAAAAACCGAGAAAGGTGGTTGGAAGCTGGCAGATAATTATAAGAAAATGTTCTTATTTAAAAAACAATGCTTAAATCTGGATGAAAATGAGTTTTGGTAAAACAAGATGAACACCAATTTGATGCAGCGTTGCAACTATGGGTAAAAAACCTATTACTGTAACCTTCACATTCCAAGTATGCTGAAGGAAAATAAGAAAAATTTCTGAGGAAAGAAAACCCCAAGCCAAAACCATGTTTTATACTCTTAGTATGTACATTCAGACTCAGGTGTGTGTGAAGTCCCTTCAGCAATTAAATGGATGACAAGGGTACAGAAATATTTCCAAACCCAAAACTGGTAAATAGTTTAGTACAAATAAATATAAAAGTCATCTGCACTTTGAAATCAATCTGTAGCACTGCCACTTTGCACAAAATACAGCACACAAATTTTTCTTTAGATCATCCAGAAGTGTATTTCCTCCACTGATTCTGTGGTTCCGATGAATTAGCAAATTTGGTCACTTTCAATGCCAGAACTGTGAGAAAGTACCAGGAAAAACTCTAGACAGACACAGGCTCCTGTTGGTAATGTCACCCTAGCACTGCCTGCTTGCAGTCCTTATGAAAGAGGCACTTCCCACTAATATGTGTCTGAATCCCAAGATGTGTCAAGCTCACAATGCACCTTTTCAATCACATGAAGGTTTAAAGCACTATATATATTCTTTGGTTCTGCATTAAGATTCTGTGGAGCTGACAGATTAGGAGAGACTTTCCTTGAAGGATCTGAAGAGCTTAAAAGTTTCCCTTCCCTATAAATTTCCAGCTATTCTGTCAATCTCTGTAAGTAACTGATTTTATAATACTATAAAAAAAAAACCCAAACTCAAACCCCCCAAAACCCAAAACCAAGCACAGAAAAAAAGAAACAAAACAAGAAACCCTAAGACCTGCTCATACACTGCTTTCTCTGTCCCTCCCAAATCTTTATTTTCCTTACACTCCTTAAGCTATACTTTAGTACTGAGAGAATGATAATCAGTATATGGTATCTTTGAAGTACAATTGCTCTTCAACTGCTCTTAAAAGGACAGGCTGAGGGAGCTGGGTCTCTTCAGCATGGAGAAGAGGAGACTGAGTGGTGAGCTCATCCATGTTTATAAATATGTAAAGCGTGAGTGTCAGGAGGATGGATCCAGGCTCTTCTCAGTGATGGCCAGTGAAAGAACAAGGGGAAATGGTTCCAAACTGGAACACAGAAAGTTCCATCTTAATATAAGGAAGAACTTTTTCACTGTGAGTGTGACAGATTACTGGAACAGGCTGCTCAGAGAGGTTGTGGAGTCTCCTTCTCTGGAGACATTCAAGACCAATCTTGACACGTTCCTATGTGATCTACTCTAGATGATCCTGCTTGGGCAGGGGGTTTGGACTGGATGATCTTTTGTGGTCTCTTGTAGCTCCTAATATTCTGTGATTCAAGAGTATTTTAAAGGTTGAATCCTTTCTATAGAGCATGCTTCAGTGCTTTGTTTCTACATGCTTCCACCTCATCCCTTGCTACTAATTCTCATTTACCGTATGAAAAGTTGCATTTGATTTTATCTGTTGGGTTTTCTTTGGTCCCCAGCCCTCCGCCCCCCGCCCCATTTTCCCTGACATAGTTTCCCTGTTCCTGGCCTCATATAATCCCAGATGATCCAAACCTGTATGTGTGAACACTTTTTCTCCTCTGCCCAGAGTGATTTGGCATGATGAACTAACAATAAACAGTCCATTATCTTTGATCTCAAATGGTGGAAAGCCACCAATGATTTGGGAATTAAATGACACTAAACTATACCTTGGAAGCCCAGCTAAGGCCAAACACAATATCTGGACTAATAAACTCTCCAAAAAGTGGAGTGCTTGTAACATAGTGCAAGAAGACCTCAATGATCTTGTACCATGACCCATCTGCTCTGTCAAGTCTTATTCGCTGAGAACTTGCCCAGAAGTTGTTACATTGTAGACTGGACACTGAAAACAAAACCCAGCTGTGATTACATCTAATATAACCAAGAATCAAAAGCCTTCTCCACAGTGGGATGCCTTCATCCTTACACACCCAGAGACACACAGACTCAGGCCCAAGTCTCCAGGCTACAGTATCAAAAAATCCAACTCCCCCTATACAAAGTCACTCAGTGAAAAAATGCTCATGATTTTTAAAGCAAGCACCAACACAAACCCTTTCTGTTCATACTCCTTCTCCACAGTGCCTCATTTTTCACCTCTTTGCCAATGCACATCAACCCCTCAGTCCTAAATGCTGTAGGCTGAGCACACTACAACCTATACATCAATGCTAATTATCCTGCCTGCATGAAAATTAACTGTACACTATGAAGTCTCTAATCAAGGTGAAAGTATAACTTTAGAGTAATTTACAGATTAAAACATCCTGAAAGTTTACTGTAGTTTATCATGAGGTACTGCTTTCTGAGATGCTACTTATGCAAAAAACCAAAACACAACCCCACAAAAAGCTACACAACCTTTTTTTTTTTTTTTTCTCCCAAAGTTTGCACAATAAGGACATTGGAGGCACAGACATTCCTGACATCTTAGGTTTTCTGGTAAAATAGATAAGGTAAGACCTACCTATACTAGTTTTCCACCCACTTAATCTTTTGAAATAATAGAAGAGTGCAAGTTTCTATGACAAAGACATTGATTTAAAGATATTTCAGTCATGCATTAGCCAGCACGAACATGTTCAAAAAGGGTTATTTTCAGCAAGCAATGGATCTAGCTTAAAAATAATTCCAATGAATAACTGAAGGGAAGATAGGAAAATGCTGAGGTCTTTTATGAAAAGAAAAATCATGACACACAAATATAATGAAACAGAAAAGGTGTAAAGAAATTAAACAGTTTGAAAAAACTAGATTCTTACTCTTACACTGACAAACACTCACACTATTTCGCATTCTGTTTTAGGAAAAAAATCAATTACTTACAGATATAATTAACTGTTTCACAAGTTTAGTGTCATCGATGCAATCAAATACTGCCAGCAAGACCAGATGAGAAAATTCCCCCTTTAAAGATGAGACATGAGAAACCACATGCAGTCAAGATTTATGAATATACTAATTGATTTAAACTTTCAGAAGTGTTGTTTCTATCTCAAACATGACACATCATAGACCAGATACAAATTCTGTCTACTGTCTCAGAATGAATGAGAAGCCCAACATTTAGGTTCACTCTTGTTCTCCAAAAAGCAAGGCTTGTTAGGAGAAGCATGGTAGTAAAACAAAGATAAAGTTGATCTGTCATTATAAGTTGATACACTGCTTCATCACACCCAACCTGTTAACCTATTGTTTAATCATCGTTTGAAATCACCAGATTTGCCTTACACACAGATATTGTTTCTATGGTGGATTGGCTTAAAACAGATAAATCACATACTGCATCACTGGAGACCATGTCTCTGCAATGAGTCATACAGTCACTACTACACTGCTGGAGAGCAAGTCTTTAGCTTACCTGACAAGGGCCAACCCAATTCACTTGGATGTCAATCCAACTCTATGTCAAAGTGAAACTAGAGAGGCAGTGCTCCAGTATATCTTACCTACCTAATGTCTCATACTTCTGCATAATGGATATTTTACAAAATATAACAAGTCATTTATTTGTTCTGGTACTAGGTAATTATGTCAAGACACATTACTGAGACCAGTTGTCCCTTGAAGTGGAACACACAAGACTGTGGTGTAAGAAGAAACATTTTTGTATCATTAATAAATATATTAAGAAAAACTTCTGGTTATCTCATAAAAAATTCTATTTCTGTGCACGCTTTATAATATGCACCCATACAGTACTACATGTACAGAATTTTAAATATATCTTTTACACATATATATGTGGGATACATGTCTTGCATCAAAAAGGTTTGGAGCTCACTGACTTGAGACCATACCAAATATTGCTAAACAGAACAACAGAGAAACCTCAAAGGGAAGAATTTTAAAAAGCTTTTCTTCACAAGTTGCAGATTTGTCCAGCACTATGAAGTCTCTTTTCAAGTGTTACTCTGTTGGTGCTACAGTCTACAAATGTAGATGTTCAGGAAAAAATTAAGAGACTTCTTCCCCTGTATGTCTTCAGGATCAATTTTGAATCTTCCTGACTTAAGTTATTGAGCATCTTCTAAGAAAATAAACATTCAAATAGACTTTCCAATGACATGCCCAATACATCTTTTTTCCTCTTCTGTATGCAAGGTATTTTCCTCTCAACTGAGAAAAATTAACCAATGAGCCACTTGCAATATAAAGTTGGGCTCAAAATAAAGCGTCAGAAAAGAATTTTAGGACTTTGCATTAATTCACCTTCTTTAAACTACATTTAGTGCACGCAATGAAACTTCTCAGTATGTCTCTAAATATTCCATAAAGCTCAATATATTTCCTATTATTTAGTTCTTGACAACTATTTTCCACTTAAGTTTTATTAAGATCTATTAAGCTGTTTTCAGTACCAAAGCACATTCAAATCAGTTTCTATCAAACCACTTTTCTTTCAAAGATTTCTATGAAATAAATGGTTAATACTCACTGTTGCAATTTTTTCAACGTATGTCTTCATAGTTTTCACAATGACTTTTCTATCCTATCCAAAAGGAAACAAGAAATTCAAATAAGCCTATCATGCCAGTGATTCTGAATAACTAAATTGTTATATGCACCTTCAAAAAGATAACCTTCTGTTTCCATACTAAAGAAAATTTACCAAAATCTTACATTCACACTATTAGTCAGGACCTAGAAACAACATCAAGAGCTAAATCTGAACTGTGAAAGACTCAATTCTGGGGGGTTCTGTGATACATTTACAAGTCCAGCACCCCAACAGGAGATGACGAAAAGGAAAAGTTGAAAAAAAAAACCAAAAACCAAACCTCACAAACCGCCAAAAGACTCAAAACTACCACACACATTCACCTATATCTTGTTCATGACTTACAGAATAATGCACTTCAGCTCTTCATTTGAAAGGATATACTTTCAACAGGACCAAAAATTTTAAAATAGCAAGGACTCTAGCCTATTTCAAAACCCTTTTACAAGCAAGATGTTCCGGATGAAAAGCTTCCTCAATGCTTATACTTCTGGGTCTTTCAATCACTGCTCAGCCTTCTACAGGCTCATCACTACACCTAGATCATCTCAACTTTTTCTTTTCAATCATTTCTTCTTCTGCACTCTAAGCAGCAGACTGTTTACACAAGTAGTCTTTGTTTTCATAATACAGAATACAACAGGAGGCATTACAGTATTTTCAAAGAGATGATAGCATATATCTAAATTATTTCAGGATACTGTACCAGCAGAAGAAACTAGAACACAGTTCCTACAGCATTTTCCAAGTCTTAGCATTCCAAAACCAAACCACTCTTCTGCATTATGCTTCTTTACTGTCCTCTCCCTACAGTCAATTTCACCTGCTTCAAGAAACTTACAGCATCAATGAATGGCCAATAATCTCAAAACGGAAAAGCTTTACATATCATCTTTAAAAATAAAAGGGCGTGTGTCCACTGTGACTTCTAATGAAAGCATCTGATTCATTATAGACTACTGCTTCTATACGCCAACAGGTAAAGCCAGGCCACTCTTTAACCATATACTCATATACTTAATGCATCACAGTATGTGCTGTCAGAAGGGTCCATATGAGGCATCACACTCACAAACTCAGACTAGGCTATTGTTTAAGAGGGCTGGATAGGCTGAAACCAAATACTACCTTGGGAGTACCATGCCATAAACAGTGCATTGCTACTCGGGCTCCATCATGAGTGTGTGCCAGGTAGATGACAGCTTCTCTGATAGCTTCTATCATTTCCTGGTGAAGGAAAAAGTGATAAAATGAAAAGGAGTAAGAACAGGCCTGAGAAATGGGTGGATGAAGACATGGAAGGATTTCTTGTCTACCCACAGCAATACACAGATCACTGGCTCTACAGAACCACTGTCATTTCCTCAACCTCTGAAAAATTGTCTGAAAAGGAGTTCAAAAGACTCTATGACAAACTTTTCCTTCCTAAACAGTGCTGTTCACCATATTCATCCTACAAAATATCAGGACTGCACTGCAACTTGTCGGCTGTTTTACTACAGTCAGTTCAAGAAAGAGCACCCAGAACTAAGTCTGAAATTAGAGGAGACAAAAGACAACCACTCATTTAGGAAGACCATCTTTGAAGGTGATGCCATTTATTTACACATACAGGGTATTAGTCAGAAAGTAAGAATTAAAAGTCATTTAAGCACCAAGTGATGTTATAAATCAGATATACAAGACTCAGTCAGAAGTTATTCTTTGTATGAAAGGAATGAGATTCTGAAGCCTTATGACAATTAACACCAGTAGCCAAAACAAAACAAACAAACAAAAAGAAATGAAACCAAATCCTTCTGGGTTTCTCGTTACTACTGCTGTTTCCATCTGATAGGTGGCGGCTTCATGTGCAAAAAAATCTATTTTGCTGTCTATCCCTAGCTTTGTGCTCCACAGTCAACGGTTCCAAGAATTTCACCATTTCTTTAGAACTGCTAAGTCACAACATAAGTGGCATCACTATCTTTTCTGCACAGGCAGGTAGGAATCTATAAAAGGGGTTTCCAAACTCCAAAAAGAATATCCATACGCTACCACATCTGCATAAAAAGCCAAGCAAAGAGAAAAAGTTATGCCCTTACTCCCCTGATTCACATAAGACTGCAAATCCAGAAGCATTCTGTGACAAAGCATTACAGGAAACCATTCATGCAATCTTTAATTACATAAGATCTGGGCTGAGAACAGACCACCAATAGTCAACCTCATCACTCCTAGCTTTGGGTTTGTTAGCTAACAAAGGTTTCAGGAGTCTAGTCAAGTGAAATTAGGTAAGAGAAAGCAATTGAAGTGCTAAAATGAAGAACCAAGGTGAGGATGATGGACACAGCCTGAAGACAAGGGAAGTCAAACAGAATACCAGGTTATACAGTGTCATTATTACACAGATGGATTTAGGCATAGTTTCAGCAAGAATGGATGGAGTAAGCTTGAAACTGTCATTTCTTAAAGACACAGAAATACAAGCCATATGCTTGGTTCAGAAGGAGGCAAAAGACAAAAGCTTTGACTGGGCCCATCTGATTATATTTCGGTCAAGTTTTTTTGGCCAATGATCAGAAAAGTTTAAGAAAATACACACTGGAAAGCTAAGCTGTAAGAAGCAATGCCCCAGTCCACTTAAACACAAAAAAAGACAAAAACCCAAACCAAAACATACTTACAGATCTTTGCTTTGGAAGAGCATAAGTGAAAAAGTCCAAAAATACTTTATGTACCAGTGAGTGCTTTATCACAGCCTCTCTGTATTTTGGAAGAGGAAAAAAACATCAATCATCCCCCCCAAACAATGGTTTTAACATAAACTAGCAATACTTCATTTGTATTTAAAAAAGTTAGGTAGTGTGGTGTGTAGAAAACACACTCATCTCAGATTAGATGTTTAGCATTTAAGTAGAAGATTGTAAAACTTAGCAAAATATTTTCTCCCAAAGACCATTAGAGACGTTTATCTAATAATGCATTGTGGAAGCAGATCACATTGCAGGGTACCTCCCAACTGTCTGACTGGGGCACAGGACACTTCAATTTATAGAAACGGAGTTCGAAATTAAGAGAATATACTCACTATAACATTTCCGACAAAAATCACACTTACTACACAGCACAGCAACACTACAGCTTAACAGGATATCAGTATCACTGTCTATCTGTATGTCAGAAACAAACTGGTTCATGAGAATGTCACACCTTTAACTTTTGCTCTTACTTTTGTGCCATTGGTGTAAGAATCTGTTTCATTTCATCCAAGATGGCCTCTCTCTTTTCAGGCTGACCTTGCAATACTTTATCCAGAGTTGGGACAACTGGTGTCTGAAACAAATGTACCATCAGACATTTGATTGTTCCCAGTATTTGTGTTCACAAAAAATGTTAATTTTTAGTCTTTTTTCAATCAAAATTCATGAACAATGTTACAAATCAAAATACTACTCTGCAAACCTAATAGCTTTTACAAGTTTAAAAATAAAAAGCTTAGCTACTTAGAATATGTCAGACTGTGTACTTGGGTATGAGTACACACTGAATATTCATCACTAGCAAACAAAAGCTATTGCTGTGGCCCGAACTGGTTTTTGGCAATTAGTCAGTCCTTCAGGAGACTGTCAGATAAAAGCTAAAATACGCAAAAATGGCATTGTGCTAAGGGACTCCTGTGCTGAGTGGAAATCCTGCATGAAAGGCGGCAACAAATGTGTGACACCAAAACAAGTCAGTGAACTGAGAATTTGACCAAGGCCCAGGAAATTCCAGTTCAAGAGTAACAGAGAGGACAAATATGTACCATATACCCATCGGTGCTGCAAAATTCCTTACTAAAACTGACAAATACCTGTAAAGAAAAAAAAAAAAAGCAATGCAGTGCAGACCCGAGTATTACTTTCTTACATAATTCTAACACAAATCCTGGGTAAACGTGTGTCGTATTGCACACCACGGTGCAAAATTCACTCTATTGTTAACAGCTGTGTGAAACAGTTTTGTATTTGCTAGCAAATAAAATTGTACCTGTAATGGAAACCAACTTTCTAAGTCTGCAAAAAAAGAAGTAAAAAACCAGAAGTTCAAAGAAAGGAGGTTGTACTTTTTTAAAAGGTTTCCAATGCCTGGTGAGGACCTAAATCTAAAGGGTTTCAAGAGGACTCAAGTCCCATAATCTCCATGGGAAAAGAAAACAAAGCCAAAAACTGAGCCTAAATGGCATGCTGTATATACACGTAGACACATTCTGCACACACTCAATTCTCACAGGAGGCAAGGCAGTTCTGACACAAAAACTATCCACAGCATTACTGGGGATATCAAGCCTCAATCTTAGCAAGGGTTACTACTTCAGGCTAGACACTATGACGTTACAATTACTGTAACTATATGACATTACACTGCCTTTGATGAGCAGAGCAAGTTCATGCATGAACAGGATATATTTTACATAGCTCAAACTGGAAAACCCACAAAAATTTAACCTACAATAGAAATTTTAAAACAATCACAGTGTTTAAACATGCTAAACTAAATAGCATTTGGGCAGCAGACCTCCAAATAAACAGCAGGTAAGGTATTACTAACACAATAATCCAAATGCTGAAACAATGTAGACAATTACATAATGAAACGTCACCTTGTAAACCTGGAAAGTGTTCCCATACAGCTCTTCTGTCAGCATATTCCTCTGCTCCAAAAGAGCTTTGTCATTATATGCATATTCCACTACAGCAGATGCTTCAGCATGGCGGAGCATTTTTTTCACATGGCCTTTAAAGCTTTTTATTATTTCTGCAACTTGTGATTTTGTGCTGTTTCACGTGAAAGATAGATAGTAGGAGTTAAAACTTTAGGGATAAGCTGATCAATCAACAGTTTTATTTTTGGAAGCACATTTAATTGGTAAGTTTTCGAATGGAAACTAGGAAATATACGTCTGGATGAGACATATGGCAAGACAGACAGGAATCTGAAGAAATCATAACATATTTAGAGGGAAAGAAAAGAAACCAGTGGATAAAAATCTACAGAATAAAGGATGTCTTCCTAAAACACTATGCAGAAAAAAAAATATTTAAAGGCCTTTTTTATTTGTATAAGCTTAAGCATATATTTGAGCTTTGCGTGGAGGGGCCTTATGTTTTCCTCTATCTGCACAACCTTAGCTTTACTTTCGGCAAAGGAAAACTGCTCTTAGCAGTACCAGACACCCTTCTGTCTTCCCTTCATTACTACAAATATCATTCCAGAAACTTATTTTTTGTTCGAGAACGATGGACTACAGATTAAACAGTCACACTGGAAATGAAGCAATGCAACCTAGCTAAGCAAATTCACTTCATACTCACCCATACATAAGAAACTTCTTCACAATATTTCTGGAATACTTTGACTTGCTCAGCTCTACTAGGCTATCTAGAAGGGGAAAAAATCCAGCTGGTTTGATTTAGCACTGCATTAACTTTACAGACCAATACGCCATTTTTAATGTAAGTTTTAAGAACGCACTATAAACAATGCATCACTTCGCAGAAAGTTAAAAATATTCCAGAGGAAATAATATGTCGTTTTAATGCATCTGAACAACAAAATTCAGATGCATACATGTAAAGCTTTACCGGGAAGAAAGTACCTTTCAATTCTTCAAAAGTATCTTGCCTTTGCTTCTCGTTACCGTACTGAATAAAGCACTGGATCACTCGAGTCGAATCATGTGCAAAAGCCAGCTACAGGACAGAGATATTTTATCATCACAGGCTGTTCAAACAGCATTATGCACCAAATTCTAATGCACTTACTCTCTGATATACTTTTCTTCTTTGTGCAGCATGTAATGCAATTTATAGAAGTAGTTACCCACTTAACAGAAATTACACTCTAATGGTTTTTTACTGCTTTAGAAGTACTAGGGTGGTGAGGCACTGGAACAGGTTCCCCAGGGAAGTGGTGGCTGCCCCCTCCATGGAGGTGTTCAAGGCCAGGTTGAATGAGGCCTCAAGCAGCTTGGTGTAGCAAGAAGTATCTCTGCCCACAGCAGGGTGTTGGAACTAGATGATCTGTAAGGTTCCTTCCAGCCCAAACCATTACATGAATCTGTGATGCTCTTAAACAAAATGCACACAATGCTTACAGTTGCTAATAATTGAGGACACGCATCAAGGTTATAATACTGAAAGAGAACCATGAAATGGTTATCTCCTCCTCCCTCACTGTAATTTCAGAGTGGGTATGAAAACACAGCCCCATTTTGGCATGGAATACCAAAAACTGCTTTAAAAAAAAATAACATGCATTTCACTGTAAATTTACACATTTCGAGAATTCAGCAGAATGACTGTTCAATATATTTACATATCAGGACATTAAGATCTCCAAAAGAAAACTGCAAAGAAACCATTTTAAGTAACCAAAACTTTTGAGTGGCTGTTTCTGAACGTCAATAACCACAACCTGCTTGGCAAAACAGGTAGCCTTGTAATTGCTAGTTGTTATGCTGGCAGTGGACAGATAAAGCATCTGAGGACTACTGTCCAGAAATCCAAGTGCCAAATGCAGCCTATCTACCCTGATTTTGTTTCCGGGGCTTGGTTGTTGGTTTGGTTTACTAGTAGTTTTAAAAAATTCCCTGTAGCTTTTGGAAGAATAGGTTAGTGCTAAATTATTAAAAATGTGCTTATATTTCACTATTCTTTACAGAAGCTTTTGTGAATTTAAGCAATATGACATTATTTTTTTCTTACACTTTTAATTTTGCCATGAAGAAGCTTCTGTAGTTCATTCATTAGCTTTTCTCGCTTCTCCTTATCACATTTCCTCCTACAACAACAACAAAAAAAAAGAAAAGAAAAACAATCTTAACTAAGGAGTAGCTAGTACGATTCAGTTATAAATCAGAAGCAAGACAGTATGAAATAGCTCCTACTAATATAAACTTACACTGTCATTTGTTAAACCTGCAAACAGATGTAATCAAAGTCTGGTTCCTAGAAAGCAAACCAGATTTCCCTATTTTATTCTTTTCTGAGTAAGAGTAATATTAAAGGGAACGTAAAATCCGACCTGCAACCAGAACTGTTTACAGATCTAAAGATCTGTAAGCATCCCACAGTGAAAACTGCAAAGCACAGACACTTAGGTCAGGTAAAATTAACAACGCATTCTGATGTTCTAAAGTTACACCTTTCCAGAGAGAGAGTACACAAACCTCCACACAGAACTCATGCAGTGATCCTACCACAAGGTCAGGCTGAATCAGTACACACTTAAGACAACCCCTTGAGAATTTTAGCCTAAAACAGAAATGTGCTCAATCCAGACATTTCTAGCACTATGGGTCAGTCACCAGCACAGTGTGCCTGAACCATCTACCTGCACTCAGTGTTATCATTCACCCATGGAGTTTCACCCTGGATATCGAGTTTCATATAATTAAAAGAGGAGAAAAAGTCTAGTCTTCTCATAACTTATTACTAAGAAAGTACTGAATGAAAGGAAAAAAAATTATTACCTTCTTACACTTTCCCATATTTGCTTTGATTTTACAATTATGTCATAATTACTTTTATCATTAAGTTGTCTGGTTTGCTTCAACTCTTTCCTTTTCTTTTTGAAGACATTCCACTTTGGCTTCTTAGACTCTGACCCTGAAGACAAATAAAAACCCCAAAACAAAAACAAAAATGAGCAATGGTGGAATCCTATATTGGTATAAGGTATGGCAACTCTTGTGCTGCTAACAATTATACACAGCTACCTAACAGGCAAGTGCTAATATTTAGAAGCTATGCTAAGCTTATAATTTCCACTTCTGTTTTTCCTCAAAGCTCTGTCAAAGGATGCATCTCATGTCCTAATAGCTTGAAATTGACTAAAAAAATGCATGACTAACCCGAGTAATCTTGCCTTCTAGTTAATCCTGTGCACATATATAACTTTTCCCTGGCTTAAAAGATCCCAAATCATAGATAAGTATCGGAAATCTCAGAGAAAGGAAAAATTAAAGCCTTTTAATGTGCTTAATCTTTTTGTTCAGTGAAATTCCATAAAACAAACTCAGCTGAGGTGACTTTAGAGAAAGTGCCACAAATGAGTTACAAAAATACTCAGGAAAAAAAAAATCAAGGTTTAAATTTTTAGACATTAAATCACATGTTGCATGTCTTACCTATGAAAAAATGCTCTCTTTTTTCACAATGCACTATCAATTTTTTTCTATCACTCTCCTAAAGTAACAATGACATGCAAACACAGTAACACTGCTTTGAGAGCAGTACCATCCAGCAATCACGAAACTTGCAGTTGTTCTCACAAAGAATATTTAAAGGTTGGCTTGTGGATGTGGCGGCTGCTCCCACGCCGACATGCCCCTGGCCAAGGACCTGCTGCACCCGTCCCCTGAGGAATGTGTGCCATTTTTCTTAAAGCACCTTAATAGAAACATTCTGTTGCTAATAAATTTCCAGGCACCTGGACTCTACTTCCCATTTATAAGGCTGTTTGACTTGTTCTAGAGCTTTGCTTCTCAGCAGAAAAAGGAACATGTTTTCATGTACCAGAAAACATGTACTAAAATTAAATTCATATAAACAGCGATAAAAGCAGACTTTCATTTAGCCTCTCTGTATAATCCCCAAACTAAGCCATCAGTTGTAAAAAGCAGTGGCAACATCAATGACTTCTATTAAAAGAAATTGCCTATGTAGTTTGGAATACAGGAAAATCATCTTTTTTTCATAATTTTTTTGTGTTCTGAATTTTATAGCCTGCACTTTTAGAACACAGGATTAAATTTCTACAATAGCCTATGGAAAACTTATTTCCGCATTTGTGTAAAAACAATCGGGTTTAACCAGCCACTTTATACTGTCATTAAAATAATCACAGCTTTGTAATGGCACACCAACTATTTAAATTTGCTACTGTACCTTTACTTTTGACTTTTAAGATAATTTGTAACTACTCATTCTCATTACTTCAGCCTCAAAATTAGTCAGGTTAAGTAAATTTTTCTACAGTAAAGACTAAACATGAAGTAAACTTGGAGTCATTCAATCAAGTGGAAAGGTGCTATCTAGGCAGGGGGGAAGAGAAAGACTCAGATGAACAATGACATTCCCAAAACTGAGTTTCCACTGATAGCCAGGCTTAAAAATCTGCTCACCTCCCTCTTCACCATCCTGGAGCTTCCTCTTCCTTGCAGAATTTTCTGATTGCTGTTTATTCTTGAATTGTTTCACACTAGCTCTTGTAGGTCTTAAAGGTCCTTTCACAAATTTATTGGAAACAGATTTAGGTTTTCCCTCCTCATCCTCTTTGTTAAAAAATTTCTTTGGTGGACCTGAAACCATTAACCAACAAAATTGGTTACCCTAGAGCTAAAGTTGCTTCAAAATCACAAAATTACTACTGTAACAAGAATTAAATTACTTTGTAGTAACCTTATATATGCATATGCATGCGACTGATACTTATTCATACACACCACAATAATTCTTACATTCCAGTATTTTGTGGAAAGCAGCATAATGGCCGAGGCATAAAAAGATTATTCTGAATTTAGAACTTTTCCACCTCTGACTTCAGTCATCAATTCTCAAATAATCTCTTAACCATTTATGGTCAGAGCTGTTTCAACATTGTCTGTTTCAAGCAGAAGAGTGCTAACAATGAAAGGTATCTTCTCAATCCAGACTTTACAACAATAACTAAACAGCAGTTTACACACCATAGCTTTGACTCTCAAATAAATATTTTCTTAATGTGGAACAGCAAAATCTGGAATAAAAAAGTTACCAACTACAAACTTTTAATTAAAATTGCGTTTTAGGACAATCAAAGTTGAAGGGCTTACAATGCAATCTATTTAAAGCTTTTCAGCTTTACTTTTTCCGTGTTATTTGATCACACAGTCAGCATAGTTTTAATTGCAAGTTATAATCATACAATGACTGAAGTCAAGGTCTGACATTTATTTGGTCCAACCCACCTGCTCACACAAGGCCACTCAAAGCTGTGTGCCCAAGGCCATGTTCAGGTGGCTTTTGACTATCTCCACAGTGGAAAACTCAGCCATCACCCTGGGCAATGTATGTCAGTGCTTGGTCACCCTCAGAGTAAAAAAGTCTCATGTTCCTGTGTTTATGATTGTGCCCACTGCCTCCGGTCCTGCCACTGAGACATAGCCTGGCTACATCTCTGCACATTCTCTTCAGGTGGTTGTAGACACTCACAAGATTCCCCCTCAGCCTTCAGGGTTCTGTCCCAGCCACCTCAGACTTCTGCACAGCAAAAATGCACCAGACACATCATTATGTTTGCAGCCCTTCACTGGTCTCCCTCCAGTAAGTATGCATCTCTAATAGTGGGGAGCCCAGAACTGGATACAACACTCCAGGGGCTGAGAAGAGAACAAGGATAACTTTCCTCAACCTGCTGGCACCACTCCTCCTAGTGCAACCTTGGATCCAATTAACCAACTCTGCGAAAAAGAGCACATTGCTGGCTCATGTTTAAATTCGTGATCACTGGGAGTCCCAGGTCTTTTTTTGCAAAGCTGCTTTCTTTGCTACGTACTGGCACATTCTCCCAGAACATACTGGTGCACAGCCCTGTCCTTTGGTGAGGACTTTGCCCTGGACAAACTTTGTGAGGTTTTCATCAGCCAATTTTTCACGCTTGTTGAGGTGCCTCTGGAAAGCAGCACAGCCTCTGGTGCAAACTTGCTGAGGGCACACTCTGCCCCATGGTCCACACCACCAATTACACCCAGCAGTGACTCGCAAAGTATACCGGTAGTTACTGGCCTCGGAATAGATTTTGTGCCACTGATTACCAGCATCTGGACCCAGTCGCTCAGCCAGCGTTCTCTTCCTGTCTGCTCGTTCAGCCACAACTCATCAGCACCTCTATGAGGATCATACGGGCGACACAGTCAAAAGCATTACTGTACCCACACAAACAATATCCGCTACACTTCACTCGTGTACCAAGCCAGCAATTTAACCACACACGCTTACAAAGACAAAAAAAATTGTGTCAGAGCACGCCTGTGCACACAGCCATCCCTCAGAGCTCCTTCGAAGGAGCCTTTGCCTTCCCAACATTACCTTTTTCAAATTTCCTTTTTCCGTGTGGTCCTTTGCGACTCTTCCTCACGAACTTCCTTCTACCCTTGGCTTCCATTGCACTGACGCTGCAAACGGCGCAGAAGAACACACTGCTGGGCCGCCGCGGCTCCCTCGCGAACGGCGCACGGGGGAGGCTGCCAGCCCTTCCCTAACACGGCCAACGCACCCGACGGAGCCCGACCCTGGTCAGGGGCGGCCGCGCGGCCGTCTTTCGCTGGGCGGTGCGGGACCCGAAGAGGGGGCCCAGGGGCCGGCCAGCGACAGGCAAGCCCGGCGCTTCACCGCACCAGAGCGTCCGAGACGCCGGCGCACCTCCCCAGGGATCTCCACAGGCCGCAGGACAGCACCGGCTCGCGGGGGCAGGCATGCGGCCTATGGGAGCCTCCCCTCACCCTCACCCCTAGACCCCTCACCCCTAGCCCCCTCACTCCGCCACCGCCACCCGTACGTACCTCCGACTCCTCAGCGTACCGCGCGCGCGTACGTGCCACGTGTTTCCGCCCTCGTTCCGCGACACCCTTTCCGGCGGACGCGGCTTCCCATTGGTCCGCCTGGCCGCTCTCAAGCGACGGTGCCGTAAAGCGCCGCGCCAAAAGTGAATCGCGTTACGCATTTCCCCCGCGGCCGTGGGCGGTAACCCCAGCGGGGGTCACCTCGGCGAACGTGGGGTCTCTGCCGCGGGCATTCCCGCCTGTGGGTACTCACCCCATAGCCACGGGAAGGGCAGGCCGCCATGAGGACACCCCGCCGGGCACGTCTCCCGCCCGCGCCCAGTAAATGACACCCTGCCTCAGAAGCAAGGCCCGTGTAGCGATGGCGCTGGGAGAACGGCAGGGGGAGTCGTGGGCTCGGCGGGACGCAGCTTGGCTCGTCGCGGGAAGCATCGAGTGCGTTTTTCGTAGCCGGGTGGTACCTCGTCCCCGCTCCCCCACGGAAGAGGGGGCGGGATTCACGGCCGTGCTAACTGACCGTGATGGCGAGGACTGTGGTGGGAAATCGAGGAACAACAGACGCTGCCCGCAGGCTGGCTGACTAAGGAAGTGATGCACAGGGCATCACTGCCCTCTGCATTTTCCTGCACTTTCCTTAAATTGGGCTGAAGTACGACCAAAATCAGGCTGTATGACCAAAACCATGTCAATGCTGCAGCTTAGGCTGAAGTTGCAGTTAAGTGTTGCAAGATGACATGTCTGGCAACTGACAAACTTGAGAGGGGTAGCCATTTCAAGAAAGACATTTTTGTACTCACTCCATTTTCTTGGGTTTTCTTCACATGTGCCTTTTTCTTCTGAAAATATATGCATCCTAATATCACTGAAATCAGCATGGGTCAAACCTGGTGAGCTGAACCTGAGCAGTTGGTGTCAGGTATTTGATACCTTCTTGTGTGCTTCCAGCAAGAAACAATTTTTTCTGCCTGAAGTCTCCTGCTGAATTCCTGTCCTCCGTTTTAGATAATTCTTCAGTTGCACCTTGCCAGTGTATCTTTCCCCAGTTTTAGCATTCAGCTTGGATCGCTGCAATATTGTAAACGTGTGCTATCTAATCAAGAGGAGGGAAAGCCTTTACACCACATCCCAAGGTTTAAGGAAATCTCTTTCTGGAGCTTTTTCCTCAACCTCTAAATGCCGGGGGTTTTTTTTCCTGTTCTTTTCTCTTTTCTTTTTTTTTTTTTTTGTGGTTTGGTTTTTTTTTACCTTGAGAATAAAAAAGCACACCTTGTAGAAACTTAGCTAAGCAAATTAAGAGTAATTCCATTGCTTGACTACACTTACATCCAGCTGCATCAAGATAGCTTTTCAACATCAGTTTTCTTAAGTACTATGAATGTACTACTTTTGCTATCACAAAGATTTCTCTGTCTAATGCACACAATACACAGTAAATCACTATTTCTCTTAGCAGCCACTGTGGTAATAGTAACCACACTGAGTTCCTATACTATTCCAAAGAACAGACTATTTTATTCATCTGTTCAGATGTGATAATTGATATTGAATATGGACATTGAGGATGAAAGTCATAATTACTAAAAATGTGATTTCTCACAGAATCACAAAATTGTAGAGGTTGGAAGGGACTTCCAGAGATCAAGTCCAACCCCTCTGCCAAAGCAGGCTCCCTAAAGCATGTAAATTTATTGCAATTCCTATGTAAGAGTGTCTGCTTACAATAGAATCATAGAATCATTAAATTGTTAAGGTTGAAAGACACCCTTAAGATCATCCAGTCCAACCATTAACGTACCGCCACCAAGTCTACCCTTAGACCATGTCCTCAAGCACTGCATCTACCCGTCTTTTAAACACATCCACGGAGAGGACTCAACCACCTCCCTGGG
>VXBZ01002730.1:1268-12846 GCA_013399135.1 Heliornis fulica
TGTCACAATTTTGTCAAGACACTTAAAAATCAAATTAAATCTGGATATCCGATGAGTCTTCATATATTCCAGATTTTGCTTTGCTCTGTTTTCGATGCAATTAAAAAATAATTCTCTTTCCACAGTGGTGCAGACCAGACTTATACTGGGTGCCAATCAATAATGAAAAGGTGAATTAAAAAGTATTTAATATCTGAATGAAACTATAGAATCAAGGATTTATGGATTTGATGACATAAGGGAAATGTCTCCAAGAAAATCCAGCCTGTGAGGCAAAGTCAGAACAGAGCTTTTTTACCATTCTAGGTCAAGATTCCCCAGAATATAAATTTTTTAAGTATATCCCAAAATTAAAAAGGGAAGAAATAATACTGAGCTATATTAATCCTTTCTAGATCTTCTGCTTTTCAAAAGGACAGTTTGAAAGATGGTTGCTTGTCAAGCTTGCGGCTCCACATAATCATTCCTTGCACTGTGAGCTATCATTGAACAGAATACAAGAAATGAGGTTCAAAACTTCTGAACGGAAGTTTTTAAAAATTCTTCTCTAGTTATGTGTTACCTGAAAAAGTTGTACAAATAAAGCATGCCCAAAAATATATAGAATTTACTTTGGGTTTTTTGGTAACAACTAAGCAGTTACCAGTAAAAAGTTTGTTTTTTTTTTTTAAGTCTGGATTGCTGTAATAAATGTTGAGCTGGGATTTCTCTTGGCTGGAAAGACTTCTGAGGTTATACACCAGGAAGTAGTCAGCTCATGAGATAAAGGCTAAAGTCAGATCAGACATTTGAAAAACCTTTTCTTCCATGGAAAAAAAAAAAAAAGTCTTTTGGCAGGCTAAAACCAAATAGTTTAATACAGTCTGTGTGAGAACATATCTCTTCACAAGAAGACAGCTAGGAAATGATCTTTAGTTTGTCATAAAAGTGATAAAGATTTACTATCCTTGTTAAGATTGCCTTGCATTTAATTATTTTTGAAGTGTTTATGTTATAGCAATTGCTCTTGAACACCTGGTTCATTTTTGCTATGTGTAAATACTTAGCCCACAAATTCTTAAACTTTGAATTAATTAATTTCCAAGAGAACTACTGATTTTTATATCCAAAGCAATTAATAAAGCAGTCTTACATGACAACCACTCAAACAAGCTACTAAATATAAAGGTTGTGCTCCTTTCCTCACTGCTATCCCTGGCTCCTGAATTTCCTACAGCATCTGTTCCATGCACCAAATTCCAAATCTAAAGTAAACATACAGATTAGGCACAAAGGAAGGAAATAAAACAGAAAACTCTTGGATTGTTACATGACAAAGCTATGGGTTATTCTGTGGCAATTGTTTTATTCAGCCCAACTCATTAAAATAATGACATGACTGGATCTGACTAGCCGATAAATGGTTACTGGATATCAGAGTGGTAGAATGGCAGCCTACTTCCAAGCAAGACTCTCTACTGATGGATGACAAACTTCCAAAAAAGAAGCTGGCATATTATCAATGAAACCAAGCAAATAAGGAGGTGTTCCTTCTTGCAGCTCATTATTCTTTTCAGACAAATGAAAATGGTGTGTGATGCCAGTCCCTCAGTGGGGGAACCCTATCAATCTGGCAAGATGCAAGAAAAGTAGTTTGGAACTCTGCTAAGCTTCAGATATGTTCATACTAAGTTCAGTGATGAACTATCAACTGCAGAGGAAATGCCACAATTTTTATTTGACTGTTGGATATCCTGATGCTCATGTAAAAAAAGGCAACACTGATAAATTATCAAGACCCAAGGACTTTTATTTAGTAAGGCAGCCATTTACATTTGCAATGTTCTTTTTAACATACAGGTATCCAGAGTGTCCATCTTGATCTATGGTGACAAAATGGTGATATTAAGAACAGAATTAGTCCCAGGATGGAAAAATGAGAAAATAGATCCTTAGATAACTTAAATCATAAATATTTTCAGCAGAATCAGAGAATTGAAAAACCTTTGTTCCCACACACATTGCAATTTATCCTACTCAATTTATCTTTCAAGTTCATCAGCCACCACATAATTCCTTGAATACTTTTGCTCCACTGTATAAAAAGAGTACTTAGAGAATTAACAGTCAGTTACAGAAATAAGAAGCAATTAAATTAAAATGGAAAAAATATTTTTATCCTTTGCAAGAAAATCCACAGATTATATTAACAATTTGGATTATTGTTTTTGAGTAAATAAATGCTAATAGAAAACAAGAATATAGTTGTTTTGCATTTCTCTGGGCACCTTCTATACTTCTACTTTCTCTGCTATGCACACTAAGACTGAATTAGACACTCTGCTGTGTCGGTCAGCTGAAAAAGTTCCACAATTTTCAGTGTCCTGTCAGTTCTCCATCCATTTCCAATCTCAGAGTGAAAATTTGAAGATGCTTTTAATATGTTTTGAGTTTTTTTTATCCCAGGATAAGATCTTTCAAAAAACCTACATTTAGAAAACAGCATTCCCTATGAAAGCTATTAACATCTAAAGAGATTAGATTAATATTTATTTAGAAGCTACACATTCTCTGAGCAGCCTAAATATGTTTCTCTTGGTGTTTTTTGTCAGGTTGTTTTGGGATGTTTTAATTGTCACTGCCAGACTGTATACTTGGATGTGCCTTTAAGTCATTTCTGTGTCTGAACTGTCTGGACCTTTGTCTTAAGTGCCAAATGCAACAAACAATTCCACAAAGCTAAGCATATGTTAAATAATTATTACATTCAAATTACCTATTTTTTACCTCACTTCATTCTTGTGCTTTAATGTTGGTAATCTGAAAGTCCTGATTTATCATTCATTATTCTTTTTATTTTCCTATACTGAAGAACTCCTAATGATTCCTTCTTTCTTACAAGCTAAGTTTTTCTATGCACTAATCACTTGACACTGACATAGGTTATTTAAAATCTCCTTATTTCAAAAGGAGAAGTGACACAATGACTGAAAATTGTTTTATGCAAAACCAAGAAAAAATTCAAAGTTGATGACAAAATCAGTATGTTCAAGAAAGAATCATTAAAACTCCTTTTTAGAAATAGCACATAGGAGCAAAAGATAAAAAAAAAATATCAATGGTCCAAAATTAAACTGAACCCCTAAGCTTGTAATTTTCCTTCCCATAAAAATTTTCATGAACAATAACAGTGTCAGTAAAAAAAAATATTTTCCACTGCAGGGAGTGGGGTTAGTGGTTGGATGCAGTGTAAATGATGGACAGATATACAAAGTGCACAGATTTTAACTATCTCTTGCCTCTGGTTTCTCCATCTTAGGCCTTCATTTTTACCCCATTTATATTCTAACACAGTCCTGGAGAGAGAACTTAAGAAGGCAGACCATAGAGCTCAAAATTGAATATTTTCATGGCAACAGCATCATTATGGAATTACACGATTATTCTTGAGATTTTCAGGTTTTCAATTAAAAAATTTGAATTAGGGACTGTTATTTTACTGCAGTAAAATGTATTTTACTGCAGTAAAATAACAGTTCCTGGAAAAATACCATGTATGGGTTAATTGAAACAAAAGTGACTGCAGATGGAACAAAGTTCTCAGGCATCTCTCCCCATTGAATTCTTGCTCAGCCAGAGAAAGGAACATGACTTTATCATGATGATTGCCTTCACGAGAGTGGTTTATTGGTTTCTAAATTGCCAGTCTCATAGAAAGGAAGAATATGTTCTTCTGTGCTATTGAGGACATCTTGAAAATAAAATGCTTTTTCATAGTCTTAGACCAGAATTTCAGTGAGTTCATTAGATTTCTAACATATATATTGGTCTATGAGAAGAGGGAGAAAAAGAAGGTAGTTGCAGTCTACTGATATTTGAAATATAAGTATCTGTACAAACCCCAGAGCTGGCCTCCCATGAATATAAAAGACAGATTCTGTTAACTTCAGTTACCTGTAGAAAAACCTATGTACTTTCAGGTAAAATACCAATACCCTTTTAGTCTCCATTTGAAATCACAATGTTCTGAGTTGTCTCTGAAACGTACAAAAAAGCCCAAGGGAATTAATTTGAAAGATACTTTTACAAAATGAGATTCTTGTTACTTTTGAGACTTTCAGAAATCTTCCCAAGTAAAAGGAAACCTTTAAATGGTATGTGATTTGAGAAATATTTACACTCAGTCTGAACAGTAAATCTCATTTTTTAAATACATATTTTATACGAGGAGAAATCTTTGGTTCAGTTTTTAAAAACAATGATAAGGAAAATATTGTATAAGAGTAAGTCCTAGGCCCAAACATAAACAAATGAGCAGAGCCACAACACACACTGCCACTCAGAGGAAGAGAGGCCATTTTAACACTAAACATGAAGTTTAAGACCACATACGGCTTTTTAATGATTCCTATTAACACATTTCTAAAAAGGTCTTGTGTAATGAGGGTAAATAAATAATCCTTCACAGCTAAAACCAATCCTTTTTAGAAGAAAACTGAGTCTACAACTAAAGTGTTTTAATTCAAACTATTGGCTGTTGTGTAATTTAGATTTTTTCTACCTAAAAGCCTAACGTCACAGACAACCAGCTCCTAGTCAGTGACATGATCATTATAGGTCCCTTCCAACTCAGTGTATTCTATGATTCTATGATTATCCATGTTTACAATTTGGTTGATAATAAATGGTTAAGAAAACAGCTTTTCAATAAAGAACTCTATTTCTCCTTATTTTAGTGCATTATTTAGTACATAAGAGGTAGAAATTCTCACCTTGACATTAAGCTTCATGACCACTGAAGCAGTGGTCATGAAGTCCGCGTTCTCCTGGCCTTTCACTCCTCCTGCATAATAATAAACCTCCTTCTTTCCAGTTATTGATGCCTCTTCCCCATACCAGGGCCAGCCTCCTCCATTACTTCCTTATTTTATTCTTGCTCATTTGTGTTTGCTACCCCTCACCCCGCTCCCGGCCCTTCCTCTCTCTCTGTCTCTCTGTCTCTCTGTCTCTCTGTCTCTCTGTCTCTCTGTCTCTGTCTCTCTCTTCTATTTATTGTTCCTCTCTCTTCAACTATCTCCGTTTCTAACACTATTTTCAAGTAATGGAAGAGAAATCCCTCTCTTTCATGCTACTCAAACAGCAGTGTGGGAGAAATCAAGTAAAAGGGAAATAACGCTTCTAATCAGTTTTTGTGACTGGTAACAGACCCCTGTGAGAGCAGTACCTGCAGAAAAAAATCTCACTGCGTCTCTCTGGCCCCAAGTGGAAACCATCATTGGTACATGCACCTCCAGCCATTATGGAAGTTCTGTGGAGCAAGAGCATGCTCATTTTGCACCAAGAGTCTCTAGAAAATGTACCTGTCAAATTTTAAAATAACTCTACTAAGCACATGAAAACTAAAATACATATCTCACCTAAATGTAGGCAACCTTTCACAAGTACACAAAAAGGACCTACCTGAAACAAAGCACCTCTACAAAAATTGTCCTACATGTGTACACTACTACAATCGTAGAGAGAGAATTTTTACCAAAGTGGTTGCAAACTGTATTGAAACATGATATACTATAATTTAACTATAGCTGATTAGAAGGGGTACCTGGAATGTTTTAGAGGAAAGCTTTTTGATTTTTGTTTAAATCTTCTTTAGATTGACATTTAGAATAAAAATCTTCAGTCCAGCTGGCATAACTGTCAGACTGATAATGAACTGAAAGATCTTACAATGAAAAATCAGTGTGGAATCTCAGTTACTGCTATTTCTACTTATCTTGCGTGTAATCTTAATTAATTCTTAGAATGAACATTTTGATCTCACCCTCTCTAAGATTACCCTCCCACTATTTAACTCCAATATCTCTGTTTATGTGACCTATTTGTCAGAAGGAGCACAAATAAATGATGACACGAATCATACAAGACCAAATAAAATTGCTTTAAAAGTCTGGGTAGAGTGTGGTTTTACTTTATCTTATGCAAATACTGTGGTGTATCACAAAATACCTATAGCCTCACTGAAACTTGCTTGTGTAAAGACCAGTAGTTATCATGACTATAAAAGGACTGCTCACATTTCAATTTCTTTACCTCAGCAAGGATTCAACCTCAGACATAATCAAGGTCTCATTAGCAATCATAGACTCACAGAATCTCAGAATGTCCTGAGTTGGAAGGGAATGGTAAGAATCATCAAGTCCATCTCCTGGCTCCACACAGGGCCCACTTTGCCTGAAAAACTTCACTAGTGGTAAGACAGCAGCAGCCTATTGCCTCTGACAGACTTTTGCCCTTCTCTCTTCAGGGAACATGGATAAATTTACATGATCACCAGGGAAGCAATCTTACTTGCAGGCGTGGAGTGGGAGGGTGTAAATGTAGTGATGGTAAGTATGTAACAGTAAGAATAGCAAAATAAGTTCATTTATAGTTCAGTTAAAGAAAAAAAACAACAAAAAAACCCCAAACACTAAAGAAAGTACTGTCACACATGTCTATTACTAAATGTGATGAAGCTTTAGATGAAAATAAGAAAGAAAAACTGGCAAGATCTTCAAAACCTCAGCAGCAGAGAAATCAGTAGAATATCATTTATTCTCTATTTATTATCATACCCACCCCAAAAAATTTGTATGAGAAAGGGTTATGGATGAAGAAGACCTCTCCAAAGAGATCATATGACTGGTTGTACTAGATGGACTCATTTATCTCAATTGGAGGAGGACAAGACCTTTATAATTCACTTGTGGCTTCATTGCTTATGAATTATGAGTCTTGCCCCCTTACTAGTGGGCACCAATCTGTTATCCCAACAGATTGCTATTGTTGTTATGCAACATATTTTTTTTTCTTTATTGATATGTGCCAGATCCCTGTTCTTTCTTATCTGTACCTCACAACACAGCAAATGCTTTCCTTTGATATAAAACAAGCCTAGATGACAATATAAGCTATATCCAGCTGAAGTCCTTCAAGTATCCTCTGTATCTCTTTATATCCTTCGGAATTCAAGTACTAAATCATTTCTTAGAGCTACAAAATCTCTCAATTGCAAGAAAAACAGTTTAACCTATGAGAAAATAAAAGAGCCCTAGTATTAAAGAGCATGAAATCAACAGACTTCTTGTATCTGTTGACGAGTATCAGTTTATGTTCAGAAATAATCCCACAAAAATAAATATGCAAATATTTATTCATGAAACAGTACTAAGACACGTGTCAGATGACTCTGAGGTATTCAGAGCCACAGGCCTACTTTACAGCCTTTATTCTGTGCTTGTCAGTATCATCTAAGGCATAAGACTGCCATTCTCAACAGGAGGCCTATACTAAAATGTAGGCTCTGTTGAAAGTCTGGAAATTAAAGTTGATTATGAAACACACATGATTAACCCTGACTCACCAAAGTTGTTATTAAAATAGTAACTGGGCTGCAACACTTAAAGTTTAGAGTTGTGTTTTTGAATTTTGAGTCTATTGGTGACATTAAGTCTGACAGTAAAAAATGCTGTAGAGGTTTAGAAAGGCACCAGAATCATAATCCACTATTTGCAAATGTTCAGAGCATAATAGCATCTAGTGTTACATGCTGGAAGAGGGCAGTTATATGTCTAGTTCAAGAACCATAATCACCTATTTTATGCTTGTAAACTAATGGTCTTTTCCAATAAATTTTTATGAAGCCAGTCAGTGCAAAACCTGTTTAGAGGTAATGTGTCTTATCCACTTGAAGCTACAAGAGACATTTTGTTTAGGATTAATTTAGTTACATGAGCTGAAGGCTGAACTAAACATAGTCTGGAATATGTAACATGCTCATTTCTCCTGTTGAGGTGAACATTGTATAACCTGCAAGAAGTAATTGAACCCATGGGGGAGAAGACAATAAAAACTTGCCTGAAAACATGAAATGAAAACAGAATGTAAAAATCAGTTATTTAAATGTAAGAAAGAACATATAAAAACCAGCAGTTTACTTTTGCAATCACTGGTTCATGGCAGATACCTTGGGCCACAACAGCTTCATACCACTCCAGTTTTAGACATGCCACATTTTCTTTCAGTTTTAGGTGAGTTATTTAAAAGTATGGAGTTGTTCTGCACAGAGATAAGTGAAAAAAACAACCCCATGTCACTCAGTTTCTCTTCCATGACAGAATTGTTTCCTGCACAATTGTTTAATATTAGAAAGGAAAAAAATAATCTGAAGTAGATGAGGTATGTTAACAACAAAGATGAGGGAAAATACCTTTGAAATTAATTAATCCTTTCTTGTTAATGAGGTCTTCTAGAGTGTCAGATGATATATTTCAGGATGGCTTGTTCAGGTTTTGGAGGGCGGGCATTGTTGGTTTTGCTAATCACTTAATAACAGCTGAAGGCAAAATGCCCTGAAAAGAATCTTCTGTGAAATTGAGGAATTGTACACTAACTTAGGAAAAGAAGAGAGGGAGAAAGGAAAAGTGCAGACTTCCAGCTATTAATATTACATTGGACAGGGGCAGTAAATAATTGACAGTTGTCATCTAGCAGTTTCTTGGTTATTCATGGGCTTAGAGTTAGTCCTTTATATCAGTTCCATCTAATCTTGTTACATCACTTGCACTCCTCAACTCAAACATTAATATGTCTGCTAGTCACATGAGATACACACTGGCTTTTCAGAGATATCACAGACTGCAAATCTGCACCAGTCAAGAGCAATGTAATTGACATTGGCAGACAGAAATATTACTGCCAGACTGAACAATGTAAATAATAAAATAAATAAATAAACAAACAAATAAATAAATGAAGCTCCAACACTGCACAGAGAAATCTCCATAATTAGAGTGATCTCTCTTCAATCACACTCACTGAGCATCACTCCTGAATTAGAAAAGCAGTAGAGTAAATGGAAGGGTTCAATTCAATCATACTGAGCACCTGTACTCTTTTGATTGTATATCATATAGCTACAGAGCAGATTTGTGGGTTAGAGCGAAGAGAAAGGGAAGATTACAAGTAAGCAGTTCAGATTTTGTTTCTGTTTAGAGGTTTAAACACCTGTAGGGGAGGCCTAGCAATTTAGCTGAAACTACAGATATTTAGTAATAAAGCAAGGTTAAACCCACTATGTTGCTTCTTCTAATTGCATGCAAATTATATGAAGATACAGTGAATAGTTTGACACTCATGAAGAGAGCTGAAAATAAGTGGTTAAAACAAATTGGTTTCCTTGTGTGCCAGAGAAGTTTACAGAAGACTTAGCTAACAAATGAGAAATAACTAAAAGTTAAAGTCAATTTAATGTCATATAACATCTACACCTCCATACCACTGGTACAGGTAGGCATGGATGTGTGTAAAGCCTTAATCTAAACTCTGACAGAGAAGCATGTCAGGTTTGCTCCTAGTTTTAGACACTGCTGGTTCACATTATTATGGAATAGGGGTAAGAAGAGAAAGAGGAGAGACACTGATTTATTTATCACTGATGCAGAAAAGCACATACCAGGAGCAAGGAAGAGCCCATCAGCAATTCAGTGAGACAATCAGACCAGTCTGTTTCTCAGGTGAAGAAGGTGAATAATTGGAGACAATGAGTTAAAGATGAAAAAGTGCAAAGGGTTGTGTGGGCGCAGGAAAAAGAAATAAATATGCGGACTAAAAGGAAATGGATGGTGGAAGAAAATTAAAGCAACTTGCTAGGAAAGGATGTAATGTAGTATGTCTCTCCTGGATTGCTCAGAACTGAGGAAGTGTTCCTGTTCCTGTGATTTCCAACTCCCTTATAGAAATCTAACCATAATTTCCTTTTGATTTTAAGCAGTGAAATTATTCTCTCTATCAGCTGGGGTTGACTAAATACTACCCCTAGAATCCCTAATTCAGAGAAGAATTGCACCTAAAAATATTCTTATTTGCTTCAAGTTCAATACATCTATTGAAATATGTTACTATGTGTTCCTGAAACCCAAAGTGGGTCAGTACATAGACAGACATGGCTCAGTGTGATGCTGAGCAGGTACAGCTGTGTAATGGGGTGAGAGAGATCTGTGCTCCTGATGCAACAGGGAAAACAAGGGAAAGAAACCTGATACCATCCCCATGATTTGTCTTACTATAAATATACTTGGCACACTGCCAAATGCAGTACACAAACACTTGTGTACAAAGATTAATTGCGTAGTTTTATAATAATCAGTAGCTCTTACATATCAGTTTTGAAGTCAGGATGTGAAGATTTAAAAAAGATAATAACACTGAATCTCTGTATAATTTTAAGAAATTGTCCCTGACCCTTCCTTATTTCTCCTGAATTATAGCAACTACTCACCCCCTAAGTCTAATTTTAAAGCTCTGTGGCTTCTTGTGTGATGGCATGTTGTACTGGTACAGTCCATAACACCAGGTAATCACATGCCATGCTATCTAGAGCACTCTCTCCGTAAAGATATCTTGACTGTAATTATTCTAAAAGCAGTTCTCATATAAAAATAAAAATTATAATTCATGTTTAATCTTTAAAAAACACAGGAGTTTCTGAATTTACATTCCCCTTACACCCATAATCATTCCCCATATTACTAAAAGCTGGCTACATGTCTCTTCCCCAAAAAGAAAAGTTTGTTTTTTGCCAACTCTACGTTGATACAATTTAATGTGAAACTCACAAAAACTTCATAAGATCCATCCTTAGACAAAGTGACATAGTAACACAATATGATAGCCTTCAGTTTCCGATGACATACTGTGGTAAATACAAATTTAATTTTTTACTAATCCATAAAGATTGAGAGTATATAAAGAAGTTCTTTTCTTTCTCTCCATAACAAGCAAAACCTAAACATAGGAGAAAAACCTTAAAATATTAGTTAAAATCCAATGAATTTCTGTCAGTAGCAGGGTTTTTTGCTTTTTTTTGGTTTGGGTTTTTTTTCATATTATAGGGCACACTAACATATTTGCTAATTTGCATTAGCTGTATTAGCAATCTCTGAATTGCAATACCAGGGACGGTTATAGCAGTGATGGTTCTTCTGTATCTTTTTCCTTCAGCTGTGTGATAATTCTGGGTCTTTTCCTCCAGACCTCTGCATTTACTGAGGACACAAAGTGTTTGACTGTGGGATCCTTCAAGAGGAAACTGTATGGACTAAGTGGACACATTTTAAACATGGCTTGTGAAAGACAGTATGAAATAGCTTGTGTTCTGCGTGTTTATCTTTCTGGATTAATTCTGTGGGTTTAAACAAAAAAAATTAACTTCATAGATTTGTTTTTTATTAATAGTTCTTTTTTGATACCACTGATAGTGATAGATGAATACATCAGCTTTTAATAAAACAGAAAAACATGTATAAAAAATGTGGCATTTCCAGTGTAATTCAAAATGTATTTAGAATAATTGCCAGACAATTCAATCTCAATCAAGCTCTCCCATTGTATTGTACTTTTCCACCTGACAGTTGATAATGCACTGCTAACAGGCACCCCTGCTATGATACTAATTTTGCAGATTTGACATCGGTCTTGCTCAGAACCCTTACTTCTCATTATTGTGTTTAAATAAATAAAAAAAAAAAAACCTACCAATCTAAAAGAAACAAAGACATGA
>VXBZ01002737.1:0-12944 GCA_013399135.1 Heliornis fulica
GGGTGCTGAGGGAGCTGGCAGATATTTTTTCTATGCCACTCTCCTTCAACTTTGAAAGGTCATCACAAGCAAGAGGGATGGCTGAGGACTGGAGGAAAGTCAGTGTCTCTCCAGTTTTACAAAGGGGCAAGAAGGAGGACCTGGGAAACACAAGCCAGTCATCCTCACCACCATCTCTGGAGAAGCAGCTTATTCTGGGAGTCATCAATAAACATGTGGAGTAGAAGGATATCAGGAATCTGAGTGGGACACAATGCAAAAGCACTAGGTGATAAGAGAGAAGGAACTTTAAAGCCATTCCTATGAGAACTGACCTTCGTGTGAGAAGACAACCACAACAGTCCCATGGGAATTTAACCCCTATGTGAAGCGGGGAAACCATAATATTATGGTGGAAGAGGGAGCTGCTGTTAGCAAAATAGGATCAGGAGTCTGGTGAGGTTCACCGCATGTGTTGGCCATGCACATAGCGACCCGAGCTGGCACCTTTCTGCTAGGCTTGATGTGAGATATAAGGAGGCTGTCTCGCAGTGGGGAGAGAGAGAGACATTGAGCGCACTTTGAAGATGCAGGGGCGGCCCTGAAGGTTCTGTGCCTACCTCCCTCCACCATTCTGATGTGACCCCTTATCATCTTGCTGCTTGGTGGTGCTGTGAAGACCCCAGGGTTGATCTCTTAAAATTACTACATGCTTGAAAACAGCTTGGCAAGGCTTGAAATAAAAAAGCGGTATTGCAACTGCTGCCTTGGTGTGCACTTGTGCTTGTGCATTGGAATACTCAGAAAAGGACCCGGCTACCCAACCTGATAGTTGAATGAGTGGACAGTGAGGTGGATTGAGAACTGGGTGAACTGGCAGTCATCAGAGGGTTGTGATCAGCAGAGCAGAGTTTAGTTGAAGGGCTGTAGCTAGAGGTATACCCCAGGGGCCAGTGCTTGGTCTTGTTCAACATCTTCATCAATGACCTGGAAGAGGTAACAGAGTGTATCCTCGGCTAGTTTGTTGATGTTACAAAACTGGGAGGGGTGGCTGATACACCAGAATGCTGCACTGCCATTCAGCGAGATCTGGACAGGCTGGAGAGCTGGGCAGAGAGTGATCTTATGAAATTCAACAAGGACAAGTGTAGGGTCCTGTGCCTAGGGAGGAATAATCCCAGGCACCAATACAGCTTAGGGGCTGAGTGCTGGGAAGCAGCTCTGCAGAGAAACAGTGACCCAGGAGCCTGGGTGGACAACAAGCTCTCCATGAGCCAGCAGTGTGGTCCCATAGCCAAGAGGGCCAAAGCTTATTCAGAAGAGCATGGCCAGAAGGTCAAGGGAGGTTATTCTCCCTCTCTACTCTGCCCTGGTGAGGCCACTTCTGGAGTACTGGGTGAAGTTCTGGGATCGCCAGTTCAAGAATGAAAAGGAACTACTTGAAAGAGTCCAGTGGAGAGCTATGAGTATGGTGAGGGAACTGGAGCATCTCTCATGTGAGGAAAAGGTTGAGAGAGCTGGAGAAGACTGAGAGGGGATCTCATCACTGCTTTTAAATATCTAAAGGGTGGGTGTCAACAGGATGGGGCCAGACTCTTCTCAGTGGTGCCCAGTGACAGGACAAGGGGCAATGGGCCAAAACCACAACACTGGAAGTTCCATCTCAACATGAGGAAAAACTTCTTCCCTGTGAGGGTGACAGATCACTGGGACAGACTGCCCAGAGGGGCTGNAAAAAAAAAGGAGAAAAAACCACCTCACATGGAGTTTGCCCATCTCCTCGCTCCTGTGTCCTCACAAGTTTTATTTAGAGATACACAATTCACATGCCAGCTGTCCCTTGCGAATGGTTAGTGGTAAATGCCACTCACCCCACATAAGCACTCCTGATACTTCCTTCTTATGTTAGCTCTGCCCTCACACAGGAAAAGCCAAACATGGCACCTCTCACGTGCACTGAAGGATTTGGGAGCAGAGAGATCTGCAATGTTGGGAAGGAGAGGTGTGGGACGAGACCAAGAAGATAAGCACACGTGTTTATGTTCAATTTACAAACCTACTATAGCATCAGCAGGCCCTGATAAAAGTGAGGGGATTGATTTTTGCATGCCAATTCAGATTCTGTTCAGGATATTGAACATATTTTATAAAATGTGCCTGCGTAGGTACTTAAGTATGTTGGAATATGCTGGACTTGGTTAGTGCTAAAAAATAACTTCTCAATTCTTTGATTTCCTCATTGTGAAGGAATTGGACAATGAAGCTGACCTGGCAATTTTCAGCATTCAGAGAGCTTTGTTTCTGGTTGTCTTTTTTCAAGGTCTGCATGCTTGATTCTCATATACTGGCCTAATCAGTGTCATACCAGAGAAAATCAATTTATCCATGGAGCTATCAGGGGAGAATGAGGTTTTCAAACAGTTAAAGATTTCTAAAAATGGAGTACAAAATAGATGCTATCTCGTAGCTTTTAATTGCTGTGTTAGTTTTGTGTGTTGTTTGAATGCTTCATCCAAAGCTTTTAAAAGCAGAAAAAGACATGATCACCACTGTTGTGAGTGGGACTGCTACACTGTACAATTTATGGACACTATCCTTCTTACTTGGCACTTCAAAACTTTTACTTTACTGTTTTCAAAGGAACATTGTATGAAATTAACAAAAAACCCAACTTCAATTTGACATTTTTAATTTAAATTTATGGCAAGATGTGCTCAAACTTATTACAAAAGCAGTGAAGTAAGGAACAGAGTTGGGGTTTTTTTTCTGATTTTTTTCAAAACTGTGGCTCTATGTATGCTGAGCTGATCATGTCAGGAAAGACAGTCAGATTTTAGCTGGTGGAGGTGGCCTCATTTCCTTCAGGGCAAGTGCTTTCAGAAGTCTCTGCCAGTGCTCTTTGTCCCCTGGCAGGGACGAGGAGAGTGCTTGATTTAATGCTGACAGTTCTCTACATTCATATGCATACCATTAGTCTTTTTCTTCATTTGAGCCTTTCACACAACTCTAACAGAGAAAGAAGCATTTATTTTAGTGAAAAATGTGATTGTGAAAACATAAATTATCAGCAGGCTGCAGGCATAGCTTGCTCTTCTAAAACTAATTGTAACTTACTTTTATTTAGCACTCGACATTGTCCATTTAATGAGGCACTGAAGTTTTATACAGGCTTATAAAGCATCACTCACAGTTTAATTATCTGACTATAACAGCAAAAAAACAACATAGGTGAGCTATGTTTAACTCGAAGCAATGAAAAAGCATATGCTTATTAAACAATAACAGACAGATCCTACAAAGCTATTTCTAAAATTGAATCCCAAGCTTGAAGTATGCATTCTTCAAATGAGTACTGAGTACTCTTTTCCCAAAAGGAGACAGTATTTATTATCAACATTAATGTGGCTAAGATAGTTTGGCTAATGACAGGTTGTGGTATGAGTGAAGTAAATTTGAGATCAAGCTATGTATCTTTCTTTCTCTTGGATAATGACTTCCTAATCTTATATTCTGGAAAGAAAAATTGACAGAAATTCAGAATTCATTCAGAAAAATGAATATGCTTACTCACAGGCTGACTGCCGTTGAATCTTGCACAGAAAACACAATCTGGAGTTTATAACCATATCTACTGAGATCTGTGTTAAGCAATTGTGGTTTTCCAAATTTTTACTATTTTGAGAAAAAAGAAAATTGTATTTATTATACATTCAAATGAAGAGTTAGTGATCTGAGATAGAAGAATATTATATTACACACTTGTGCATAGACTTTGTGGTAATACATTACTCATATACCCCGTTACCCTGTTATATATAGAAAAATAGCTGTTTCTGAATTCTAAACTCTGTGCTAACATTTGTTGTTAACCCTTTCTTTTTATCCAGAAATGAAATTCCCTCTGTAGTATTGTAAGTATTCTCTCTTTTTTTTAAATTTTGTTTGCTTGTTTGTTTGTTGGGTTTGTTTTTTTTTCTTAGAAGGAAGAATTAATGCACCATTCAGAAAGAAACAATCTCTATGAGGAATGATGCAAATCAATCATCTGTGAGTAGCTGATGTCCCCATGCAGTCACTTCTGGGCAGCCTATGGGCACTGGAAGAATACCCCTATTTGACAACTTTTTTTCAAACTGAGGAAGGCAGTTTGTTGTTGCTCACCAGGTGGAGTTGTGTCCCCTCCTATCCCACCTCTCAGACCAGAATTTTCCCTCTGTCTCTCTTGCTCTCCAGTGTACTCCAGGCTCAGAAAGAAAAACAATGAAAATGCTATAGAAAAAAGACTCACTTGGAGCAGAGAGAGCAGCTGGAAATACCTGGGCTGTTATTACTGCATAGGATTCACAGATTTCTTAAAAGGATTCAGAACATCTGCAAAAGATGAGATTTGTTCCTTTTCCCATGAAAGACAGTTCATCTGGCAGTTGTAAACAGAAAAAAAAAATCTGCATAAGTTCTTGAGGAAAGGAAAAATTTGTCAGTTGTCATATTGAGAAAATAGTTGGGGTGGTCTTGGGACAGCAATACGGCTATTCTGCTGCAGATTTCTGGATCAGAAGCAAATCCTACATAAACTATGATGAACTGATCCTGCTCCACTTCTGTTGAGCCCACTCCTGTGAGAGCTGGATCTTGAGCATTTATCTCCTGGACACATGTAATGCAAAGAGCTCCTCTGCAAAAAGAGGCAGATCGCTGGAAATTGCAAGGGAACAGATTCAGTTCTTTGCTCTCTTGTTGCAGAGGTAACCATGAAATAACTACTGCCTCAGGTTTTTAAACATCAGGTTTTGCCTTTCAACCTGGAGCAGTCCACCCTGTCACCACAGGGATTTTTTCTGTTAGTCTCTACAATCCTCCACTGTATATCCATAATTTCCATCACAGCTGCTACAGTGAAGTTTCAGAAGGCTTAGTAAAAAGTCTATGGTACCTGGGTTTTTTTAAAGGGTCTTTAACACCCTACCTGGCCTGGAAGGAGCATAGGGGTCCTCAGGCAGACCTGAGGTCAGTTGCTAAGTTTCAGATTGCTTTGTGAGCATAGCCAATCTCCCATCAGCTCTTCTCAGTGTCTACTCTGGGAACCTGCATTTCCCTTCAGTTGTTCCTTCTGCAGCTACTCTACATAAGACTGTAAACTGCATGAAAAGTGTGCTATCTTTTACTCTCCCATCAAAATCTGTCTGTCTCAGTATTAAAATTACATGTGCTGACTTAAAATCATTCCCTGCATTGTGCTTTGGATCTAGGCCTAATTGACTGCAATTATTTGGGGAGGGGTTTATTATTAAGCTGACACCTTTTTGCTAGACTGAATCCCTCTTCTCTTTACTGAGGCAAATCCCTCCTGGTTGCAGCCAATAAAATCTGCAGGCTGTGGCTGGATGCTGTGTATTTGAATAAAGTGTAACAGTTCAACTCACTACCCTTTGAATTGGTACTTGCCTCCTAATAGATGCAATCAATCGGCACACAAATAGAAAAAAGGGCCAAAGTGATAACATTGCTTAGTGCTGTCCAGGTGAACTACCCAAACAGCTTCTCTCCATGGAGCTCAGCATTACCAAGGCAAGGGGTTGTTGATCTGAAGTCATGGACTTCCTACTTTTAATCAGTGATAGGATGATAATGGACAAACGTGGTCACTTGCAAACTGCACACATTATTTGGTCCACAAGCCTTTGGAATACAACTAGTCTAAAAGTCCTGCCTGAAGCAGGTTTTCTGCAAGCAGAGTCCAGCTGAACTCTGCACGCTGTCAGGACCTCGGGGCCTATGGCTGCGTGCAGTACTGTGTGTTAGAGGGAGAGCTCTTCTTGGAGAGATGCAGGACTTGGGTAAATCTCATCCCTGGGGCCTGATCCTGCAAACGTCAAATGGTATGTGAATTTAAGATACACAGTTTGACAGTGTCACAGAGTCGGGCACAAATACTTTAACAATTAAATAACAGCCCTGCATTGATTGTAGTCTGGAGTGTGTTTGAAACTAGACTGAATTAATTTGCTTTTGCTTGCAATTCTGGAAGTTCAGCATGTGCTTCTGTTTGTCCTCTTGAAATCACTGGGAAAACTGCCATGGTCATAGCAAGCTTCTGTCTGCCACTGATCTGAAGCCTTCTGCAGATGTTTACACAGAGCATGATTTTTTAAACTGTGTACTTGCATTGACTTTTATAGGATCATTTGCCCCAAGATGTGGTGTTTGTATGGATCTAGGATTTAATCTCTTAGGGGAAGCCTTCTTTTCAATTCCTTTCCCTTTTCCTGACCCACAAATTTCTCTTTCTTGCATTAGGCATTTCTATCTGCTGCAAAATGTATTGTCCACCTACAGTTATGTCCGAAAAAAAACCATAGAGAAGACCAAGTGTGTTATCCTGTGTTTGAGAGACTCTGTGAAAATGTGGAGTGGCAGCAGCATGGCTAGAGCTGATGAAAGAAAAGGTATGATTATCAAGCTGCAAAGCTAGTACATCATTTCAGTAGTTTGGGTTTAAATCTTCTTTTCTTTTGGGTTCTATCACCATCATTGAAATTCAGTTAATGATGAAAACTGTCTTAATTGCATTTTCTTATTATTTTAGTAATATCGATTACTTTGTTGCTTGAATCAGCACAAGAATGTAAAAATATCACTTGGATTGGAGGACTAGGAAAAGAACTCTAACAAAAACATACAATGTTGGGTAAAAATAAGTGCTGACTGTAATCAGTAACCTCCAAAGTGTGAGGGAGTAAACGCTATCCATATCTGCTGAAAATGTTGTTTTCCTGGTGTGACTGCTGTTATCATTTCAAAGTCATTCTCATGTGAGTGAAAAATAATTTCTTCTTTTTTTCCTTGGAGTGAATGTTGCCCTCCTGTTTTTCAGTGTGATGTCTGCCATGAAGATATTAAGGAACCTACTGCATATGTTTTCCCATCTTACAATGTCCTGAAATCACTTTCAGAGCAATCTTGTACAGTCACTGTACCCGGATGAGAGATTATTGTGACGTTATTAGAAATCACTGCAGCAACAACTTGCCAAATGAACCATTAAAAACAAACCACAGACTCACTGAACCACAGTAAAATTCATTAAAGGCTGCTTGGGGCAACATATGGTTCTTGAAGGTCTTTATCTTTTTAACCGTTTGTCTCTTTCAGTAACTGCAGCAGAGCCCTCCACCTCTCTTATCTACCTAGAATGTAAATAGGCATTTCAAAAACCACAACTTGCTTTTAGTGGCAAGCTCATTTGGTGGTGTGCCACTGTTAAATCAGACAATCTACTCGCATGAAGAAAGGAGAATAGGGGAATTAAAAAGCCCTTTTACTAGTAAAGGAAAGGATATGTTCTTTCTGGTTTGGGAACTCTGCCTGAATCTTTTTTGCTGTTGATTTCCCACGTGAAATCTGGGTATCCCTTCTGTGGCTGCTGGTCTTGAAGCTTAAGCTTCAGAGATATTAAGCCATTTTCTCTTCAGATGACAGAAAATGATGGCCCACAATTAGACCCTGCTGCACGAAGTACCAGCAGGAGCTTGCCTGTACTTCAGAGCATGTGCCAACACTGCCGTCTAGTTTCTGTAAAGGTTTTGTATGCTTTTGCTTCACTTAAGCTGCTTGTGTTCACAAGTTGCACACCTTTGGGGAGACTTTGAAGGCAAATTAAGGTCCTGTAGCATTGGCTTCAGTTCAGATAGATGTGTGCCTTTACACAGAAATGTTTGCTGTGTAGCAGCATGGGACAAGTGACAGCAGATAGCTGCAGCAGAGTAAGGAGACGCCTGTAGTGGGTATGCAGTAAGAAACCCCCCAGCCTGTATTTGCAGATAGGGAACTCACATACATCTGTCCAAATTCTTATGGGATTTCTGGCACTACCACAGCTCAGGCAAACTGGTCCTAGGCTGCTCAATTTTCCAGACATGATGAATTAGGTCTGTAGAGAGGGTCCTCTGACATGCTCCTTTGGCCTCAGTGTTTCATTCTGCTTGCCTGCATCTCTCTCTTACCCTTACTCTTCTGTATCTCCTATCACGTGTACATCTTTTTTCTTCTTTCACCACAGAATTTGTAGCTTTTGCTTCTTGGTCCATGGTGACCTGGGAGCTACTTACAGTCTGTCTGTAGTTGTACATGCATTTCACATCTGGTCATTACTGGGATTTTAAAACATTGTTAGGTACCCATTTATCATGAACTTGATTGTGTTCCCCTAAATCTTTATTTATACAGCTCTCAGATTACAGGTGTTACTGCATAAATGAGAGGATAATGAAAGCATATAATTATTATTAAGCAGGCAGTGGGCTCTATTAAACTCTAGTTTGAACTTGTGTAATTCTTCCATTTTCAAACTGTGTATAATGCAGTAATGAAAACTTATGTTCCTACTTTCTTTCTAGTGTAATTTGGGAGAAATTTATTATCATCGGTACATTAAGGTTATTTAAAGTCAAACTTAGCCTACAGTGGCCTGGCTAATGGTTTTGTTTCTGGTTTTGACTGTCCTCAAAAGCTGTCATTAAATAACTCAACTACAACATTAGCTATCCTTACATATTCTTATCAACATTATGATTAACATGTATGCATGGCCACTGGCTCATGTTAGTGAGGCAAGGTTGTACTTGAAGGAGCTGCTGAAGCAGCTGTTAGTGTGGCTGCATACCTGGCTGAATCAATTAATCATTTCATTAAACAAAAGTACTCTTTGCTATGCTAATCAAAAGCTTGCTGATCACAATTTTTCCAAACAACTCCCTGAATTATAAACAAACACAACACTTCAAGACTGATTAATAAGCTATGTTCTATTAAAGGGGATTGAAAAGGCTGGGGTGTGGGGATAAGATCTGAGAGTGATTTAATCAGCATTATGAATATATTCCTTTAGGGACAATAGCTCTGGCAAAATAACCTTCTCTGGTGATTTCATCTGAATGATTATTGCTCCTTAAACATAGTTATTTGCTGTGCCATTTTGAATGTGACGGGAAACATGCTTTCTGCTCTACACTGCATCTTTGTTGGTAAGGAGAGGATGATGGATCCTAGGCACTGAGTCCAAACCCTTCTCATGACATCCCAGAGGTAAGTTGAGGCAGTTTGTGTATGCTTCTTGAATTCCAAGAACAAACACATAAGCACAAGGTGAACAAAGAGATTAAAGGGGAGGGGAAGTTGAAACACATAGGTGATAACACTTTAAGTAAGCAGCTTCAAAGACAGCTTCTCTAGGAAAAGATAGCTCATTCTGTTAAGAAATCAGACAACTTATGCAGACACAGACTGCAGAAGAAGTAAATTTTAATACTGCTATTGATGATATTCTGATACTGATGACATTAGCTTATATTCTCTTATTTGTAATGATGAAATCTCCTTTCAATCTATGTCTCAGGAGCTTCATCCTGGACAGTGATCCTTATGTCCTTGTCTTCAAGACAATGCATAACTTCTGGACCAAAGAGTCAGAATAAAGTGTGTAAAATTGAGATGAATCTAAACCTCAAATTTCTGGGATTTCTCTGGATACCTGGAGCTCTGCAGTGTATGTTTTATGATTGTTTTAGTTGCATAATGCAGAAACTTTTCTTGCTGAGGTAGAAGTTTCAAATCCTTGGGATGCACATGATTTTAATTCCTTCTTTCCTGAAAACATTGCTGTTACTGGGCATGCAGCAGAGCCAAGCAGAATAAGCTGCATAGAGAAGTGGCAAGCTGCATCCTACCCAATAGAATTAAAGGAGGTGTGTTCCAAATCTCTGTTGGGGCTTTGAATACAGAATCACAGAATGGGGAGGGTTGGAAGGAACCTTGGGACATCACCTAGTCCAACACCCTGCTGAAGCAGGCTGCAAAGGGGGTTGGAATCTCTCCAGAGAAGGAGATTCCACAGCCCCTCTGGGCAGTCTGTCCCAGTGATCTGTCACCCTCACAGGGAAGAAGTTTTTCCTCATGTTGAGATGGAACTTCCAGTGTTGTGGTTTTGGCCCATTGCCCCTTGTCCTGTCACTGAGCACCACTGAGAAGAGTCTGGCCCCATCCTGTTGACACGCACCCTTTAGATATTTGAAAGCAGTGATGAGATCCCCTCTCACGCTTCTCCAGGCTAAACAGCCCCAGCTCTCTCAACCTTTTCCTCACATGAGTGATGCTCCAATCCCCCATGTTATTTTTGGAACCCCACTCCCATATTACCTGGGAGAAAAAAATAATTTAAAAAATTGCCTCTTGCTGCTGCCCTGATCCTGGCATGGCTGCAAGCAAACATCATTATGTGAAGCTGGAGATGTTTCTTAGACCCTTGACAGTGGGTAGCAGTATGGGAGAGGGAAGACAGAGAATAGTTGGTGCAAGGCAGAGAATAAAAACCTGTTCAGACTCTCAGCTCTCTCAGTATCTGTAGTTTTACCTTTTTCTGAACATTTCACCTAAGTATCATTAAAACATGCCAGAGAACAAGCGAAAGGTGACATTACCAATGTGAAAAAAAATACTGGCCGTAATTTTGCTGCAGATTTAATCAAACTCTGTTGACAGACTCTGAGAAGGAGCAGTGAATGCAAGTATTTTACTCTGGAGTTGTGTATGTGCATCTCACCGGAATCTCTGTACAGGAGCAACACTGCATTTAATTCTAGTGTCAGATTTAGCTGTTTCATGTTTAAAGGCCTGCTCAGCAGAAGTCGAGGCCTGTGTTACTTTCACTGCGCATGCATCTTCCCTTCCACAAAATGGCTTATAATAAAATGGCTTTGCATTAATGAATGTACTAAAAATTTCTGATAATGCTTTAGAAACATCACACAGTTTTCTTGATTAACTAAGGACCACATCATAAAAAGTGCAAGTTCTCTTTCTGCCTACTTGTTGTCACTGTGAAAGGTCCTTAGCAGCAGGGACATTTTTGGGCATTTCATCATTGTAAGTAGTTGTAGACTCTGCCTAGGACTTCCAGGGACCTGAGACAATGGGGCAGGTGTTGGTCCTGTGGAGGCTGTTAGAGAGACACCCCTGAACATGTCAAGCAGCAGCAAACCTGAAGGGAGAGAATTCGAATCAGTACTGCTGCTTCTTCCCTGCAGCCCTGATGGCTTCAGCCTGTGGTGCTCCAAGCCACCTTGGGAGTGATGCTGGGATTATTTTGCCATCACACAGTAGCTGGCCACTAAACCCGCTTGGTGTAGTCATAAACACTCACTACAGAGAAAGAACAAAGCCAGAATGGTGATTTATGACATGGTAGCTAGGAAAAACAAACAAACAAACAAAAAAACATTTGTAAGGTTTGCAGGAGAGTGGAGCAATACAAAACCCTGCAGTGACTTACAGCTGCCTTCCTGCATCTCCACGTCAATGCCAGTGGTGGTGTTGAGGGATAACAGTTATTAAGAGTAAATAAGCTTTAATTAGAATTGCTTAGGATTACAATATGGGGTGATTTGTGCTGTTTGCTTAGCTGTATTTAGTATGAGTAGCTAGATTTGCTGAAGCCATTAGGCTGCAGTTATTTTCCTTAGTACTTTTACTAGCCGCTAGTACAGTGCCATATTTAATGTTTCAGCACGGGAAAGTATTTTGATATCACACTAGTGTTTTGGTAGTGTTTTTCCTGAGTATCAGACCATTTGATTCTCTGTGTTCTGCCAGCAAGCGCAGGTGCACATGAAATGTAAACCAGAAGATAGGGTGACTCCAACTTTCAGCTGAAAGTACAAATCAACAAGATAGGAGTCTGCATGCCTGAAGAAAAAAAAAAATCCAATTGGTTGTGAGGAGATTCCAAACAAAAAATTACTACTGGACTAAAGTAAGGGGGTGGGGTTATAGATAGAAAGGTACTATTTCCCAGAGATTTCTTCCTTCAGGTTCTTTCTCTTTGAAGGCACTCAGCCTGGGCTGTCTTGCTGCTCCAATTTAATTATTTTATAAAATCCAACACCTGTGGGAAACCTAACATCAATCCTAAAGAAGTAAGTTGCTCACTTCACACACATTTACTTCAAGAGTAAGTGTGCGTTGAAGAGAAGGCAGAGAAGACAGCAGCAAGCGGCCACAGCCTCGGGGAGGCTGTTGGTCTGGGAACGTGCCTAACGCAGCTGGCCAGCCACTCCTGCTCTTGATGGCCGCAGGAAGAATGCAACTGCATCCAATGACTGCTTGAACGCTGCTGCGTGAGGACACACCTACACCTAAAGGTAAGACCTTACTGCCAGTGAAGACAGCGAAGACAGATTTCACTTTCAGGTTTTTTTTTCTTTTCAGCTCATAAGTGAAAATCCCCCGGTGAAGAGCCTAGGGCACCTTCCATATTCTTGGAGATGGAGTCTCCAAGTGGAGCCCACCTCACTTAAGAAACATTTAGGAAGCTGACACATAAGGTCCATTCTGGGTAAAATCCTTCCCATAATGCCAGTAACTGGGTTGGGTGAGGATTTCAGTGCCAGCAAAAGGCACGGGTGATAGTAAAGGTCTCAGGTCCAGCTGCTGGGACAGGTATGTGGGCTTCAGGGGCAGCTACTGGGCAACCAGAGACAGTAAAGTGAGTCTGTACCAGATACAGAGCAGGTCACAGCAGGTATGCCGGGTGCTGCCTGCTGGGGGAACAAGGTGATTGCATCTCCCCCAAATACTAGTGAAAAGAGCTGGGTGTGGGGACATAACTCCTTAAAAAACTTCAGGCTGAGCTAGCTGGTAAGTAGAAAGCCCTCGGTCCAGGCAGGATATCAACCTATGCCAGTATCTGGGGAGATCTGAGCGTGTAGAGTATCCATTTATAAACATGTCATTGCACGCCTGCGTGCACTGCTTGCTCGTGAGCAAGGAGATGGACCAGCTGCTGTAAGAGGGCTTAGGATATGGATCAGGGTTATCGTATGGACAGAGGGGTACTCAGGGGATCGGTAAACCCACATTTGCTTTCACTAGTGAAGTCCAGTCTTTACTGGCTGTCAAGGAAAAAAGGGCCA
>VXBZ01002740.1:0-51722 GCA_013399135.1 Heliornis fulica
TTGTAGAAACTTCTAGATTCCAGTAGAAGCCCTACACCTCTTCCCAAACCTCCAAAGGCTTCCTAGCACGGATTCTTTTACAAGACATCAAGAAGAACTTTTTCCCTTTGAGGGTGTCAGAGCCCTGGGAGAGGCTTCCCAGAGAGGTTGTGGAGTCTCCTTCTCTGGAGAGATTGAAGATCAGTTTGGACACCTCTCTGTGTGATTTAATCGAGGTGACCCTGCTTGGGCAGGGAAGTTTCATAAGGTGATGTTTTGAGGTCCCTTCCAACTCCTAATGTTCTGTGATTCTGTGATCCAAATAAAGCAACAAGTGCAAGAACTAATACACTCTGATGGGGGAGTGACAACCCCAGAGTCCCCCCATAAATCAAATATGCTATTTCTCACGTGAGAATGGGTTCCAGGATAAACTGCTAGCTGAATTTTAAAGCACACATTTCCCAAACAGTAACTTACTCTAAGCAATGGACATGGCCCAAACTTTATGAAGAGCATCCACAAAGCTTTATAAATGCATTTTCTCTGCACCATAAAACACGTCTTGGGAAACTAACTCACTTTTCGGTGTTCTGGCCATATTGACTTCCAGGCAAGGCAAGAAACAAGGTCAAAGTCATTTTCTGAAATGTCTTCAAAGAGCTGTGCAACAGGCAGAGACCTACTAGGTTGTGGTTTAGAGTATTTTCCCAAATTTATTATGCCATAGCCAATTTCAGATTATTTTCTGTTGGCATAATAACAAACAAATAGTAAGTGCTGGTGTTAGGCAGGATTGCCTGGAGGAAGATGTTGAACAGGGGTGGAAAAATATAAAGGATGATGTGCCAGGGCCTATGGACTCATAGGTTTCCCACTCTCTCCTTCATCAATCCATTTTCATCAGCCATCTGGACCCAGCTCTCTTAGGTCCTAACAAGAATGTGTGCTCCAGCTCCCTGTGGATTAGGCAATGAGGAGTAAACATCTCCTCTCATTCAGCAAGCTGAGCATAGAGTCATCTTCAACTCATTTCCTCCTCTCAACGTTCCCTGTCTGGCTCCATCTATCAGGACTCTCCCGCCACCCTTTCTAATATTTACTCAGGCTCTTACAACAGGGTGGGGGGGAGGGGAAGATCTTAGATTTTAAAGCAGAAAATTCTTACTTCCCTACTATGCCTCAAATGATGGAGCCAGGGCAAGTCCTATTTCTTTCCTTATTTTTCCGAGCTTCCTGCCTTTGCTGTAAACAAACAAACAAAAATATAAAGACAAACCTGTTGTAAAAACAATGTGTAACTTCTGCTTGGTCTTTGTGCAGAGTAAATTCCAGACTTTGTGAGGCAATGCACTAACACAGGTTTAAAAAGCCTGCAGTGGCAACGGGGGAATGGCAGTCAACACAGGAAGCACATTGGCGCTCCTGCACGTCGTATTTGTGAATGAAATCCCGTCAACATGAGCACAGAGTTCAGAATCTTTCAGATTCTGAACTCTGTGCTCATGCTGTGCTCTGTGCTCTGTGCTCAGAATCTGAAAGATTCTGAATCCAAAGTTGGATTTGGAGATGTGGCTAACCAGCTGATTAGGGATGGGTTTGCACCCCACAGTCTCTGTGGTATCACACTGATCACAGAAAGATGTTACTGAGCCCCAAGATACAGCCTCCTGTTTCTCCTATGTGTTTGCTGGCACATCCAGTGGAAAGAATAATGGCTTTTTTGTGCTCATCATCAGAAAACAGACAAGGTTATGCTTTCTGTGCCTAAGAAAGATGTGGAAGCTGTTTCTGTGAACAAACCATGTATGTCAATACTTAACTATTTGTACGCTTCGCAGAAAAATGTACGTTTGTTTGACAACATGCAGACTGTTTTCAAAATACTCTATTTATGATTAAAAGGCTCTTGAAAGTCATAACCATGCAGTAAAGGCTGAGGGAATAAAAGGGATGTATTTGTGATTGAAACATCACCGTAGCTGTGGTTAAACTCTTTTAGTTTGATGGATTCTTCCATGTTAATGTCTATTTTACAACATTAACCTTGATGGAGGAGATGGAAACAACAACCATGTAAATTCTCCTCTCAGTAAGCATGACTCCAGATTGGATTACCACGAGGAGTTAAATACTCTTCAGTTGTTGTACATCTCAGATGTAAACTCCTGTCACAGCAAGGAGTAAAAGTCGGGGGGATAAAAATAGATAATCAGAGTCCCCATCAGCTATTGTACTAATTTATCGTATCGTTTAGATTAAGATAACTTCCTCACTGCTGTAGCACCACTGTTTTATTTTCTGCTTCTAGGCTGCAACAGACACAGACCTGCCTGCTGACTTTTAACAACAGGCTTTTCAATCCTGAATTCAACAAAACTAAAAAATCCTGTCTAAAGCTGGCATGAAATTAAACCACTCAATGTAAAGCTGCTATGACATTATAATTCATGTTGTAGGGATCTGTTTCCCAGAAATTTCAGCTGCAGTGAACAAGACCCTCTAGGCTTGTGCATACAAAGCAGTTGTTGTGTCACCTGTTAACCTTGTTGTATCAGGCTCATGAGGAAGAACCGAAACTTGTATTTTGCCAGCTTTAAGCTGGAAGCCAACGATAATGTTCGTTTTTTCCCCACATTCAGAAGAAGATAATGAAACAACCTAGTGATCTGAGAGCTACTCACATGACTGCCTGCTGTGCAAAAGCGCTCTGAAGAAGAGAGGAGGTAGGATGTGACATGGTGAATAGACTGGAAATATAATGCCTCAAAACAAAATACATGAAAAAGAATAATTAGAAGTATCTACAGTAATGTGGGGTTTTTTTTTGTTTTCTTTCAGGGAAGTAGACTGGATTATTTCTTCTGAGATGATATACTGGCCTTTAAGCCACACAGAACCTGGGGGAACAGACCTTTGCTTCTAGAAAACAGCAGCACTGGAAGGTAAATCATTCCAGGATTATTCTTGCTGGCCATACAGGCCACCCCACTGCAAAATGCAGGCCCAGAAGCCTGCAGTGTACAGTTCTCCTTTTTCCTAACCAGCCAGAGCTGTTAAGGGAAAATAGCCAATATTATCACCTGGCTCCTCTCTTCCAGAGCTGTTTGCCTGTTGTCTTCCCGCAAAAGGGAAAGGCTGCGATGCTCTGCACTAACCGTCATATTAAAAACACTGGGACACGGTACACCTCAAAGCACCCCGAAGAAGGTTCTGCTACCGATTTGAAAGAGCTTTCTCTAAAAGAAAAGTAAAAAAAAAAAATCCCCTTGCTGGAGTACAGGATATTTATGGGATTGAAAGAGGCAGCTAAGAACTTCTACACTTACAGGAAAAGAATGAAAAATGAGGAGTGCAAAGGCTGCATTCAAACTGAATCTGAATCTGCCCTGGTATGATGACAGAGGGCAAACCCCCCCCCCCCCCAGTATCCTCAGCCAACCTGTCTCAGTCATATGTACACAATCCATCACACCTACAGTTTTCAAACATATTCACTATGTGACAGAGAAGATAGATCCCAGAAGTTTATATAATTGATCTGGAAATTAAAGCAAGATAGCCTAAGAAAATATTTCCTTTGAGCATAGAGCACCCAAATCCAATATTTTGGTTTGTGATGCTTTCTGAAAGCTCAAGACATCAAACCCATTAATTCACACAACAGACACTTCGTTGCCAACATGGAAAATGCCTTGAACAGTATTAAAAAATAAGTACTCCCCTTACATCATATGTAACTCTTGAGAATTCATTCCACTACAAAGCACCCTCAGTTCGAGTCGTAGTCTTGCTTCAAACAATACTCACTGATCAATACCAATCACACACTGTGCTGGCTTTCTCACTGTGAGCTTTCAACAGCCACATGGCAATTATTTAAACTACGCTTAGGATAAATAACTGAAGATGATAAACCATTTGGAGTGGGTGGAATCAACAATGATGAAATATGTCTCAAAGTCTGCATTGTCTCTTATACAGTATTTCTTAAGTGCCCAAATCTACTTTATGTCATTACAGGGATTGGGGAATCTCTTCTGTGTATTTAGATGAGCTAACTTGCTCTTTATTGCACATTCCTATAAAGAAAGCCTGGCATGCCTTACACAAATGAGCCTGGATATGTATCTTTACAAAGTTACCTTCCCATGATACTCAGAGTAGGGAAGAGTGATTTGTCTTTGACACTATAAGAAACTGGACCAGATCTGCACTGATAAATATATATATATACTGATATATTTAAGTTGAATTTGTGAAAAGACAGTCCTGCTTTCAGAAAGGCAAAATAATGCAAAAATCTAATATCTAAGCTTGGTATTATATGGGAATTTATAACATCAACCTGCAATATGTTTTTTTAGCATGCACTGCTCCTTGCACATGCTGAGTTTTCAAAATCTGCCTACTCTTAATCATCAAGTTAATGAGTAATAAAAAACCTGAATATACAAGCCTCTACTGAAACTGTGACAGTGTGCCTGGGCTGTAATGATTTCTGTATCCTAAGTAGGATAAAAGAAGTTATCAATGTGATCTCTACAGTTAGTCAAAGAGAAGAAATGATGTCACCGATACGAACGGTTTCAGCAGAAATTAATTTAAAACCAGCGTACCTTCATTCAACCAGAAGCAGTGAAATGTTATTAATTTGGGCAGTAAAAATAATACTGTTATGGAATATTTAGTTTTGTTTACAAAACAGACATAAATCAAGAGCTGGTATGAGGAAGCTTGCAATTAAACCATTTCTGTTACAGTATTAGTACTCATTTTTTGATCTTAAATTAGATTAGATTCTCTCCTGAGAAATTTTACATGACACACGTCATCTTGACTCTTTTGGAGGGCAACACACTTAACAAATAGCCAATAGCTTGTACAACAGAACATTATTTCATTTTTTTCATGCTCCAATACTTGCAAGGATCATAAGATTACTGCAAGTTAAATGAAGGAGAGTCTGCCATACAAAAACATCTCTTCTTGGGCAGACCTGAGTAAGCTCATACATAAACCAAACAAATGCCCACGTTTTTTGTACACGGGGAAGTTCACTCACTGCCCTACATAGCTCAGTTCTCTCCTGGTTTGATAATATTGGAGAAATATTCCAGTAGCTTTGGCAGGCATAAAACTGTAGCAGAAGTATTATGAATCATTCTACTGACTCCTAATTATGTCTTTCTTAATTTATAATTTTTCATACAAAGGATTAAGAAGTAATCAAATGGAGGAAACAACTGCAACGGGATGAGAGCTGTCTACAGTGCTCCAAATGATTATGTTTATATCGTCTTTAAAAGGAGAATGAAAACTGTTACATCACCAGCTGTGGGCAATTCATATTCCCAAAATCATTGAAATCAAGACATTAAACTATTTTTCTTTTTAAAAGACTAGGGTTTGGGTTGTTGTTTTTTTGTTTTGTTTTGTTTTGGTTTTTTTTTAGAAGGAAAGAAAGATTTATTTTAATGCATGTAATTTGAATAAAACAGCACAGCAGAGCTATCAAGAACTCCACTGGCAATTGCTGTGAACTAGTTGCAAACACTTAGTTAGGTGCATATCATTAAAACTAAACCACCCAAAGAGACAATGTCCTGAAGTCAAGTAGAATAATCTGCTTGAGAAGCAGGACTTGCTGTTATTAAATAGCATCAGTTGTAATACCAAAATGGCTGCTTGGACTCACCTAAACTTAAAATTCACCACTGAAAGAAAAATTTGCTTTACTGAGTCATTTCTCACATGGAAAACTGCCCCAAATTAATCTCATTCCACCTGCAGAAATAAATCTCATGAGTTTTGAGAAATTCTTTTCTTTTTTTTTTTTTTTGGTGAGAACAGATTCCTGTCTCCAAAGTGAAAAAATAAACCTTGCAGACACATACATGTGTCTCCAGATGTACGAGTAACTCTCTTCCCATAGAGCCATGACCACGGCACCGTACGTCTGGAGGTCTCTGTTCTACTCCCCCATCTTTTGGTTTGTCTGGGATCCCTTAGGGCAGCAGCAAATTCCAACAGCAGTACAGTGAGAGCCTTAACACTGTGTAATGCCACAGGTCACCACGTCACCTGATGCTGGCCAGTGCCCAAGGCGAAACACAGGCTTAAAGGTCTATCCAGCATTTCTGTTCCCTACTGCCAGGAACCTGCAGCTTGGGGATTTCTGAAGCTGGAGATGTTGGAAGTACAGGCCACCATGTTTAATACCCAACTGCACACGCTCTCTACAAACATCTCTTTTGCCTGCATGAGTGTGTCTGACTTCTCTCTGTGTTTGTATGGTAGGCATCCAAAACATCCCGTGGACCGGAATCACGTGATGTAACTACGAGATGAAAAATACACTGGGCTTTGTTTGGAAGCATCTGCCTGATAAATATACCAGTTGCCCTGATGCTTTCATTCCAAGGAACAGTGAGAAATCATCTTCTAATTATCTTCTCTTTCCTCCCTCACCATGAGTTTCTAGACCACTTTCCTGTCTCCTCTTGCTCATCTTTTTTCCAGGGTGCCAATCCAGTCTATTAGCGTCTCCTCCACCCCTGTGTAGAAGTTGACAGATACTCTTCCTAGCTTCCTCTGCACCTTTCCTATTGCTGCCCTGTGACCAGAACACTACAAGTACACCATGGAGTTACACAGTGACCATGAAATACCCAACCATGTTTGCAGGACCCAATACTGTTACTCATTAGAACGACAGCTTCCAAGACAAAACATCCACCTTCCCATCCACTTGCAAGGCACTAGGGTTTTTAACATATGCTGGATGCAATCCACCAGGTTTGCTGCTTTCCTTAGAAATAAAACAATAAATTCCATATACAAAATAAGTTTCCTTCCCAGATAGGGTATCTAAGCAAAAAAGCCATTTCATGCAAAGCTCTTCAGCAAAAGGCAACACAAAAGTATCAGGGATAAAATGTTGGAAGGATGAAGAAAAACTACATTTACTTCCAGCATCTCAGTGGTCGTAAACATCAGCACCAAAGGAACCAGAAACCTCGAGCAGGCATATGCAAATGCCACTACCACTGACTTTGCAAAGTGAGTAGAAGGACTGAGGAATGATTCTGACTACATGAATTTCTAACAGGGACTAAAACTTTAAACAGAAACCATGCAGAATCTAGAGATGATAGCGAAAAGATGACTCCTTCTATTCCTTGTGAATTCCATTTATCTCATATTTGGTCCTCCCAAAGGCACTTTACTTTGACAAAGTCCTACCTTTCAAGTAAATAAGAGAAAAACATGGATGACAAAGGTAAAAGAGAACTGCTTATTCACTATGGAAGCATGATTAGAGAAGAACTGCATGTCCTGGTGATATACCTTGTGCCCTCAGGCTGCCACAACTTCCTAATTGAATTATGACTACTCAAGCAACACCACACCCATCTTTTTCTTCCTTTCAGTATTTTCTCATCTGCTTATTATTTTATATAACATATAAACTCATTATATATCATATAGTATACAGTATATAATTCTATACTATACTTTAATATAGATTTGATTAATATAATTCTATATCATAAATTGTATGTTGCATCCTATATACTATACATAGTCCATTATATATGTTGCTCAGCCCTGAGCAACGTGATCTAGTTGGGGGTGTCCCTGCTTCTTGCAGGGGGGTTGGACTAGATGACCTCTGGGAGTCCCTTCCAACTCTAGACATTCTATGATTCTATATATAGTAAATTTATTATATATTAAAGTGTACATAAAATTCTTTTATATAAAAATCTTGGAGTGCACTTGGATAATAGCTCTGCCTAACAGGAACTGCCCACAATTTCAGTTTCAAGGCTTTAATGTGGAAAACACCGTTGTCAGTCCCCTCTCCTGTCTTTAACCACTGCATTTTTTTCTTGCAATTGTGAGATTCCAATTTCTGCAAGTTATGTTGGAGGAAAAATAAATAATAATTAAAAAAGCTACAAGAAGGATAAGCAGGCAATCTGGTTTTGTGCTCTTCATGCAAAAAAATCCTGGGCATGGGAAGTCTGTACCCTCTACCTCTGAAGGTGTCAGAGCACCCTCAAATTGCTTAAGTGATCCCTGTTACGAGACTGCTGCAGCTAAAATATTAGCTTCAAATAATTGATATGCATAGAGAGAGTCAGCAGCTACTGGGTAGAGCTGTGCCATGCCCACTGTGGAAACATCCAGATCTTCCAATATTAGATGGAAAGTAGAATTTTGTTTTTCGGGCACATGAAGCCTATGGAGCACAGTACAAAGGCACAAGTCTGCCCCATGCTCTGCCCTTGAAAGGCTCCGTGAAGGACCAAAAACTCCCTCTGGTTCCACCGAAATCGTAGTTAAAAACAATGTACTTGAAACTCAACTTTTCCTCCTAAAATAATGCAATACAACACAAGCTGTTTTCTCCATCTCAAAACCTGGAAAGACAAAACTGCCATACCCCAAGGTTTCTCTCCTTGGTAAGGGTGCAGAGAAGAGTTACAAAAGGGACTGAACTTTATTTCCAGCCTTCACAAAATGGTGAATGTCTCATGCACCAGGGTCTGAACTTCAGCACCACTCAACAGAAAGTATTTCATGGGCACTTCTCCTTAATCACAGGTTTTTCTGTACTAAATATATCAGATACAATTAAGAGATGAGTTACTTTTTGTTTTGGCTGAACTAGTTCCCCCATTTTTAAATCTTACCTTTACTTGTCTATTTCTTTCGTTGTAATTGAAAGAGTTACAGCACCCAGGCGGTTCCACACCAAAATAAAATGCAGGTGATGTTTGACTTGTGATCACATCATGGAGCCTGAGTAGTTAACAGACTTATTTCATACTTCTGGTAAGAGCTCCCTGATGTTCCTTTGCTCTCTAACTTGACACATACATGTAAAAAGAAGCCATGCAAAGGCTGTGGTTGAAAAGGAGCAGATGACTTATTCCTCACAGCATGTCTAAGCTGGCAGCAAGTGAATGAATGTTATGATTTAATGAGGTTGCAGTTTCATTCAAAGCTAGTACAGTTGAATTTGCTTAGCATCTGCCTTAAAAGAAAATTTACTACTCTATTTTTTACTATGCAGGCACGAGTTTAACAAAAATTAAGTCAAAATGGTGACCTGTACACTAATGAAGCTAAGAGTGATTAAGATAAGCAGTGAAAGACTCCACCATAGAACAGCTAAGCCATGAAATAATTCCTAGTCCTAATGTAACTCAGACATGATTTTAAAACAGACAGAAACTCCTGAGGCAGCAGCAAATAAATCAAAGAGGCTACAAGTTCAAAAGCCAACTCTGTATATATGATTCAAAGACTGCGTGCTGTCAAGTATCAACAGTATGCAGTATTTTTGAAATAATCTGGCCAAAGGGTTAACATAATAAATGGTGACAAGCTCACACAGCCAATATGATGAGAAATATAGACTCAACTTTGGCTTTAGATGCGTGCCTGCACTTCTCATTAACGCCAGGCAGAACTAGATCCATGTGTCTGCTGTCAGAATTTTGCTCACAGACGTTTACTATCAGAAGGTCTTTTGAATCCATTTCCTTCATTACTATTCAGCCTTCCATCTCAGCAGGCATAACCAGATACTGCAACTTCCTTAAGCACTCCAGGAAGCTACCCTCTTCATTTATTTATACAATTATATTTGGCTGCTTTGTTTAGTATGCAGAGGAAGCTGGGATCCTGAAACACAACATAAATGGTGCCTCTTGAGCTGTCCATACATACTCAGCATACCTCTGGACATTAACCCATGACAGGGTCAATACCTCGTTTCTGTGCCAACTGACCAGTGCACAAGTACATGCTGCATTGTAGGTGGACAGGTGGACAACTACCTTATGACCAGTACTCCCCTGCTTATACAAGGGCAAAAGCCCCAGGGGTCTGTGTAGCATAGGCTGCCTGCAGCCCCCACTCTGACCACACGAGTAAAGAACCTACCAGAAGGCAGGGAGCCTTCCATCATTAGTGATGCTCAGCTGAGCCAGGAAGCTGCTTCACTTTTAAAGTAGTTACAGATAATGATGCCTTTGTGCCAACTGATGATGATGATACAGAAATACAGCTGTTGAAAGATTTTATCTTCTCCATAGTCTTCCTAGTGATGCTTTAGGAGGTTCCAGGCATAAAGGATTCCCTTTCAGCAGGATAGCAGCAGGGTGGTAGAAAGGAAAGATTTTTCCATCTTCTGACAGGGAGCATCCCAGACCTGAAAGGGACAGGATGTGACCACTTTACCTCAGCTAGGGCTGCTGTACTATTAGTATGATTCCTTTGAAGCTGAATTCAGAGAGGTCATCATGTCCAGTGTACTGCTACTTTGAAAGTAGAATAAACTTGCCAAAGCTTGAGTCAGTAAAGGCATTATGCTGCTGGCTGAAAACAAGGCAGGAGCAAGTGTGCAAGTAAAAAAAAAAATCACACTAATGACACATTTGACAACTAGCTGTTTGTGCCAGTAGGTAAGGTACATCAGATGGGCTCAGTTAAACACTACAGCATCCTAAGTCTAGTAAGTGGCACAGAGCTGACTTAGAATTTTAAATAAATAAATTTAAGAAAATGTAAAACCCTCCACTAACAAAAAACCTGATAAAATATCTACACTCTCCTCCAAATATATACACAATTCTGTTTATTCTTCTCTTAACTAAGTTCCCTTTGTTTCATACAGTGGCATAGTCCTTGTCCATGAGGAGCACACGTTATTATAACTTAAAGCCGACATGACTGCTCAACCAGATGTGTCAGTGCACTCCTACAGAGAGGGATTCCTCCTGATTTGAGCCTACTCTTTTCTACTCCTAAAATCTTCTGGCAGAAGGGCTTCTGATCATCCCAAGGCTGAAACACTGATGTAAGAAAAAATTGCAATTCCCACAAATACACCCAAGTTTGTGAACAGGCACTGTCTCAACGCACAGAGGAGGAATACAGTGTTTCATAATAAACTTTACTTTCAATGGACTGCTAAGAGAAGTATCTGCAGCAGGAAACTTTGGGATGAAGCTAAGTAATAAATATAAAATGAAGCTAGAACCAGAGGAGAGGAAATAAAACACCTACAAATACAGTATAGGAGAATTATGTGGCTAAAGAATTGAACATTCATTACAGATTCTTTAAAGATTTTTCTTCTTTCTGAGGAAAACCAACACTGCAAAAGGTCATACAAGCCAAGAAACATTCTGCTGGTCCAAACAAGTTTAAATTTTTATAAATTGAACTTTTATATGGTCTCCAAGAGGGACTATTGTGATCATTTAGTCTCACCTCCTGCCTAAACCAGTCAATTTCACCACTTATTTGTGCATCAAAACTACAATTTGCTGTTGAAAAAAAAGACTCTCTCCAGACAGAATTCAATGCTTGACTGAAAGACTCCAATTGATGGAGAACCAACCACATTCCCTTGGTAAGTACTGTTAGCACTCTCATTGATCAAAAGGTGTCTCTTTCTGCTAGTCTGGACTTGGCTTCCAGAATTTCAGATCCCCATATGGCATTAGGTTACCAGAAATCTTCCCCCAGTATAGGGAGGGATATGTGGCAATGATTGAATTACTCCCAATACTCACTTGGGATGATTTTTGTAGCTTGAGCTTTCCAAGTGTTGATTCATTCTGGCGGGTCTACCCAAAGTATGTATTTTAGAACAGAACAACATATTTCACCAAAAGCATCATAAACACTTGCACACAAAAAATAGGACCTTGCTGTTCCCACATGCTATTTCTAATGTTCAAGGACCTCATCTGCTCAGTGAGGTATTGCAATATGCTAAGTCTGTGTTCAGTTAAAACCCCATGACTTCTTTCACTAATTTCCAAACACTCACATATTTTGGAAAAAAAAAAACCTTTTTTCTTAAGACTTTTTTTTTCCTTAAACCTTTTTTTCTTAGGCCTAAGAAATCATCTTAGGCTTTGAACAATGTTTAAACATGCTCAGTGATTTAACACATATGGCATCAAATGAGTAAAACCCAAAGTTAATTAGATGCCCCATTTGCAGAACAGACTCGAATAGCCAGAGTGCAAAATGGCTCTGGAATCTCAAAAGGAGGATCTGAAATCCCAGACCACTAGGCAGAAGCAACCTACGCCATGCTAGGCACTGCCATATGGCAGCACCCCAAGAGCCTGGCACAAGTGCCTCCAAGCTCTTTGATCTGGAGCTCAGAAGTCTCTCTGAAAAGCTTCTGTTCACAGATTCACAGAATCACAGAGTATCAGGAGCTGGAAGAGACCTCCAAGATCACTCAGTCCAACCCTCTGCCCGAGCAGGATCATATAGAGGAGATCACACAGGAATGTGTCCATATTGGTCTTGAATGTCTTCAGGGATGGGGCATCCACAACCTCTCTGGGCAGCCTGTTCCAGTGATCTGTCACCCTCACAGGGAAAAAGCTCCTCCTTAGATTCAGATGGAACTTCCTATGTTCTAGTTTGGAACCATTTCCCCTTGTCCTGTCACTGGCCATCCCTGAGAAGAGCCTGGATCCATCCTCCTGACACTCACCCTTTACATATTTATAGACATTAATGAGGTCACCCCTCAGTCTCCTCTTCTCCAAGCTGAAGAGCCTCAGCTCCCTCAGCCTGTCCTCAGCAGGAAGGTGTTCCACCCCCTGTTAGTCCAGATTACTGCACGGGGATCGGTGTATTCGAATTAAACGGCAGTTACCAGAGAAACCAGTAGAAAGGCACTCAGGGAGAGAGCACTGGATTGCAGTTACTATTTCCATGTTGACTTTTGCATTTTCTAGGCAGATGGACCAGGAAAGTATAGTCTGGAAGCCAAGAACTCTTCCCCCTGCTCTGTCATCTATGCTTTCCAGACACGAGCCATACAAAGCATCTCCTCCCCTTTTACCAACCACTCTCTAGGACATGACTGTGGACATCCTCTCTAAGCTGACACATCTCTCAAACTGCCATGCTGGTGCCCTCCCCACACAAAAAGCTGGTACTACCTGTAACTTCCAAGAAAGTAGGACACGTGGCTTTCAATTCCCTAAGACTGAGGGAAGCCTTCCTTCCTTTCTTCTCCCCTTTTTAACAAAGTAACAATTAAAATTGCATTTCATTAATTTTTTTTTTCTAACTGGCCACTCTCCCCACTACAACGCTTTTAGTTGTCTCTGTCTCTCTCAGTAACCCTAACAGGTTAAAGGAAGAACTGCCAGACATCCACAACTTCATCCCTCTAAGGAAACGTGGATCAGAATTCTACACACCATGTTTCTCCCCAGGGGCTCCCCCAGCAGCCCCACTAACACTGGGGCTCAGGGCTTTCTATCGAGGGAACTAACTTTCCTTTCCATCACTTTCCAGCACCACGACAGCAAGGTGAGCAACAGTATAACCCTCTCATCTAAGACAACTTCAGGGAAGACTTAAATTATGTTTTGATGAAAGATTTATAGTTATAGACTTAAATATAAAATTACTCTTGGTAAAATCAATTCATGTTAGAGTAATTTCTTCACTAAACCCCCCCCAGATTTGTTAACCCAGAGACCTGCAGGATTTTTGTTGCAACTGGGAAGAGGAGATGTAGCACAGGAATGTAAAAACATGATAAAATGATTGATGAAAAAAAAAAATTCTAGTTAATTAGGAACTATCATGTAGGTAGAGGTTTATGAGAAGCATTTCTTAATGAGTTCTTGAATTTCTCCAATTAAGTATTTTCATTAATTGCCATGGCTTAAGAGGAGGGCTACTTAAATCTGCCATGATATAAACTGAAAACTCATCCTTAGTATTCTATAAAATACTTTGGAGGAACTGGAAATGTTTGCTGTTCCAAGGAAATCTTATGCAATGTAGTAGGAAAAAACATAATCCATTTCTTAGGAGTGAAGAGTGGTAAGTTCTTTTGAAAAAATCAGAGCTCATCAATGACTGAGATTTCAATACATTGATTGTATATATTTCTTTCTTTCCAATTGTTTAAAAATAATCAACATTCAGACTTTTAAATATTCTTATGGATAGCCATACACAAAAAAGTAATTAATGAAACTGGGAAGTGAATCACCTCAGAGCTCTACGTAACACCCATTTATAGTGTGATGCATATTTTTCAAAGTAACAAAATTGCAAAGGGTCTATTCTTTAAGAAACATGATAAAATTTTATCTTTAGCTGTTATTCATCCAACCCATGAATCATTTTGTTTCTTCCCGAAGAAACAGGCACTTTAGTCTGTTTGACAGCATTACCAATGTACAAAGAGCATACCCTGATGAACCTGATTTCAGTGGTGCTTCAGCTGCATTACTGATAATCTTTTTTATATTCTTTAATTGTTTACTCTCTGGTCACATAGGTACTTCAATGCTCTTCGTGTAGAAAACAGAATTTTATAGATACACTTAGGGAAGTAATGCAAACCTTACCATGATAAACATTTTTTTTTAATAAACACAGCCCTAACAGCATCGACCTCTCCAAGAGATCTCAAGATGGTACTCACTCAAGCAATACTGACTGACAAGAATAAGACTTAAACCTCTCAAGCTCAGGCCATGACACTGTAGCTGCTTTCTGCTGACAAAGAGATCCTTGACATGGAATTGCAGAATGCCCAGCGTGCTGTGTTGCTCCATCTCTCAATACCCAATGCCATGCACTAGGCCCACCTGGATCCAACAGGATCCAGACTTGAAAAAAAACCCTGGTCAGATTCTTAGGAACCAACTTGAGGCAGCAGTTGTAAACCCTATGGAAAGCCTAGGAAAATAGAGGGAGGTAGATTTAGATTGGATATTAGAAAGAAGTTCTTTCCTGTGAGAGCACTGGAACAGGTTTCCCAGGGAGGCGGTGGATGCCCCATTCCTGGAGACGTTCCAGGCCAGGTTGGATGAGGCCCTGAGCAACCTGATCTAGTTGGGGGTGTCCCTGCTTCTTGCAGGGGGGTTGGACTAGGTGACCTCTGGGGGTCCCTTCTATGATTCTATCCCTATTCTATGATTCTATGAAAATGAAGACTGTTTATTACTTGCTTTTATAGTAAAAGTGTGCCTAGTATACCCTGAAAAACCCAAACACAAAACCAGCAGCAACCCCAAGCAAATGAAAAGCCCACTTCTCTCTGGGGGAACCATAACCTGTCTATATTTCTGCATAATCTTTGATGCACTGGGAAAAAAACCCCAGCACTTCAAGTAAACAGCACTAAATGCAAAGCATAGATATGAGGCACTGCTAATGTCCACACTCACAGATTTGCAGAGAAACACAAAGCTCATGATTTCAGTACATTTTGTGGAAATGATACCTGTCCCTTCTGTTCTCTTTCCTCTATGAACTCCAACAAACACTCGCATTTGTACTAAAGTAACAACTGGCTGCAATCACTGTAAAAAAAGAAAAATAGGTTAAAACCACTGAGCTGGTATTTGTCTCCTGCTTTTCTCATTTCAGTGGTCCAACACTGAATCATTACAAGCCTTCTGGGTTAAAAATGCTAAAACAAAAAACACACAGAAGTGTTTTGGGACTGATTCAACATAAATGCAAATACACTCAGACGATAAACAATACACTGTATTTCCAAAGGACCTTTTTCTTTACTCTTCAATATAGTATTTAAATGTGTCAGAAGTGCTGTTGCATTCTTAATGGGTTACAGCTATGGAGTTATAGTAATTGGGAAAAATGCTTTTTTCTTTAAACTTTTAAAGATAATTCGATACTACCTTTAATCTAATATCTTCACCTATTTTTTCTCATTATGGCAACACTGAACTGAAATTATGCAAAGGTTCAGCAAAATGTCAATTAAGAGGACAGCAGAGTTAAACACCTACAGCATTTGTCTTGTTTTCCTCCTCAGCTTCTTTTTTTATTTTCTTAATTTTAATAACTGACCATTTAAACCTGATTTCTCACAACTCGTGCCCCGGCTATGAATGGAAACTTTAAACAGTTTTTGTTTTATATATCAATGTTCAAATTTGGGTCTGGTTTGGGTTTTTTACTTACACAGTAAAATTTTTAAAGTTCACAGTTTCTAGGAAATGAGTTATTTTTAGGAACTGTAGGTCTTCCTCCTCTGGTCTTGATGCAAATACTGTAATACCACAATGCAACTCGCACTCTGCTAACCTTAAAGGAAGAAAAGAATGAACATCATAAGCCCTCTGGCATACTCTCATGCTATCTAGCAGCACATGCAAAAAATGTTCTTGAAATCAGTGGGCTGTTTATGAAATAATTAGAAGCTAAATATAGTTTGCAGAAATCACTGGAGAAATAGATTATGTAATGGGTGAAGTCAATAAAATGGAACTGTTCATGGAAAATTTCTGACCAGAAAAGAGAGAAAAGCAGGTCAAAGAAATTACTAGCAAAGAACTATTTACCAGTTCAAATCATCACATGAGCAATAAAATCAGTTGTTGCTTCAGGAGATCAAGTATACATATGACTTCAAATGTTTTAGTTAATAGATGGCAACTATTACAATGAGTTAGAATAAAAAAAACCCAGATAATTGTTAATCCCCATTTCCACAAACATTTAAATGTTCAGCACTAATAAAAGGATCTAATGAGATTACACTGATAAATGCAAATCTCTTCGACATAGCTGTAAGCAAACACATGTGACTGGATGGCTTCAATGAGACCTGACAATGGAAAGCAGATGGCAGTGAGTGTGAAAGACCTCAGTTCTCCGGTACCCCGTGCATTGTGAAAGCTGCGAGAGGTTTATGTTTCAGGGTTGGTAACCTGAGAAAATATTTCTAACTGGCAATCCCTTGAACAAAGATTGTAATGAAGAATTAAGCAAGACCTTGCATGCTACCAGGATACTATGGACTTTAATGGTTCTTTGAGAGAAGTTTTGTCAGATAATCAAGAACATTTGAATTCTTGGGGAAAATAAAAAAAGGAAAAATATTAGGAGAAATACAGCTGCCTGGATATTCCTCACATTGCTACCATGGCAAGCTTTTTTCTGCACTTGCAAAAATCCTACCTATGAAAACATATGCTGTTCCTTACCTCAAAGCAGCTTGCCTCTCTGTAGCAAAGGTAGAAAGCTCATCCTTGCCATATTTTTTCAAAGGCATCCCTGGATGTTTGCAGCCATGCTTCCCTTTCGGTGAGCAAGGGAACAGACAACCATCTGCTAACCTACCAATGTGAATTTTTAATGCAGACTTAGCAATAAAGTGTTGGGGAAAAAACAAGGCAGAAAAAGCAAAATAAACTGATACCCAGAAACCCAAATAAAATATGAGGCAACAAGTTCTAGCATAACCCAGGCTGAATGAATGTTCTCTCACCTGGAAATTACAGCTAACAGGACACTTAGCCTTGCATGTTTAAGAAAACAACAAATAAAGCCAGGAATGAAAGCTGCAAACAATGTGCACCATCAAAGGTTCTCTTGGAGCACCTCTACTTATCTGGGGTACTGTGAGAGGGCTTCAGTTGTGCTCATGAAAGGTTCAAGGTTTTTTTGGATTCGGGCATCTAGCTTAGGATCCACAATTAAAAGCACAGCTTGTCTAACCAACAGAGCTTACAGACAAGACACAGAGGCTAATTAGCCAGAGAAATCTGGTTTTAGCCCCCTGAGGTTACTGCACATGCATACCAGGGTCTCCACCAGTGGCAAATCACTCAAATTAGATATTCCCCTCCTCCAATTTTCTTTCCTGATTTTTTCACTGGATTTGAGAAAGCATTATTTGGGATTTCAAGTCCATGGCTCACTCTGGTTTCACACACAGGACAGCTTTGAAAATACCTGATTTTTGCCGAAAACTCTACCTGTGCTGGCACTTCCATATTTACACTGCAGAGGAAAATCTTCTCCCAAGGTCCCAGCCAGCAGAGTAGTCTTGCCTGAATCCCAGTAGATATGAGCCACAGCAGGATGTTTGTTCTCTCTCACTGGACACAGATCAAGAGGAAGAGCAAAGTGAGGGGGCAGAATCTCACTGTTTTCTTGCAAGGAATTCACAGCAATACCCTCACTATCAAAACAGCCTCAAAGGCCAAGGCCTGTGTTTATAGCTCACAGTTTGCCTTGGTGTCTATGAGGATCTGGCTGTGTTTAGAAAAGCTGGGCTTTCTCATGTCCTGTCACAGTCCTCCATCACCTTTCCATCCTGAGCTGGCAAACATACCCCCTTGATGCAGAGCAAGGCCTAGGAACCTCTCCTGTGAGGCAGCTTCCCAGCTGCCTGCACACACGTACCCATAGCGGGTCCAATTAGGTGACTTTCATCTGACTTTAGAACTGAGCATCTTCTGCTTCATTGTTTCAAGCCCCTGAGTTTGGTGCTCACAGTTTGCCTTTAGAACTGTTTCTCAAGGCCTCAAGCTGGAGGAAACTTCAGAAGCTAATTAGAAAGAAGAGGTGAGCTCTCTTAATCCTTCCAGAAGTGGACTCCAGTTATCCTGTGCCTATGTTTTATTTTTTTCTTCCTCCCTTTGATTATAAAACAGTATGTCTGTTCAAGTTTTGACCCATTAGTTGTAAAATTAAGCAATTAACACAGAGAACATCTGTGGACAATAATTCATCAGACATAGTTTCAGGAACCAAAGTGTAAATTGAAGCCAACTTCAAGAGCTGGAGGCTTAATATATCTTCAGGAAAAAGAAGAAAATAAAAAGAGAGAGAACGAGTCTTCACAGAACTTAAACCTCCTGGCAATTAGAAATGGGAAGATATTTATAGATGGGATGAAGAACAAAGAAAAAAAATAAAATTATAGCAGCCTAGACAGGGGTTCATTTCAAAAGACTGATTTTATTTTAAATGCTATGGAATTCCTTTAAGAAATACACTGTTACAGCAACAGCCTAGTGATTTGACTTTGTGTGTGTCACTGAACTTAAGCTGTGTGACACAAATCCTGTGCTACTCAACATTTACAAGTGGTTTTGAGGAGAGAATACAACATTACTGTTGAACAATGATACCTCTTGTAATCAAAGGTAATTGTTAAGGTGATTTGGTGTCATCTTGATTAAACAAGCAGTTTGCAGACTATTGACAAACGTCATTAAGAGCAAGTTTTATTTTTTATCCTCCAAAAGTAAGAGCATTAGAGGGAATTGTCACTCCTCATTGATCTTATCAAGGAATATCAAGGAAACTAGATTTCTTATCAAGGAAACTAGAGCAGGGCAGGTTTAGGTAAGACATTAGGAAGAAGTTCTTCATCACGGGGTGAGGCACTGGAACAGGGTGCCAGAGACCCCATCCCTGGAGACATTCAAGGTCAGGATGGATGGGGCTCTGAGCAACCTGATCTAGTGAAGGTATCCCTGCTCACTGCAGGGTGGGGGTTGAACTAGATCGTCTTTGAAGGTCCCTTCCAACCCCATGACTCTACAATTCTATACTATATCAGTATTTGACACTGAAGCACCAAAAATACCAGTGGTAAATACGGTACTAAATAACCTGTGGCTTTGATGGGAAATAAAAGTTTTCTCAGGTGATAGCTGAAGATAATTGTAATAATGTTCTGTCAGATGCAGTTTTCTAACACATCTGCTGACAGAACATGCACAGGCTCACTGAAAGCACCCAAGAGGGATTTTCTTTCAGTACACAGCAGAACAATAAACATCAGCACCCCTGATTTCAGCCCCCTTACTCAAAGGGATGGCACATTGGGATGGCTCTTCTAGAAACGTTCACGGCATCTGCTGCGCGTTACAGCGATGGTGACCGCCCACTACCAACACCATCATCACCAGAGAAGAATGTCACCATTACCACCTGGGAAGAGTCACCACCCGTGGGACTGGTCAAGAAGGGAGTCAGGAGAACGGGAACACAAAACCTTGATGCCTTCTCTTGGGTGACCTGACTCACCTGTGTCACTGAGAAAGCATGTTACACATGTAGTGGCATGGTTACATGTTACTACAGAGGGCACCACCAACAGGAAAATAACAAGAGGATTACAGCCTTGTCTTCATTAAGAGAAAAACAAATACTGAATTATTTGTATGGTGATTTCAATGTTCAAAAGTTCCTGGCTTTTGGGACAGCTGAAGATTTTGATTATCATTTCCAGTTTCAACTGCTCTGTGTGGTAGAGATATACACTTTACTTCTGCAAAATTAATTGTGAGTTTGAGAGCTTCAAACCTATCCAATTTGGACAATAATTCATATGCACTCCTGTTTTATTAGCATTTCTTTCCATTCCAATCAAGTGCTTCATTCAAATTAAACTTTGTTAATTCTTTAATTTGGATACTGGAGTAATTAATTTTACTGGAAGTGCAAGCCAGAAGTACAACCATCAACTTCTTATTCCCTGCAAACACATCACCTCCTCCATATAATGGGCATGCTGTTATGCATCCTGTCCCATATTTTGTTCTAAATTAAGACAAAACTGGAGAGCTTATCACCAGACCTTCATTTTTGGCCACCACAAAGACTGGTATTTTTACATACTTCCAAGGGTGTGTAAGAGTGTGGCAGGAGATCCACGTGCAACACCACCGAGAACAAAAGCAGAATTCCCTCTTTGAGTCATAAACATTTTCTTTCCATTTGAATACAGCAGGAAGACTCAGTCTCTACCAAACATACCAGGCATAACCATATGTGCCAATTTAAAGGGGAAAATGTTTCTGTCAAGCATTCAGCAAAATACATTTTGGTCATTCCCAAACTACAGATTCATTTGTCTCAAGCAGGGTGAATAATTTCAGCTGAGAGGGGACAAATAATCAGAGCCAGGTAACATCCCACCTTTTTGAAGGTCAGCAGCTCCCAGCTTCTGATGAGTTCCTACCAGCACACTTCATATTTAGGTGAATGAATACCCAGCACCTGCCTTTGGGAAGCTGCCAACCACACTACAGTTAAATAGAGAAGCCTGAAGGAAAGTTAACAGGTGCACTGACAAAGGAGATGTTTGCCTTCAAGTAAGCTGCACCCAACTGGAGGTACAGTCCTACAGCATCTGACTTGGCCTTTACATTACACATGGGGATAGAAGTGGTTACAGTGACTTCTGTCAATTAACTCCTAAATGATGCAACTGATGAAGTCTTGATAAAAATACACTGTTCACAGGATGTGTGTTCCTCATATGAGGGAAGCCTTTACAAACAGTGCTGTGATAGTTCTCAGATGGAAGATGAGTACAAAAATCTTCTGGCAAAGCACCGCCGAGAAAGTTGTGCCCAGGTGAACCTCTTGAGGTTTGACATTGCACAGTGAGAGGTCTTGCACTTGGGCCAGAGGAATTCCAGACACAGACTGAGAGAGGAGCCCTGCTGAGAAGGACCTGGGGGTCTTGGTGGGTGAGGAACTGCCCCTGAGCCAGCAGTGTGCTCTGGCAGCTCGGAAAGCCAACAGGCTCCTGGGCTCCATCAGCAGAGGGGTGGCCAGCAAGGACAGGGAGGGGACTGTCCCTCTTTACTGTGCTCTCGGGAGGCCCCATCTGCAGTGGGGCTGCAATTCCAGAGAGATGTGGAGCTGTTGGAGAGGGGTCAGAGGAGTCCAGCTCAGGGGGCTGGAGCAGCTCCCCTGTGAGGACAGGCTGAGGGAGCTGGGCTGGATCAGCCTGGAGAAGAGAAGGCTGCGGGGGGACCTCACTGCAGCCCCCCAGTGATTAAAGGCAGCGTATGGACAGGAGGGGAATTGGGTTTTCACAAGGGCAGAGAGTGGTGGGACAAGGGGATGGATTGAAGCTGGAGGAGGGAAGGGTCAGGTTGGAAATGAGGGGAAGTTCTTCATGGAGAGAGTGGTGAGGGGCTGGAAGGGGCTCTCCAGAGAGGTGGGGGATGCCCCAAGCCTGGAGGTGTTCAAGGCCAGGTTGGACGGGGCCCTCAGCAGCCTTGTCCAGCTGCAGGCCTGGAGGTTGGTGGCCCTGCCTGTGGCAGGGGGTTGGAACTCGATGATCCTGGGGGTCCCTTCCAACCCAGAGCAGTGTGTGGTTCTGTGAAATGACTTCTGGTAGCAATGTTCATTACATTCCTTCTTGGCACTGCTGCTGGTCTTATACTACAAACACAGCAGCTTGCGTGCAGATCCTAAAGAACTGTACAAAGTGTTGATATAAGTGAAACACACACAGAAATGCACCTCAAGGAACAGCAGAAGGAGGGCTAAGAAAGATATGTATTGTTAGTAAATTACATCTGAGGAAGGTGTGTGTGTTAAGACCAGGATGTCTGCACTCTGGCCAGAGCATGGCACTGAGGACTGGCCAGTGGAAGGTCCAGCATCCCAACCACAGAAGGCCAGCAGCAAATCTAGCAGAGCACACCACACCACTCCTGTTCAGTGAGCAAAAAGACACATATTCCAAATAATAAAACTAAGGTTTAGAGAGACTGAGGAAAGCAAACTCGACAGCCAGCATCTCCTCCTCTCTATGGTAGTCCCAGGCAGACACTTGCACATGTCTGTTCAAATGCAGAACGTCAGGAAATTGTGTCGATGCGAGAATGAATGAGAATGGAGAAAATAAATCTCTTTCCCAAAGGTTCACACATTCAGTGTGATAACTTTCTAAAAGCACCCCAAGGTTCTATTTTATATGTTACAGAGCTAGCAACAAAAATGTTCCCATTACCTTTGAGGCTGGCAAGAATCTGGTAAACATTTACTTTTACTGTAAAAATTTAAGTTTTCTGAGTCTACTGTGTATTATATATTTGCCTTAATTGGGTTGATTTTAGCCTCCTTAAATTTTGTCTAATTTTTTTACTTGGACTTTTATTTGTTGCAGAGTTTCTCATAAAAATCTGCAAACACATTACAAACTGTGGTTAATGAGCTATGCATAAACCTTCTCTTTTTCTTTATCATTCGTACCATCTGCTTTGGCTGTTTTATTATCAGTCTGTAAGCTAATAATCTATCTACTTTATTTCCCATATCACTTGGAAAAAAAAAAAAGGATGAAGAAATCCAGAAGAGCTTTCAAACTCGACATTTTCTCTGGGTTTTTCCTGAGTGGTGCCTTATGGTCCAATCTGTGTTGTGCTTCCATTTTCTCCACTGCAAAATCCTGATTGTTATTAAAAATAACTGCATTGGACTTCCAATGACACCACCCCACCCCAAGAAAACAGCACTACAGAAAGTGCAAGATTCAAATCCATCTATTTTACCCTAGTTCCTGATTTTTATCAAGGAATAATACTTTATTCCTCACTATTCCTAATGCAATCTTTACTGAATGTAGGTTTGATGTAAAATACATTGCCTTATAGTGGAATTTAAGAAGCTGAGGTAGTATTTTTAATAATAATCCCAGGAAAAAAATAATCCAAATACACTGTTTAAAATTATGTAAAGTGCCCCTGAGCACCATTATTTCTAAGGAGTGCAACCTGTCTTCAGCATAAAACTGTACAGACAAATAGGACAAGAATGAGAGACAGAACCAATCTCGTTAAAAATTGATGGGAAAAAATGTACTATTCAGTACTATTTGGAATAAAATCATTACTAAGAAGGTTAAAGTACAGTGTAATCATGGTCAGCCCTTTATAATCAAGCCACTATTTTCAAAAGTGAGAATCAGATAGCATTTGTTTTCTTTATAATGGAATAACTGACTTGAAGAGAAGTTGGAAAAGCCAAATCTAAGGACAAGGCTTTATTTAATGCTTCTGAGTTTGTGAAGAGCCATCCCAAAGTGAGCAACAAACAGTTAACCACTAAGCTGAAAAACTTCTTTTGGATCATCTGCAGATTTCCCAGCAGAGCTGCTATTCTGGTGCCTAAGGTCTACAGAGACTTTAATCCATTTTGCACCTGAAAAAGGGCATGTGAGTGAAATGATTACATTTTCAAATGCAAGCTCATGGGAACAGAGCCTAGTGCTGAAACCTGATACCTAACTGTGCAAAAAAAAAGGAAAAAATACTTGGTTAGACATTCTGAGGTCCTCGTGTCTGCCTCAGGCATGCCAGGTACAAAAGGCACCTGGTAGGTTTTGTGTTATGAGCACATGTATTTATTAGTCAAAACCAACTCTGTTTTCTTATTTTCTTGTGCTCTGACATACATTATAGTACTTCAGCAAGTACAACCCTACATGAACAAGGCTGGCTGTTTCCCACGTTTTCTGATTTACCATTTCTTTTATAAGCCAAAACCAAGCCATCTGAACAATTTGTATTTATCTTTTCATTTACTCTCAGTATATCCCTGTCATAAAAATAAGTTCGTCTTCCCAGGTATAGAAACTTGGAAAAAAAAGAGAGTGCATGTAGCTGATTCAAACCACTCTGAAGTCAACAGAAAGACCATGGGAAAAATTCATCTCACCTAACTGCAATGATTTAGAAGTTGTCTGGTCCAAGGTGGTTGCAGAGGCCTCCACAATCAAACACAATTCTGTCTTCATGTACAATTCGTTACTCTCTACATGCATCAGTCTCTCCCTGTTGATTAAAGAGGACCCAGATGGGTAGTTTAGGTCAGGTATACAACTTTTAAGACTTCTGCAGCTAAGTGAGATCCACTATCAGTTATCAGCTCTCAGCTTCAATGGAAGGGATTCTGACAGAAAGTAAAGCCACGTAGGAGTCCATGGCACAGAATTGCCATGATGTCCAAATCTCCAGTCCTGTACCTAACCAGTAAAGGCTATCACTCTTTGTCACTGACAAGCTTTCAATAGTCCTAAAAATGACAATAAATATATAGATTGACTGTATTTCTTCTCCTACAGTCATTAACATCTACTGCTTTTCCCTCCCAATTAACCCACATTTATATTGTGTCAACTGAACTGTACACCAGTTTGCAAACGAGGCACCGGAGCTCCAGGTGTTCTCCCAGCAATGTTATGATACCTGGTCACACACACAGATTTACAAAGCAAACACTGTCACTGCAGTTGGTTTGTTTCTCAGTCCTACAGTATTAACATGCTCTCACCACTCCGTTATGCTGCAACTCAGTAGCAAGTGGTACCACCCCCATGACTAACTAGCCCTGACCAGTCTCATAATCAGCCATGGTCCAGAAGACCACAAAGCTCTTTTCCAATCTTGTTGGTATGTTTTCCATCCCAACAAGGATTCAGGCTGCTGTAATTCATATGTTACAGTGCTTTGTTTCACAGAAAGGCAGGAGAACAGGAAGAAGCAATGCCTTTCAGTGTAGTTACTCTGTCCCCGCAGAAACCGCCGAAGGAACACCAGCAAAGTGGAGCTCTCTAAGAGTTAAGTCATCATTAGACAAGCTCTGTAAGTCTTCATGATGGTGTATAGAAAGTGTGCACCCAGGACAGTCACCTAAGCAAATCATAAAAGAGATTATCATAAATATCAGAGATTGAAAGAGTAGTCAGTGACAGGCAAATATATGTCACATAGAAGCTCCTATACCTGCAGCTCTCTGGATGAAAGGGGACACAGTTCTTGTCTGTGAAGGGAAGGGCTCTTGTTTTTTTAAATTGTCTTGAACCCTTTCACAACAGAAAACCCAAACCACACACAAAAATCTTGGAAAAACAGTGCCTTGCCATGCAATTACACCACCTATTTGGTAGGTTTTGGGCCAAGAGGAGAGTTTAAGCTTTAATGAAGTATACAGCCCACCCTCACCGCTACTGTTACAGAATCCTCTGTTGATATATTTGCCCATCCTTCTCTTCTGTGCTGTTTTGAAGGTCTTTTGTACACTAAAACATCTCAGGAATAAATGCATTGCTTCACTGACCTTGTTTGACACAGGTTTTCCTTTGTTCATTGTTCCAGGCTGCAGTTCTGTGCTGCTTTTCCCATCAAGCCATATAACTTGTTTCCATCCAGCTCAGCTTAAAGCACAGCTGCTTAAATACAGATACCTTCAAAAGAAACCGTGGAAGCAGTTCAGAAGCCATCTTTCTGCCATAGCAGTTTTGCTAGTAACTGAGTTTCCAAACAGGATAAATACAATGCATCTCTACCACCATTTTACTTTGGCTAGGACTGTGGTTTGAGAAGAATCCCCTAAGTGCCTGGCTCACCACTCTCAGTTTACGTGGGAGGCAGGTCTCAGAATGCACAAACTTACTTTGGAGGTAAGTGATGATGATGATGATGGTGATTCAGTCCACGGGCAGTGGTTGCCCAAAGTGTGGGATCCCCAGTACCAACTGCCTTCCTCTACATACAGATCTACTCCTGTGGCACTCCACTACATGCCAGCATGGACACATTCAGACAGTCCAATCTTTGTTTTCCAGCTTGGAGGTCATTCTTCCAGACTCTTGCCACGTTTAAAAGGAAGGAGGCCATTCGAATGCCACCATCACTGCCCTGATTTGTCCTGACACAGGGGCAAGATTTCACATAGTCCCCAATACTAAATTACTGGCTATGAAATGTTGGCCTTTATTATTTTCCTCATGAGAAAAATACTCCTGCAGAGTGTTTGGGAAAGAGAAATGTGCCTGACTTCCTCTTACAAAGACAATTAATAGCAATGGATTTCAAATCTTGTCTGCCAGAGTAGCTACAATCAGAAAAAGAACCCAAGTACCCCGGTTTCACTGAACCAACTGTGGATATTGGTGTCCAAACAACAAGGTTCACAGGAGCAGCTGATTTTTCCTCAAAAGAAAAATGCACCAAGCTGAGTAAGACCTTGGCAAGGTCTGAGATGACAGAACTAAGAAAATTCATAGTTACAATATAATGCTATTAATATTTACCCCCTTACCACAACCCCCACCCCCAACCCCCCACCCCAACAGGAATTTTTAATAGAATAGAAGCCATAGCAACCATGTGAAGCTAATCTTTAACCTCTCTGGTCTTGATTCACATAATTATAATTGTGTTAAATGCAATGCCCTTTGATTCAAAAATATCACCATTACTGTAACGGAAAAAGTAATTAGTTTTTTTTAATTAATGAGAGACTTGAAAATGCACGGAGGGAAGCCTTAACTTCTGTTTTTCTTGAGCTATTAAAATAATTGTACAAAAAACATCACATAAAGGAGTCACATCACACTATAGATCAAGTCCTTCGGGCTATGCTAAAATCTGTGCTTTAGGTACCAAACACAGATATCTGCATATCAAGAAAGATTCAATCATCCAACTGGGCATACTCAATGCTTATCATATTCTCTAAGGATAAACAAAAACTGTGGTTAAAACAAAAAAAGAAGCAGTTCAGCACCATCTAATGAGCAGAACAGTACTTTGTGTCACCTTTAGTGCAGCACGTCCTTGCACCTGGCTGACGCTGGTTCAACCAACACAAGCCTCAACACAGTCTTGAAGGGCAAAGGACTCCACAACAGGTCTCATAGATTAATCTCACCTGACTGAGAAGCTTAGAATGTATGCATTTACAACTGAATCAATAATCTATAGGTGATGACACTTGCATAGTACAATATATTTTACCTATTTAGAGACCATGGGATGACATGGGATTAGGCCTCAGAAGTATCTACTCCTGTCCACTGACTACAAGGGAACCACAGATTAGCAATTCATCTATAAATAATTAGACAAAGGGAATGAGAATTAATAAAAGGGTTCTTTAGAGTAATTCAAATATTTAGGTTTTGTTTAACTAAAAAAAAATACTAAATTGGTAATGTTCCTCCCCTCCCCAAACTGTATTTCAGTGTGATGTTAGTGCAAATCTCTGTAATAATGGGAGAAAAAAGACAGCCCATTTTCTATAAGTTTTTGCAAGGAGATAAGTACCACAGTGAAATAAATCACACAGCAATTTACTGCATCTTCTGCTCCTCCACAATCCAAAGGAGGATTGTTTCCCAAACAGAACTTAGCTTTGAGCTGAAATACCTCTTCTGAGTGAGGGATTTTCTATCAGACACTCAATACAATCTATACTGTTTCTTGAAAATCATCTTTCCTAAAGGCAGACCCTAGGAGTACTCTGGTGACTACAAAACCAAAGTAGCTTTGAAATAATCTGAAAGGTGTTACAATATTTTCAGCAAGATTTCTGGGTAAAACAACGATTAAAAAATGCCATGGTCTGCTCAAGGAGAACAGTTCTGTAAGTGAGCAAGGTTAAAAATAATTTTGTGGAAAGTATGGTAACTTATCTTTATAGAACCTCTTGTGTGCTTCCAAGTACTCCCTGGTGTAATGTCACTGATTTCTATTTCACTGTATTGCTTTAAAATATGATGGGGTTTTTTTGTTTTGTTTTTTTTTCTCAAAATGACTTGTGCAATTCAACTGGAGCATGTACTGGTACAAAAGCTAGTAGAGACTTCTTCACTGAGCCAAGCTATTGGCAAGCACTTCTGCTGCCCCAGAATGACCTATGCCTCTAAAAGAACTGTCCAAATGGATCAGGATATCACAAAGCTTTGTGCTAAGGATAATCTACTCTAAAACTTCTGTACCACATAATTCCCTTAAACTAAAAAATACTTGACAGTCTCAGAAACTCAGAAAGCAAAAGTGTAATAAAAATTCCACAGCTATGATATGATTGTTCACAGGAGGTTAACAACACTGCTCTAACTTAGAAACTAAATTAGAAACCAAACATTTACCATCAATAAAATACTTGTCAAATGCTCTCCAACTGAATTAATTTGCCTGGAAAAGCCAAGGGTGGGAGGGGGAAAGAACAGAAGACTACAGGTTAATGAGGTATTTAAAACAAGAAATAGGAATTCATGCTTCTACTTGCATTCTCTAAATTCTTTTATATATTACAACACATTGTGTATCACAACTGTAGGTCTCCCGTTCTGAGATTACCCCTGTGATTTAACACTTTAAAATCCATCTTGGCAAGTCTGTCAATGAGAAAGACCCAACAAATCCAATTTCACTGATTAAACCTGAAAACAAGTGAGTTTAGGTTCCTTCACCACACAAACCACACAAATGGAACTCAGCTGCCACAGCAAAAAGAAAGAAGACCCGACGATAAGGCCTTGCTTCATTAGGTGCACGAATCAGGCGTATTAAGCAGATACACTGTGACACAGATCACAGACTTAATGTGCTTGCACATGCATCAGTGACAGCAATATTGTACACTCTTCTGTTTCAAACAAAGGCAGCTTCACTGTCCTTGATCTCCATTATACTGCTGTCCTCTTCCCCATCCTGCAAAGGAAAAACAAAGAGGAAAAAATGGACTAGATAATTAGAGTTTTCAAGAACTTTACCAATGAATTGCCGAAGTTAAAACTTTGAAAACAAAACATCTAGCACTAGAGGTGCTCCAGAGCACATCACCAGCCCTCCCACACACAAGAAGAGGAGAAGGAACACCAACTCAGTCTGCAGAAACAGTGCTCACATGCCCTAATATCCTAAAGTGACCGGCACTCAATGGCAGGTCTCCCTCACTAGATTAACAAGGCTGGATCATGCCCACGTTACAGAGTATCTGTAAGACAATGTGTACACCTTTTTTTAAGCTGGGGACAGCACAGAGAAAAAAGGTTTCTCTTGAACCCCTAAGGTAATTTACTACCATTGCACATGAACTGGTCCTCAGGCCCAAGTCACATCTTCCAGTAAGGTTAAGACAAGAATATGTCACGCGTTGGTACTTTCGATGGCAAAAGTTCCACCTTGAATCCACAAGGTCTTCCTGCCTGCAGCCAAGGCAGACTGGTGCTGCTGAAAGCAATCTGACATTCTCCAAGTGAAACCAAAATGCAGCTCTGAAGGGGATAGTGAGGGCAGAATACCCCCTACATGGTCTCCTGACCAGCTCCGTGAGAACTACAGAATCCCTCTCAGATTTCTAGTATTACTACATCAAGAGAATCCATCTGCAGCCAAGAGGACAACCTGGAGAACATTCTCACAGATGTACAGCAAACAAACATCACCACTGACTGATGACAACCTATGATGTATTCAATGGTATACTTCACACTGTTCCAATGACTATAATGCAATAAATGTACAATACACCTGACCAAATTTTATCTCACCTTCAACCTGCTCTAGTTCAGTGAAACATTAATTTTGTTTGTGTCATAAATGCTGAAAATGAACATGTATTTCAACTTAATTGCAGCTGCAGTGTTCATGAAGTCTTTTTATATATCTGAAATATATGCTTTCATATAAGTTTTCATAAAATACTGAAATGTGTGAAGAAATAGACTTGTGCTCTCACTTTTTTCTAAGAGTTAGACATTACCCTATAGAGTGCTTTAGTCCCTAAGCCACCTCCCCACTGCTACATTTAATGAGAATATTTAGTTTCAGTATTAGTTTACAGCATGTGCAATCTGATGTCCTCCATTTACAAAGTACAAAATGTGATTATTTCATAATATGACATTGCCTATTAGAAATGAAAGAAATACAATTTAATTTGAATTGTATTACTAATTTACATCTACATCTAGCTTATTAACTGCTGCTGGTTTCTCAGCTGGGTAGGCAAGATAGGAAATGTTTTGATTTATGTAATAATTAGAGTGAGACATGGGGTTATTTCCATATTTGAAGTGCATTTATTCTCTCAAGAGTGCAGGTTCCATAGTTCTTTTCCTAAATATTAAGAAATGGTTTCACTCCTAAACACTGAGAAACAGTTGTGTTTACAATGAAAAATTCTTTTTCTAATTTTAAATCAGTAGCTTCTATAAAAATCCAACTGGGTTTGTAACTTCTCCTATTACTACAACCCCAGTGCAGACAAAAATTACATCATATTGGAAAAAACCTCTCTGGTTACAGATACTGGGCTCATCTGAAGTCTGGATTTTCAATGAAATAAAAAGGAATTACCACGCTCAGTTGGGAAAACAGAATGCACACGTCCTTCCCCAAAATGTTTATTATTCACAGATGGTTTAGATTGGTTTGCTCCATCACAGAGAAACAATATTTGGCTTTGTAATTGAGGTTTTTACTCAGGTTCTCCATGGGAAATGATTTACAATGAGATTCAAAAATTCACGGTATCGAAGCAGGTAATTTGAGAAAGTGTGAACACAATAATAGAATTAAAGGGTACTTTTCCAGCACCATTAGGGATTTATTCCATAATTGACCTTTCATCCCTCTATTTATGAATGTAAGAAAAGTACCCATATTACAGAGGCCCAGACTCCTGTTCAGGCTTTTAGGATGCCTTGCACAACCGAGCCCTCCTTCTGCTCCTCATTAACACCTTCCAGCAGGACACCTGGGACTCAGGCAGCCTGTGCTGCCAGACCACAGGCACTGCTGTGCTCCCAGCAGCTCAGCCAAGTCTGGATCTGGAAGCAAAGGAGAGTATTCTTGAGTATTAATTAGAAAAAATAAATAAATAAAATGTGCAAGAGTTAATAATAGAGAAGTGGGTTTCGTTATTTCAGGAGATATGTAACATGCAGATGAATAAGGATGAGGAAGTTCTTTGTCTTATTCTGCCAGGATGCCACCACAACTGCCTAGTACCTACTGTTTCATGCCAAAATGTCCTTCTCTAGTATGGGTTTCACATCTCCTCCTAATCCTTCACTGATACCTAGTCCAGATGAGTAAACCAGTAACATCACACAGAAACGCAACCGCTCTCAGCCCGTGAGAGTGAGTTCCCTAAGCAGGTCAGAGTTGGAGTCTTCTGCCTGCCAGCCTTCTCTCTGAGGCTGTCCAACCCTCTGGCTCCCCCACAGCCTCTTCTGTTCCACAACCCTGACACGGAATCCGTCCGTCATTGTTCACTGGGAAATGTGAAGATATACAACGGCTTTGACCAGAAATCAACCCATAGGAACTCTCACCTCCCATGACTCTGTGGCAGAATATCGAGACTTCCACAGATTTGAATTCCCACTTGAGCCATTTCTATAGATACAGCAAAACCAGCGATAACTTTGCCTTCTGTACTGATGTTTCTCTTTTCTTTGGAAGAATTCACAGTCTGATTGACCTTAGCAGAGGGTTATCAAGTCAGGCAGTCCTGTACAGGAACCTTCTCCGAGTCAGTCTTTAATCAAGCAGTATCAAACAGAGTATTGATTTGTCAGGTTAAGCTTGCCATGGAATCCTTCCCATAATTCTGTAAGCATCTTCCAAGAGATCAAGTCTCAAGTCCTTCTAAAACATGTTTAAAAACTGTAACAATTTACAACTTCTGACATCATATTTGATACACCACAGATACATGGATCTCAGTTATAACATCACACCTGGCAGTCACAATTTCTGTACTCTCTCTCCACACAATGCTGTGACAGGTAATCTCCTTCCAGAGAATGATTCTGAAAGCCCTATCAAGCAAATTTACACAAATAATATCACAGCCCATTGTTTGTCCCTCCATTTATTTACCACATTTTCTTGAACATCAGTATTCTTTTATCTGAAAAATATTCATAGCATTCAGGCTTGATAGATATTTAACTCTCCTTTGTTATTCCTACGCTTCAATTTATTTTCTCTTTCACATTTTTTCCTGCAGTTTCACACATCTACAATCAGCAGATCCTTCAAGAAGGCAGGATAACCAACACATTTTCTTAGTAAGAAGAGAGAGGATTGCTATTCTTTGAAAATCACAGCCTTATTTTTTCATAAAATCATTTCCCTTTGCATTTAGTTCACACACACAGCCAGTATGAATCATTTCCTCAGTAGAGAATCTAAGCTGACAGTAAATATGTTCATCCCAGTATGATTCCTGACACATGAGGAATGAAGATAGGTTGTTGGCAACTATTGTTACCTCCACATATAAGGTTTAAATATTGTCATTCTCATCTGGAGTAAAACATTACCTGTACTCTACCACAGAGCACAATTCTGTGTCCTCCCTCTATCACTGTTCTGAACAGGCAGGGTGGGTCAGAAAAGGGCCAGATCAACACTAAGTCATGTAACTCCACAGTAGGTAAGGGACAAACATCTTCCTGACTGAGATGGCTTTCCTAGGGACAACAGTAATCAAAACATGACCTCAAGAAGCCAAAGGTGACACAGACAACCATAAAGGTGGCACAAAGGTAAAATTGGGGTAATTTTTGGTGCCAAATCAATTTGCTTTTTTTTTATGTCTTCCACTCTCTGTGCTTAAATGATGGAGAGGCTGGGTATCATACAGTGTAATACATCCATAGCTGTGGCTGCTTGAGGCCACAAAAGCGCAGGGCAAATGTAGAAGAATGGAAAGGGGAGAGACTGGTTATGCTCAGATATCACCAATTCACTTTCATTATTACTTTTTCTGTCAAAGTCCAGGGTTCAGAGACACCACAGCAGGCAAGGGTTCCATTTGACCTGCCCTGCTACTGAGGCTTTGAGACAAAACAGGTTTTGTGAGAAGAATGTTCTGGCACAGGCTGGGTTTCAACATCAGTCAGAACCAGAATCAAGAGATGAGTTAATGACAGACATTAAAATCTGACTGGTACATTCCATGGACTTCAGAACTTCCACAGTGTTTGCAGAGGACTTCTTCGGTTTGATTCTTTCCAACTACAAAGAATCAGAAAATAAATACATAAATATGCAAAGTGAACAGCATACCTTTTTTTTTTGTTTGTTTGTTTGTTTTGTTCCATTCATTATTTTTTGACTCGTTTCTTAAAATGCTAAAAATTTAGCAGATGCTGCTTTCCTTACTGTGGACTTGTATAGCATTAGTTTGAAACTTCTGTTAGCAAAACATAAACTTTTCCAAACCTCCTGACATAAAAAAAAATAGCTTGGTATGTCTGCTCAAGCAAACAAATTTATCAGTGTGACTGTGTTCAATGGCAAATGCAAGCCTTGGGTTAGTTCTAGGCAAGGCAGCCATCCCCAAAGGACCATCTTTAATAGAAAATAATTGCTATAAAAACCACATTTCAACAAACAATGTTAAATCAAAGGAAGGACCAATTATATCCCATACCTAGTCTAGATTCAGAACATAAACTAACCTTTGTAGCTTTAAAGAAATGTGCAGGTAAAAGAGTTTATTGCTATTAGTTTTACTCTGAAGACCTCTTCTTTATAATTTAGTACTAAGTAGCTGTTAAACATTTATTTGCTCCAGAGCTCAGGACAGCTGACGTAACAAAACTTCAAGGAAACATCAAAACACATCAGTAGGTATCCAGTACTGAAACCAATCTGGATATGTACATCTTTAATAAATGAAACAGCTCCATCACAGTGTTTTGTTGAACAAAAAGCCCAAACTCATAACTGCAGATACTGTTATAAAAAAAAGAGTTGGGAGCAGCATCACTGCAGGAGAACTTAATTTACACACTGAAAGGGAGATCAGGTTCTGATCAGAACACGCAGAATTCGGAATTCTGTGTTTGGAATGTGTCAAAAATTGCAGAAGAACCATAGCAACAGTAAAACAAAATGAGCTAAACTGACATTCAGGCAAACACTCTGAGACTTACTTAGCCATGTGCAGAACATAAATCACATCTAACTTGATTACAGTACTATTACTCCAGACTACTATTATTATATGCTGAAGCCAAGTGATATCACGAATTCCAACTCTAAGTGCAAGGAGCATGTGATTTCTCCTTTCAATCCTTCTGTTCTATTGCTACTCATCTTGCATCAATATATTTTCAGTCTCTGGATTGCAGTTTAATAGCAGTTAATGGCCTCATCTCTTCGCCACTGATGCATTAGGACAAACAACTAACGAGCATCCTGCCCTGCATAACACTTCAGCGACTTGTGTATCACGCAGCTGTGCTGCTGAGCAATGGCCATTCACAACCACATCTTGCTCTTCCTCACTGATTACATTTTCTTACCCCAGTTTCATCTCTGACAAAATCTAAGCTCTTGATAGACCTGTCTGTAATCTTAGGTTACAAAATAACCAAACAAAAACTCACCACCAAACAAACAAAAAACTCTGCTAAAATTGCTTCTGCCATTTTTGATTCATTTGCTCTGACAAACCTTTCACATTAACACCCTTTCCTTTCTTTTTTTTCTCAGCAGTAACCATTATCTTAGCAGAAAACTAGTGAGACTCTGAAGATGGAAAAACCCAGGTAGTACAAGTTTTGTTTGGAAACACAACATGGTTTTAATCATGAATGTTGTGTACACACTCCTCCCCTCAGTACAACACATAGCCAAACATACCTATGACTTCTCACCAGGCAATGCACTCTGCTCAGTGATGCCTCAAGGACGTCGTGCAACAGATGTGGCCAGTAACTCCACTTCGTTTGCTCTGCAATACCATGGCAAAACCAAAGAACAACCAAAGACTGAAAACCAGATCTCACCAAGGCTTTCAGATACTCTGTAGGTGCACCTTGTAAACACTGTGCTATTTACACCTGTGCAGATCCAGGGCTGCCTCTCACAGGAAGCAGCCTGTGTTACGCTAGCACCGTATTTGAAGTGTAGACGTGCAACGAAATTGATAACACCAGCAGTCTTGGAACAGTCATGGTTGGCTTCATCCATACTGCCTTGACACATTCTTTATGCTGGGATGTTTGGGGATTTCACAAGCTTTCAAACTGTTTCAAGTGAAGTTGACATAATCAAGAAGCTCCCTCACCTGACAACGAGTATTGCCTGTCAAGACTCCCAGTGCCACAAAAACTCAAAGGAACTTTGAAACATGTCTGTTTCCAAGAAATTCTAGCAAGCCTGTTGTTTCTTAAATCAGAGGATGATACTAAGGGGAAGAAATGTTTAACAGTATCAATTCTGAAAGCCAGGAGTATTCTGCAGAATGGTTTTTTTCTTGTATTTTTACATCTTCCAACAGAATGAAGCCCCATCCCAACCTGATTCTGCATGCACTAGTGCTATAGAAATATTTTTTAAAAACAAACAAGCTAGAGAAATGTGAGCATAGCAAGGAAAATAATACCCTTCTTACAAGCTTATTCAGATTCTGTAACATTCTGCCTAAAACAATACCAGAGAAGTCTGTCAGCTATTTCCCAAGTTGCTACATGAGCTTTTTTCTCAGGGGTGAACTCAGACTTTCAGAACTTGTGACTAAAAAATAACCACCACAGAGAGTAGGGGCTGGCAAAATACACAATATATGTTGAGAATCCATCTAGTATTGGTATTAGTGCCTTCTAGAGACTTAAATATAGGCTTACACAGGTTAAAAGTAGAGAGTCATTCTGAAATTTCATTCATCTGAAAATGAATTTTTTCGATTTTACAGTATGTTTTCTCAGTACTGCTTTCTATAGCTATTTAAGTCTCTTTCTCATACAGCAAAATGCAGTTTCTTTGTTGCCAAACTACAGATGTTTTCTGCATAGAACTTTACCAGCAAATCCTAAAGCATATTAACTACAGTCGCTACCACTTTATAGTACTCACAGCAACTATACATCTCACAGATTCTGTAATAAGAAAAACAAATATTGATTTTCACTTTTATCGACTTACTTGCTTTCTTAAAAAAGAATAAAAAAGTTTTGCTTTTTTCTACTGCTGTTTACCTTCCAAACCTTAAATTTTTTAAAGCTACATGTAGCCTTTTCAAAATACAACAGATACGAAGAGCACACAGCCACTCAGTGAAAAATGGGAATATTGTTAACTTAGTGATGCTGCTTTGCCTTTAAAACATTTTTGTTGTTGTTTTATGAGAAACATTAACAGAAATAACCCTTTTACCAGCAATTTTTCAGCCAACTATATTATCTTACCATCAGGCTTGTGTAAAAAATAGTCCTTCCAAGATTAGGCAGAACTTATGTAAATTACCGCAGGATCAGGGCATAAATCAACTTACAATGTCACATAACTTCTTTACTCACCATATTGTATTTGCTGAGCTTGTTATTCAATGTTCCTTTTTAAGTAAGTGGAACTGCATTCCAAATTCAGAAAATTTTATTAAGGTTTTAAGATGCTGAAAGAATTGCACTTGGAGTAGCAGATGATGGAGGTAAGTCCAGAGCTTTTTTCCTAATATGAGAAATGGAAAAATTAAGGAGAAAGCGCTAAGCAGCCATAAAAGCAAGAGTTAAAAGCAAATAAATTCACCTTAATACAGCATTTATTATAAAAATACTTGGTGAAGGGACCCAAGTGACTCTAACACGAAGCAAGATGCTGTGCACTTAGACACTTTATGCAAATTGGGTCTGATCATTTTAGTGTTCTGAGGACTAGCTAAAGAATTACTGCAAAGGTAAGGTATCAACACAGGATCTCACAGGTTCCACCACTGGGTTGTATTTAGGAATCTCCAGTAAGACTTGGACCAAGCAAATGCTACAGCAGTGGTACTGCAGATTCAGTCAGCCCTTTCAGAAGACATTTTGAAGACCAAATCAACAGACAGACCCAAGCAGAAGATACCCAAATGTGAAAAATGAACACATAGATGTTTTTCTTCATGGAGAAATAAGGCCATAAACACATGCTAGCATCTACAGCCACCCCCACAGTACTTTGTCCTTCCACAAATCAAAGAGAGACACACCCAAAAGGGAGGAATTTAGAATTTGTACAGCTTATTTTTCATGACTGTATGTTCACAGACAGCCAAGGGAGAGTAAAGAACAACATGATGCTGATGGCTGCTTGAATCTCAAAGCTGCAAATCTTGGGGTTGCTCTTAACTTTCAATTCTGTGCTGCTTCGGAATGATATTCAGTTTGACTGCACTGACAGCTATTCTCAGCATCTCTCTGGAGCCGAGTGCAGGCCTGCTTATCGGCTGTCAGGAGTCACTTTAATTCCTATCTAAGGTTTCACAACTCACATGGCTCCCAGCCATCACAATTTTCTGATCATTATTCTAACTGCCAGCTTTTAAATCCCAGAATTTAAAGAAATTCTATCACACAAATTATCAGAACTATCTGCTATACAATCATTTTTCCATTGGTTGGGCAACTGAAGGGAAAAATTATCTAAAAATGAATTGTTAAACGTCATTAACATTTTTCTGAAGTCTGAGTTTCAAACAATTGTTACTTGAATGGAAGTTTCTACAAGTTCCACAATATTTAAAGCTCATTTTACTTGATACAACTCCTGACATTCTGTGATTGTGTGCTCAAGAAACAAAACAAGAGTCCTTACACGTGGCACAATGTAATGAAATCAATCACAAGACGTTCCAGAAACACCGTGATACAGGAACTGAGTGAACTCACTCTGAAGATGCCCAACTCAGTAACAAACCATCTCAATACTCACATGCTTGTTTACTCTACAGAGCACATGCAGATTACAGTTTTGATATGCAATGACAGCCTGCACACAGGACTGGGAGGGAAGGGTAATGGGAATGACTGGTAAAGGGATGGGTTTTTTTCCAAAAGGCTTTAAGAAACAGATTCTGTGTTAAAGCTCTTCACAGCACCATTCCTCACTGCTGTTTGCTGGGATCAGGGATACACCAAGGAGCAAAGTACTCTTATGAAGGAGGAACGTAGATTTCAAGATATATTCCACTTTTTCAAAAAGCAAGAAAGCAGTGATTGGACAGTTGGAAAGAGGGTCCAACTGGGTAAGCCAAATGATTCCACTCAAATATATGATTACATACAGCATGTAGTTCCTACAGTGACCTCCTCCCTAGTGACCTACACCTGGGCCTTTTTTCACTCTCTGCTACTGACTGTGTAAGATTGTTACTGCTGGGGACTCTGATGAATGTGGCAACACTGAAGTGGTGCAAGCAACCCTACAGGGTCTGATGCTCTACACACCAAACCAGTTCAAGCTTAACTTTAATGTATCCTGAAGTTAGGGCACCTTTCTGTTTTCCTTGCCACTCTGAGTCCTTACACAAACCTTTCCCACTCCAAGCTCACAGTATTTCCCAACAGATAGATGGCCCGCTTTGTCCTGTAAAACATTCCTGCCCAAAGTGGACCTTAGCCCTTATGATCTACTTAGAAAACTCTTCTACTGCTTGAAATGCACCCTCTTTGCAGCCATCATGTAACCATCCAACAAATGTGCAGAAAATCATTTGTGAATGGAAACAACTGGTCACATCATGATGCTTCATGCCATTTCCTCTGAGTGCTGGTACCAGTAATACTGAAAAGTCATTTGTACCTCTGAAAATGGAATCACAGAATGTTCAGAGTTGGAAGGGACCTAAAAAGATCATCTAGTCCAACCTCCCTGCCCAAGCAGGATCATCTAGAGTAGATCAGATAGGAACGTGTCCAGATTGTTCTGGAATGTCTCCAGAGAAGGAGACTCCACAACCTCTCTGGGCAGCCTGCCCCAGTGATCTGTCACCCTCACAGGGAAAAAGTTCCTCCTTAGATTTAGATGGAACTTCCTATGTTCCAGTTTGGAACCATTTCCCCTTGTCCTATCACTAACCAACACTGAGAAGAGCCTGGATCCATCCTCCTGACACTCACCCTCTACATACTTATAGACATTAATGAGGTCACCCCTCAGTCTCCTCTTCTCCAAGCTGAAGAGCCCCAGCTCCCTCAGCCTGTCCTCAGAAGGAAGATGTTCTACTCCATCATCTTGGTGTCCCTGCACTGGGCTCTTTCAGGGAGTTGTATGTCCTTCTGGAACCGAGGGGCTCAGAACTGGACACAGTATTCCAGGGGTGGAATAGTGAAATAAATTTAGAGAAGCCATCATTTTTATCTTTTTCTTTAGAGGCAAAATATTGTTCTGTTCACTTGGCACACAATCTGGACTGTAAAGTTTTTACAACTCTGCAAAGACATAAAAGTCCTACTTTTGCCTAGTATTTTGCTGGGGACCACACAGAAAATTTATATGAGAACATGAATGCAAAGTTAAAGACACATCCAAAGCCTGCAGGAAGTGGGAAGAGAGCGATAAGTAACATATATTAAGGAGATGAGATGCAAAGACGTATCAGGTAGATACTCATTAAAAGAAGCTACACTTTTATCTTGCCTGTTTCTTCTTTACTGAATAAGCAATAAAAAAGTAAACAAAACAAAGATTTTGGAAACACTGTAGTGAACTAGTCAGCTGCAGTCATCACTTTGCCTCTTGCCTGACCCCTTTTTTCTTTTTGGATTTGAACATACGACAAAATACTGGTAATTGGAACGGTGAAGTTACTAGAGACAACTTAGAAAGCACAAACATCACCCCTGAGTGTAATAACTAGGCAGGAGAATGCAAATTTGGAAGTGAGAATATGCTATCTACCTCACTTGAAAAAGGACTCTTTACTTAATAGAAAATAATTCATACACTTCAGCAATTAAAGAAGCCAAAACTGTTATCTACAAGATATCTTCCCGTTGTATCTTAAGTTTAGAGTACTATCATTATAATCATTACAAAGTAAGTAGTTACTAAGTAAAAAATTCATACAGCAACGTTAATGTAAGCAAAGAGGAACACACATCTGCAGCTCCTTAATTACATGACAGTATTTCCCTTCACTCATTAAGTTTTCTTACAGAATTGTATGAAAATGCCAAATGAAATGTCACAAACCAGGACCACGGTTCATACTTAGAGATGCACATCTGCTTTTCTTTGGGGAATACACAATACTTAGATATCACATAATACAAAAGTTATAGAACAGGTCTTTAATAAACTATTGGAAATGAGTTAAGTTCAACAATATTAAAACTGAAAATTCAAAATCCACAGTTATCTCTAATTACATTTTAAAAATTAGAAATAGGATGGAGAAGATGAGGGAAGGACTGATCAGGGTGTCTTCCAGTACAAGCAGCATGGGGTGGGTACCAATTAAAACCACCTTTCCAGAACAAAACCAAGAACAAAACATAGTAAATGTGTTTCTACATCACACCAAGAACAACGGGACATATGTAACTGTAAATAGCCATTGGTCAAGGCCATGCAATGAAAACCTACAGATGACTTGTAAATATCAAATTGCTGCCTCTGGCTCAGTGTCCCTGGGCCACAAATTATTGGAGACTGGGACTGGGCCAGGCCAGAATCTACAGATGTCTACAATTTCAAACACTGCTATCCAGATCAAATCCTGGAACAAAATTATATTAAGAATTGTGAATCATCAGAATGGAGAGAACAGAGGAAAGAAATAGTTACTTACTAAATACAAGTTCAGTAAGAGGATGCCCATCAGGCTATGATTAAGTACTATTAGAATATATCACAGCCACATCAATGTTCCAAAGGAAGATTACAGGGGAGGAATGACCAGAAAGACAAAATGCTAGCAGAAATCACCTAAGTTTATGGAACACTAAAGAAAGGGTTCTTCAATCTATCCTCCTTCCAAAATCACCAGTCAGAAGACAGGAGGATGAGTTAATGTTGAGGGATCAGCAGTCAGTGAGGTGAAAAGGTGTGTTAAGTAACCAAGAAAACACAAGTTTGTTATGGCACTGAGACACTTAGAAATAACAGGCATTTACACCTTGATAATTCTGCACTTTTGTTAGAGCAAAAATCGATTATATGTCATTAGAATGAAAGATTACAGCAGATGTTAGTAAATTTATAGCAATATGAGATTACTGAAATACCAACATGTTTTTAATCTAAACAGGGAGACTTTAAAAGGTCCTGTTGAGTCTACAGTGTGGCCTAAGGAATCTCTTCCATCTGAACTAACGGTGTACCCTGTGCAGCACTTGGGGCTGACCTGCTTTAACACAAAAAACTTACCTACATTCTAAGAGTGAAAAATCTGAGCAACACAACCTACAGGTCACTTCTTAAACAGTACATCCAAGAAAGAGGCTGGGTGAAAATAAGGAAGACAGTGTCTTGATAATGGAAAGATGGAGGCATAGGATACTGGTTAAGGAAGTATGTGAGAATCAGAGGAACAAAAGGGCTGGGTCCTAGTTATGAGAAGATATAAGCAAAGCCACGGCATCTGAGAAAGCAGGAGCAGTTCCCACAGGGATTGCACAGCAAATTAAAGATTTGGGAAACTCCAGAAGTTCCTCAGGAAGGTTTGGTACAGGAATAAGGCTTTGCAACTAACTGCTGCATTTCTGGAGACTATTTTCAAATCAAACACGCAATCCTCCTGAAATTGCAGAAGAATAAAGGTTGACTGGCACATCATGGTGAGTTTTATCTGCAACTTTAGTGCTGTCCCTTTAAATACTTCTTGGGTTCTACTACAACATTACATGGCTGATGCTGTCTGGAAATTATGGAAATTGAGCCTATGGTCCGTGTCTCACCGTGTACCACTGCTAATTAAGTTCTTTGTGACTTACTATTTGATTTAAAATATAGAAGGGGGAGAAACTGCCTTTTTTCTCCTCCCTTTTTGGGTAGAAGGGTGATTTTGAAATGAGCTTTTATGTGGTTATTTTCTAGAAAATCTAATTTCAGAACTGTAAACTGTTTTTACTAGAGCTGTTCAACATTAAAGACTTCCCATTTTAAAGACCATACTCTAAGAGCATAATGCACATAATCACAGCAATCAAATGTAATCGTTGCATGCCAAGTTCCTACAGCATTTGCTGCCCTTTGTGCCTCAGTGTTATCAGAAGTCAAACAGGATTACCTCCTAAAGAAGTTGATCCTTAAATCACTTGAGGGATTGGGTTAAAAAAGTTGACCGAGAATGAAATGGAACCTTAAAGGATTAGATTAATCTCAGTGGAACTGTCCTAAGAGGAAGTTATGTTGACCATTAGGATTTTGTTCCTGCAGTATCATGTTAAAGGCATCACTGTGGAAAATACAAGCATTATTCCAATGCACTCAAAACTGCCGTGAATAGCAATGTTGCCGATGGATGAGCGGCATTCTGCGGGTTATTGCCTGACACCGCCTGTATCCTCCACAGCCTGAGCGACATCCCAATGCAGCTGTCACTGCCATCCTGGAAAATCTTATAATTACTTAGATTTGGTTCAAGTAAGTGGGACAACTGACTATATTGGCTGTCTTTATAGGGTGCTTTCCACATTCATTGGGTCTTACTAACTGAAAACTGCCTGCCCAGCCAGATCATAGCATTACTCAGAATGAAGGTGAAAACAAGAAAAACAAAACAAACAAAAAAAAAAACCCAAAAAACATTTTCTTAAATAAATCAGTTCAGGCCAGAAAATTTTCACCAAACACTATCAAGAACTGCAAGTCACTGCCTCTGCTTTTTGCTCCCCAAAATCACACTCATATGTAGCAGTTCAGACATCACCTCCAAAGCATCAAACTAGGCCCCATTTGTACCTAATGGATGATTTTGCAACTCTGGCCCTGGATGTTATGAAATGAGAGGCCCTCCCCCAGAATAATTCACAGAAACCTATTTTTTTCTCAGTACTAGGTTACTCTTTTTAACTCTAATTTTTCCTCCTTTCCATCCAAGTTTGGCTCACAAGCAAAGGAAAAACAAACACTTAAAATTGGATTCAGTTTACTCTGGGAAGGATTTTTTTTTTCTCCTCTGAAGCCATTCAGTAATATTGATCTAAATTCACGAGTTGTTTGGGTAAAATGGAAAGCTCTTTTGCAGCCAGCTTACAGTTTGCCTGGACAAAATTGACCCAGTTCCAGCAAGAAAACCTTGAAAAACCCATCCTTTTTGGCACTTCAGTAAGGGATATGAAGACAGTATTGCTGCTTTCTAATCTTAACTTAAAAAAAAAAATTAAATTATGCAGAAAGTGTGAGAAAAGATAAAGACTAATATGGATGACTACAGATATGGAACAATTGTCAGAGCAACTGCATAAATTGTGAGCCAGCAGCATGAAGGAAGACAATGAGGAATATTGTAAAGGTCAGGAAAATGACGGTAGTGGACAAAAGGTGAATAGGAAATCATTATTCACTGTTTCCCAATATACCAGAGCTGTAAGACACCCAATGTAATTACTGGGAGCAAAAATAAAATTAACTACTTATTCATACCACACAATTAAAATCATAAAAGACTTTGTTACAGGATGTTGAGGGGGCCAGAAACAGAAATGGGGTCACAATGAACCAGCCACTTGAGAGATCTGTCCACAGCTATTCATCACGGCAGATGAAGTACTGTCTACCTCTCTTCACCTCACCTCTCTCAGCCTCTCTCCTCAAACACCCACTACGGGCCACCCCAAGAGACACACAGGATAAAGTGACCTTTGGAGTGTCCTCTCACAAAGCCCTCCTCCATAAATTAAAAAAGGGTTGAATAAAAGGTTCAGTAGAAAGTAATGCTGCTTCAGGCGGTATTTAGCACTTTTTAAAGGTCACGATATATTAAATGGATATATTTCTCATTTTCTGAGATGTGTGCAGAAGTTCCCAATTATTATGTTTCTCATACCATTTTTATCATTCATATTCTTAATAAAAGATTCAGACAAGAGATTTATTCAAGCTAATATATTATTTCCATATTGGGTTGAACTTAATGGATACCAAAACACGCCCAGTATAAGATAAAGCAAAATTACTTGCCCATTTCACAGACTTCCTTACAGCATGCTTCCTCCTAGGTGGCTTCTGAAATGAATGGAAGAGTTGCCATTTCCTGTTAAATACTAACTCTGAACTGACCAGAACCCAGCAGAGAGAAGTGGCCAAAACCCAGAGACCAAAACAAGGGCAAGTAATGTAGAATCACCACATGGATGAGGAGATATTAAGCAGCAGAGAAATATGAAGTATTTTAATACAAAACAAATTACAAGTAATTTGTTTTCACATTTTAGCCTTGTGCATAACGCATCCAAGTCATGCAATTCATCAAACAGAACTGATATGAAGCATATGTTCACATCAGTGGGAGGAAGTGTGATCTGCTCAAGGATCAGAAGGCTCTTCAAAGGGACCTGACCAGGCTGGACAGACGGGCTGAAACCAACGGGGTGAGGTTCAACAAGGCCAAGGGCAGAGTCCTGCCCCTGGGACATCACAACCCCAGGCAGTGCTACAGGCTTGGGGCAGAGTGGCTGGACAGCTGCCAGGAGAAGGACCTGGGGGGTGTTGGTGGGCTGCAGACTGAACATGAGCCAGCAGTGTGCCCAGGTGGCCAAGAAGGCCAACAGCATCCTGGCTTGGATCACAACCGGTGTGACCAGCAGGTCTGTGGAGAGGATTGTGCCCCTGGACNTATCAAAAGAGCTGTCGGAGTGTGGAACAGGCTGCCCAGGGCGGAGGTTGAGTCCCCATCCCTGGGTGTATTTAACAGATACTGAGATAAAGTGCTCAGGGATGTGGTTTAGGAGAGGACTGGGATGGTTGGATTTGATGATCTTAAAGGTCTTTTCCAACCTTGTGATTCCATGATTCTATGTTTATTCCATTCTAGTGTTCAAGCCCAAAATGCATAGTCACTGCTGGGAGCACTATGCCAAATTTCCTTCTGGATGATGAAGCCAGTGGCATGATAAGAAAAGAAAGGCTTCTTAACATAATGTTTCAGTTATTCCAGAAATTAAGTGCTTGCTTTTGCTTTTTTTTTTTATTATTATGCAGTCTATTAAAAATACATTAATATTAGGTAATCAGAGAGACATAAATTTTAAAAGTAATACTTTAATACAGATCATTATTTCAATTTTGTAGTAAATCATTTGAGAAATGTATCTAATTAATTTAACATTCATTTTTAATTGCCAAAAGATTAAATGGATTCATCTCTCCTTTGCTGCATAAGTATAAATGAAGTGCTTTAAATGCTCTTTATATTTACGGCAAGCTATTTTCTCAGTTTATTTTAACAGAAAAAAGAAGTCCCTTTGTTTCTGCAGGAAGAAAAGTAAATTAATCCTGTAGAAGAGATGTAAGCAGAACTGTGCAATGAGTCAATGTTTTTATGAAGGGCAAATCTCATACTTCTTGACCAATGATTAGCAGCTAAGTTTCTCAGGACACTGAAACTGGAACGGGTGGGCAAAGAGCAACGCACTACGTTTTTGCCAAATACTCACTAAGTCCACTCTCAGAAAAAATGTGCTTCTTGTTAAAACTGTAGGCAAAAGGATTTAAAAACAGCACTTAGGAGGGCTGGAATAAGCAGCATGTTACACTCAGTGGTCCTGAAATTGGTACGCGGTGTGGAAACTCCTTGATCCCATAGCAGTCCCTCTGGCCCTTCCAGTGTCACACATGACTATTAAATAACTGAGGAGGAAGCAGAGCTGGTAATCAGTCTACAAGTTTAGAGAAGAAAAAGCAATGCTTTCCTATATCTACATTTCCCCCATCTCCTGTGACTATGTTCAAAGCAGCACTGTATTATCTCATTTACAATGTTTTGCAAAACACACCTATCAAGTATCGAAAGAGGCATCCATATTAATTTGAATTATTTATAACTGAAACTATGCCTTTATACAATCTAGCCTGGTTATCTACCACACAGTTCTTCTGCATGCTAATACAGCTGCTTATGAGGCAAAGCCATTACCTAGGCAGTGTTGGGGTTTTTTCTATTCAATCACTTAGAGCAGGATGTATCTGCCAACGATCACGCTAGCAAGTCCTGGTCCTCCTTTGCCCTGTTGAGCCTAAAGGATCCTCTATCTTTCACTATAGCAAAACACAGCCTTCATAGAGCATCTGGGGTCACAATGACTGCCTGAAGTAACTTCTGCCTGGCTTAAGTGTTTTGAAATGAACAGAAGCAGATTGATGACAGATTGAGCACACAAGAAGAGTGACACTGGGTACTTCCTCACCGCACAGAGTCCCTTCCCTCTCTCCATATGGCCGCCAGCACGGCCATTACACCCACTTGCAGCTTCAGCACCTCAGTCTGGAAGATTACTTCAACATTTCGACAGACCTTGACCCAGCACCTGAAAGACAATTCAGAACAATCCCAGAGAATTGCCATTTGTCTAAATAAACAATTGCTATTTCAGCTGTGTTGGTTTGTGTGTGTGCATTTTGTTTAACCCCATATGAAGAAACCACTCCACATAGCAAATCTGGCTCTGTAACTCAGGGTTCTGAGTTTTGCTTTCACTATAAAACCAGGCATTGCAATCCTGACCCTTCAGGCAGAATCCCATGACACATACTTGGAAACACAAAGTGAAAATTTGAGTTTTGTGAATTTCTTCTGCTCTTCCAAATGCCTTACCTCACTATCACAGATCGACATTCATCAAATCACAGTGAGTTGTTTTATTTGGTTAATTTATAGAAAGCTGTCCTAGCAAATTGAAGTAATTGCTTAGAAAACAAACAATTCATCAGTGTTTCAAAGCATTTTAAAATTACAGAAAACCTCATATTTTACTTCCAGGATCCATTTCAATGCCTGCTTCATCCCAGTGAGCAAGTATAGGGCCTATTTCATAAATTGCTATTTGTAAAAATTAGAAAAACATATAATTTTATTGAGGATTAAATTAACTACATAGAAAGAATGAGAAAACATTAGGTTGCCTCTTTTTTTTTTTTTTCATAATACACAGTACTGCATCTGAGGGAGGACTATAATTCTTAGACTTTAATTCAAACAAACCTAATTGTGCATGGTTCACTTTGAACATGATAAAAATGTAAAGCATACATCAATGGATTTAATATTTACTGCTCTACTTAACTGCACTTTAAACTGGAGGAAAAATTATTTGATGGGTTGCTCTGCTTCATAAATAACTATCATACTCAAAGATCATGGGAAAATTGGCCAACAGTAAATTTCACTCTTTTATGTGTTTTTAAATATTATTTTAGTTCTTTGTTAACACAAGAAACAATGGAGCTAGAGATAATTTAAATTGGTCATAGCAAATAAATGTCAGTTCTCTACTTGCAGTTAGATTAAATGTTAATGAGGTACAGAGAAACAATACAAACTGTGGCCACTACTATTTAATGAATCAGCATGAAACACTAACATACCACAAGTGAGTAATTCGATAGATTTGAAAGGCAGCACTTTAACAGGTTGCTAATTCCATCATTTACATTACCCACTATTTGTAGAAAGGTAAAGAATGGAGACAGCAGCTGCAGTTTATTGCACCAGCAGTATTTGTAACTCAGCAAGGTCCAATGCAAGAATTAGACACTATTTATATCCATGTAAGATTTCAAAGGACTTTTTAATGTGAAACTGGGACTATCCAGGTTTTGTGATAGCTCCATTTAATAAATTTGTGAAATTCTCACTATTCTATGACAGCATATTTTAGTCCTACTTTTTTTTTTTCATCTTCTGAGTCTGATTAAAATGCAGTCAAACAAGCAAGGCTGAGGTGGGGGGAGGGGGTGGGAAGACGTGATAGTTTTTACATATTATTTTCTTTTTCTTAACATTTTCTTCAACAAAAGGTCCTGACTATAACCTCCTGAAATAACACTGTCTATTGTAAATCCCTCCAACTTGTTTTTCCAGGATAGAAAAGGACTAAAAATTATACTTTCAGCTTTCAGAAGCACGGCCTTATTTGACTGAACAGTAAAACTGCCTTGCAAAGCTTTTCAGCCCCTGCATGTCAGAATCTGATGGAACAACTCAGAACCTCTCTTCACTGAAGCTAATTATTGGAACTGCCTACTGCCTCCTACCCCAACCTTGGCCCAAACAGGGGCAGAGCAGAGCTGCCCCAGGCTCTCCCATGCACAGACCAGCTTCTTACAGTCTTGGAATACTATTGTCAGGGTGTCAAGTTATATTCCAAAAGGGCAGTTTTGGACATGGATTTCCAGATACTATTCTTCACATCTGCTTTTAGATGAGCCACAGCCTCCATCCATAATTCACAACACAGCATGAAAAATATCCAGTGCATCAACTGAACTAGCTAGCAAAGCTGGATTAAATCTCTGTTCCTCTGGAACATTCTCCACTGAGATGCAAGTATTACTGTTATGTGATTGCCACACATTATTCCAAGCTACACTGATATTCTGCTGGGACAAATGTAGAGCAGAGCTAGATGAAAGGTTCCTGCTAACCCTGCCTCTGGCAGAGGCCAATATTGGATACTCAGTGATATGTGAAGCACAGGTAATAATTTCCCTGAACATATCCCAGCACCTGCCAAACTGTGCTTTGGGCAGGTTTGGGATTTTTATCCCCCCGCCTCACAACTGAGGTTTCTTGTATTAAGATTCTTGGTTTCTTACAAAACTCTATTATGACATTCCACATTTACAGATCTCTTCACACAGCAGGATTCAAATCTATACTAGACAATTGCTAGTCAATTTACCAAGCCAAGCCACTTTTGGCTTCCTTCCTGACTACTGAATAAGCTTATTCACCTGAAACTACCCACAATCTCTTCCACCACAGTTTGCAATTCCTGTTTCAGAGTTTTTCACCTTTTCTTTCACTCACCCTCTTCATCAGTAACTGTAGTTCTTCCCTGGACAAACTGGAGTCATCTATCACTTCCTTACTGCTGTCTTCAAATCAAAGCCTAATCTGCTCAGATTCAGCCTAATCTGCATTTTCAGATTTCCCTCATAACTTATCTGACATAATTTGCAGGCATATACAAGTACTGACCAAAGCCTAACACATTGTTAACACTCCAACTCAGCTACTGAACACAAACTTGTGTCTAGATACCAAACACCGAGCTAATGTTTCTTTTACTTTTCTAAGACTACTTGCCAAATTCATTGATTCAAAAACTTCTGCTCTCAGCAAAGTCCTTCCAAGATTTCTTCCCTGGTACACATCAAAAAGAGCTTTTTGTGTTATATCTTTCCCTCCCCTGCCAGGTGTAAGCAAAAAGTGCCTTTGTTTTTCCTGCCATTAATATGAAGTAATATTCGAATTTGCTGGTTCTCTAGTCATCAGCCACTTAATATACCCAACTGTTAGTCTTAGTCTTCACTTGAGAGGACTTTCTTGAAGGAACTCAGATTTTCAACCACTGCTTTCCATTTTGATGAACTTTTCCTACCTTCTCTCAAGTTAAACTCACCACCCTCGAGTTCCATATATTTATCATCTACCCACACTTCCCCATGCAAATACTGCCATTGCTGTAGAGGCCTTATAGATGGCAGCAGTGTCCAACTAAATAATAATAATAATTACAACAGCAATAATAACAAAAAATACCCCAAAGCATCCAACTGATGTTGGATGATCCAATCCCTTCTGGCTTTTTACAAATGCTAGGCTAATTTTCTTTGCCTATACTTTTGGAGGTTCTGATAAAAACAGTGTTGTAAGGTATTTTTCAGAGTCCTCTGCATACCTTTTTAAAGTTGCTTGGATGTATACTGCATTTGTTCACTGAAGAGCTTTATCTGTTATCTTCTGTGAACTCCTATCTTCACTTACACAAACAAGCCTGAGGAAGGTAGATAGAATTCTGGCTTCTTAGTAAAAATCTGCTTTTCATTAGCTTCTGCCTGAGCAGGTCATTTTCTTGTTGGACAAATTCTAAATACTTTAGTGAGGAAGCTTTTTTTTTCCTTCCAATAACCAAAATTCTTGTCCCAGGTCTTAATCCTTTCACAGACTCCTTCTGGGACTTCAGTTAGCCCTCTTAGATTAGCGTCTGCAGCAAGCCTTACTCTGATAGAAAGCATCCCTGATTTTGGATTTGCAAACCTAATCCTGTCTAATAAGCTTTATTACTTCTTATTACACAGAATCTAGTGAGGATTCAGAAGCCCCACTGGAAGAGATATTACAGCAAACACACTGACTGCCCCACTGCATTCAGAAGATTACAAGACCAGCACAAACCCAGCAATGATTTCAGGTTCTCAAATCTCACCAAAGACAGAGATCAAGCACCCCTGACTCTGAGGGTCTGTGTTGAAGCTTCTGAATGTAATTAGATTATTACTTTGCCACACCGAATGAAATGCACAGTCAGCACTTAACCTACCTTATTTAACAGAGAGACTGAACAATATTGACAAATCCAGTCACAACTTCAGCAATCAATAATGCATTTGACTAGTAAGTGAGCAAGTTCATCTGCCCAAAGTTTCAAGTGTGATCAAGCAATATTATACTGTTACTTCTCCATACCTGTGATGTTGGGAGCAGGGGTTACTGTTACCAAAGGATAAACCAAACCTGAATAATGCCTATGCACACACAAAACAGAGACTTCTGCATTGCACTCCTGAACCAAATCATATCAGCTCAAGTGCAACAAAATGCCAATGCATGGGCCAACTTCACTCCTCTGAACTTCACAACTATACCCACATTCATGCAAGAACCAAGGAAGCCACACCATTAATGATAATTCAGTGGCTTTGAAATCAGCTCTTTTTCACTGTAACATCAAGATGTTACAACTCCCCATCCCACTAAGTCACAGCTGCTCCATTAGTTTCCTTGAGGGTCTGATAATTTCCAAGAAGGTCTGTGAGGTGGTTTTGTGGGGTGGCATCTTAGAAGGAGCTAGAAGCTTCTCTGAGGTCCTATAGAGTAAATACCAGCTGGTGTCCCAAGGCTGGATTCCACTTCTGACAAGGCTGGACCAATCAGCGCCGGTCACAGGCCTCTGGGAATCACATCTTGGAGAGAGAAAAACCCAAACAGCCACATTTTGCCACCAGAGAAGGGAGTGAGAAGATGGGAGAAACTCTGCAGACACCAAGATCAGTGAAAGGGGGGGGAGGAGGCGCTGAGAGAAGATTCCCTGCGGCCTGTGGAGAACACCATGGTGAAGCGGGTGTCCCCCCACAGCCCATGGAGGATGAAGAGACCCCACTTGTAGCCCATGGAGAGGCACCTGGGCCAGGCAGGAGCCCACCATGGAGCAGAGGGAGGAATAGGGAAGAATCTATGACCTACATTGGAGCAAGGCCCTGACAGAACCTGCAGCCTGTGGAGAGACATAAGAGGCAGAGAGACGGAGGCTGGAGCAGGTTTGCTGGGGGGGCTGGTGACTCTGTGGAGAACCAGGCTGGGGGAGTCTGGGTTTGAGAGACTGAGACACATTCTATGAGTTT